>SSNQ01034499.1:331431-348148 GCA_006942095.1 Nothobranchius kuhntae
CCCCCGGGGCTTCGCCGCTGTGTGCCCCGAGATTGGACAGTCCATCCCCAGGTCTCCCGGCTCTGGTTCCTCCTCGGAATGTGCATAGGTGGGATTGAGGAGCTCCTCAAAGTATTCCTTTCACCATCCCACTACAGCCTCAGTTGACGTCAGCAGCTCCCCATCCCCACTGTAAACAGTGTGAGTGAGTTGCTGCCTTCCTCTCCTGAGGCGTCGGACAGTTTGCCAGAACCTCTTTGGAGCCGATCGATAGTCTTTCTCCATGGCCTCACCAAACTCCTCCCACGCCCGAGATTTTGCCTCGGCAACTGCCACTGCTGCACCTCGCTTGGCTATCCGGTACCTGTCTGCTGCCTCCGGAGACCCACAGACCAGCCACTTCCTGTAGGCCTCCTTCTTCAGCCTGACGGCTCCCCGAACCTCTGGTGTCCACCAGCGGGTACGGGGGTTGCCACCACGACTGGCACCGGCCACCTTGCGACCACAGCTAGCAATAGCCGCCTCAACAGTCGCAGAGTGGAACAAGGCCCACTCGGAGTCGATGTCCCCCACTACTCTCGGGACGTGGTCAAAGCTCTGCCGGAGGTGGGAGTTGAAGACTGTCTTAACAGGTTCTTCTGTCAGGCATTCCCAGCAGACCCTCACTATGCGTTTGGGTCTGCCAGGTCTACGCGGCAACTTCCCCTGCCATCTGATCCAACTCACCACCAGGTGGTGATCAGTTGACAGCTTCGCTCCTCTCTTCACTCGGGTGTCCAAAACATACGGCCGCAGGTCAGATGATACGACTACAAAGTCTATCATTGACCTGCGACCTAGGCTGCCCTGGTACCAAGTGTACCGAAGGGCATCCCTATGTTCGAACATAGTGTTCGTTATGGCCAAACTGCAGCTTGCACAGAAGTCCAATAACGAAACACCACTCGAGTTCAGATCAGGCGGGCCGTTCCTCCCAATCACATCCCTCCAGGTCAAGCTGTCATTGCCCACGTGAGCATTGAAGTCCCCCAGCAGGACAATGGAGTCCCCTGATGGAGTACTATCTAGCACTCGTCCCAGGGACTCCAAAAAGGGTGGGTACTCTGAACTGATATTTGGCCCATAAGCTCAAACCGCAGTCAGGACCGGTTCCCCGACCCGAAGGCGCAGGGAAGCTACCCTCTCGTCCCCAGACTCGTGCTGGTTTGAGCGTGTTGCTGCTCGCTGGAGTTATATCAGCTCTATCTGGATGTTAGTTGGAAAACTTTCTCTTTCAGTCGTGAACACGTTACTGAGCGGCTAGGATCTCCGTTTCTGACATATGTGATCTATGCTATCGGATAGGAAGTCAAGGTAAATGGCGTCCTTTCAAGAACAAAATCCTATGGGTGCCACAAGGGGCAAGGAGCTCTTTATACTACACCCCAGAACAGAAGAATGTGTTTCTCAGATGATAATTGTTTGAATGCTGGTACTTCAAACTATTGTTTTCCTGTTTTTCCTGTTTTTCCCCACTCTAACTTGAAAATTCCCCACTCTGTTTTGAACTTCACATCTTCTGTGAACAACTCTTTACTACTCCCACACCGTTTGGACTACCAAAACAAATTATAACTCAAAAAGTAGGAATGTTTGTCAGCTTTTCAGAATGGGTTTCATTTTCTCTGTAAGTGTTACCGTTCTTTCGCTACAAGCCTCAGAAAGAGGAGAGACCCAGATTCTGCCTCATTGAAACCCATGTTAAAGGAACAGAGATTTTCTCCTCTGATCGGCTTCAGACAGCTAAAAGTTTCTCATTATAGCTTCTAGACAATTCATGGTAGGCACATAAAAATCAGCACAGACGATCATCAAAGCCTTCTGCCACTCACGCTTTTTGAATTTTTCAAATCGGTGCAGTACTTTTCGAATGGTGATGACAAGTTTGACAGGTCCAATTTCACTTCTGAAGGACAGATTTAAAGGCTTCTCTCATTAACAGGGGTACAGCTGCAGGTCTAAAAATAGCTGGGGGGGAAAGGCAGTGCTGCTCTCTGATTGGTTGAGAGTGTTCAACCATTTTCTGTCCAATCAGGATCCAGCACCCACACAAATGACACATCAAATCGACCAGTTTGGTCTCATGAATCTTGTATCCAATTTTAAATGCGTTATCTGTTACCATGGCAACACAAGGAACTACAAATCACTTTAACCAAGTCTCATAGGAATTAATATAAAAAGCAGAATATTGAACCATTAACAGACTCCTGTTTTTGATCTTTTTGAACAGTTTGTACTTAAAACTAGAAATAAGTTCAATTTGATTGACCGTCAGAATGTGGGAAAGTGCCCCGCTCCCTCCCAGCTCCCTGATTGGTTGAGTGAGGTCAATCATCTTCTGGCTAAATGGAATTACCCACCCACACATGTGAGACATCAAATTGATCGGCTTGGCCTAAGGAATCCATCCATCTACATATAAATCCATACGTGCTTCTATCCATCCATTCATCCAACCATTCATCCATCCCATATCAAATCTAAACATATGTTAATCTATCAGTTTCAGATATCAGCCAATATTTCTAAATTCACAGTTCAGCCAATTGTAAAAATGTACCCGTTAAACTATTCTCATTCAAATGCCAGCTGTTTACCATTTCAAATTTTGAGTTTTTAATAAATGTTCAAAGATTAAACTTTTCTGCTGTTAAGTATTTTTTATCCATTCTTCTCCTATATTCTGAGCTTTATTACGCTTGTTGGTGATTTTTGCTTCTAAATCTTTAAATACATTCAGCTCATTTTGACAGTTTTGCTTTGTTTCAGCTTCAGTTCAGCTGTTCAGCAGCTTCAGCTTACAGTTTCAGCTATCCAGCATTCAAACAGCATTTGTGCAACAAATGCAATTTTTCTAGTTATAGTTAGTCTTCCATCAGTGAATACTTCAGCTGTTTACTTTGATCAGGTGAACAATTTTAGGGATAGGTGTGAAGGACATTTAATATAGATAAAAACTAGAGATTATTTTTGGCCCAAGAGAGTTGGTTGAGCACATCCTACTGCTTAATAATAAACTAATTGAATTGGTAAACTCCATTAAGTATTTGGGAATTTATATTGACTACCAGTTCAAACAGAGTGACCATGTGAAGCATCTGTGGGAAATTGGCCCAAAGGTTCCATTCATGGATGAATCAGGATCCAGTTACTAAGAATGAGATGTTCACAATGATTTCCCAGGATTCAAAGATAAAAAAAGGATTAATTCTGTACTGACAAACCATTTAATGTATCGGTTGCCATCATGTGAAGAAAAACATTTCACACAGTAGCTTTAAATGACAGAAGGCCCAGATGTTCGCAGGGTCACCTCTTTCACCTGTTTACCAGGAAAGCACATGAAAGCTGGCAGTTTTTAGTTTGGTCAATGTGGGAAGAGACGGCCTGTTTTCAAGGTAACGTGCTTCTTATCATGAGGCATGCAGATATGCTGTGGCATATAAACGTGTTTCACAGAGACCAGAAGTTAGAGGTGCTGTTCAAGCTGACCACATGGCTTCCTTCAAGTTCTTCAGTTTACTGGTGGTCCTGGTGGTCTCCACCAGCTGCTGGGCCGAGGAGGAGAAAGTGAGTAGCAATAATAAAGTACATTTCTGCTTCGATGGTAAGCATTTTTACCTTTCAGTATCTTCTGAGAACGTTGTCCCTCTGATGTTGTGTTTTTGACAGGAACTGTCTGTGTCAGAGCTCCTGTGGAGGGCCAACAAGGATGTCGGTAAGACTGTTTCCAGTGTGTTGCAGCTTCGTCCTGACAGACATTTATGTATTTAAACGTGAGGAAATGCCTGACTGAGCCTGGAACGTTCCTTAACAGTGCACACAAAGGACGAGCCCTTAGTCTTTGATGACATTGCTTATGACAGTGAAGGCGAGAGGAACGCTGACCAGTGCACTTCCAGAGGTTGCATGTGGCCCAAATCTGCAGATGGAAAAGTCTACGTGCCGTACATCATCTCCAACCATTACAGTAAGGAACTGAATTTCAGTTCACCCGTATGAAGGCTTCTGAGTTATCGATGTGCCCAACCCTCTCAAAGAGTTGTCTCTGATAAACCATCTAAGTCCAATTCACTAACTGAATACGGAATCTGGGCTAAAATTGGGAAAAACAAAGACATCCGATAAACTTCGGGTCCTGGACTATAATATGAAGATGAATACTGTTTTGTGTCTCTGCAGCGTCTCGTGAGCTGTCCATCATTGAGCGAGGCCTGCAGTCTTTCAACGATTTCTCCTGTATTCGTTTTATCAAACGCACCAATCAGAGAGACTATTTGACCATCCAGTCTGTCAATGGGTAAGTGTGTGTGTGTGTGTGTGTGTGTGTGTGTGTGTGTGTGTGTGTGTTACGTCATTAGAGCTTCTCCTGGTACTTTGTCAGGACTGACCACAGGCTGGTGCTAACGTGTCAGAGGTTTCACTTTAGTTGATGTTTGGGTTAAACTACGCCGATGAGCTATACTAGTGAGGATACAAATTCTAATGTGTGTGATGTTTTAAATTTTCCGGCATCAATATCTTCAAACTGTACTTGTGCAAGTTGAAATGGGTTATTTGTAAGTTGAACTTAACATTTAGTTGTCTATCAGACTTCCTTTTCAATATTAAGATTTAAAAACAACGTACCAGCAAATTTTACACAGTGATCCTTTTTAAAATGACCTAAAATTAAATAATAATACACACACACACACACACAGGTTCACAGCGACACTGTGACATCATAATGTACCAGCTAACATCATAGCGTACCTCTTAGCCAATAGCGATCGCAGATTTTAATTCAAATGCAGTGCAGTTTTTACCTGAAGAGGGCGCAACACTGACAGTTTTAGGCAAAGTATTTACATTTTAACGAAGATGCACTAAAGTGCCACATGACTGAATACACGTGTCTGCTGAATGATTAGACACTAGTTTATAGAGTGTATCAGCAATGATACTGATGGCTGATAACAGAGAAGACAGTAAAAACGTTGTTGGAGACTCTTTCACCTAAATGAAAATGTTCCTTCTGAGTGTGCACGTGTAGTTAATCTGGTGCTCTCATCTCACACACAGCTGCTACTCCTATGTTGGTCGCCGTGGTTCAGCCCAGACAGTCTCACTGGACCGTCAGGGTTGCATTTACCACAGCACTGTCCAGCACGAGCTGCTGCACGCCCTGGGCTTCAACCACGAGCAGTGCCGCTCCGACAGAGACCAGCACATCCGGGTTCTGTGGCAGAACATCCAGTCTGGTGAGTCCACGTCTGAGCCCTAAAACACATTAGCTTCATGATATGTTTTGCATTTTAAATCAGATACATTTTTTAACCTTAAAAAATCTGATTCAATGAATTTTAATCAGACAGTTTTTTTTCCAAAAGATTGATCTATTTGTAGACCAAATAAAACAATGACATAGTTTTATTAGTTGTATAGACAATAATACAACAGCCATAGGAATATAATTGGCACACAACTCTTGCAGTACTTAGCTTCTCCACAAGGAGGCAGAAGATATGTACATAATTCAATAGAGCAGAGGGTTGATGAAAGTACAGATGCTGTTAAAGAGTCAGAAGTGTGGAGCCGATATGGTACGTTTGATATTAAAGGGTTAAGAAATGAACTCATCTCAGCCCATGATTTCAGTCTCTGTCTCTCATCCAGTAAAGTCTAAAGTATGATTGATAAACAGAGAACAGTCACGCCTGAGTCACGCTCTGTTAATATTTTTGTTTGTTCCTCAGGCTTGGCTTATGCTTTTGACAAGCTCAACACTCTCAACTTGAACACGCCCTACGACTACAACTCTGTCATGCAGTACCACAGGTTGGGAGTGTGTGTGTGTGTTTGGAGCTCATTATAAAATGTCATCCATGTCTGATATTTAAGCATTGAACCCTAAAACAGCTAGGTATGCTTTGACTCGCTTCAGCCAACAGCACTGGCTGGATTGACAGGGTCCTGACTGCTGTCCATGCATATGCACCAGACCGTGCTTCGGAGGACCCAGCAGTCTCACAAGCAGCTTCAGTCGTGTACCGCATTTCGTACACAGAAGCAACCCTACCCCGGATTAAAGATCATTTTCAGTTGGAGGATGATTGTTTCGGGAGTCAGCTGTCTTATTGGGGTATTTTAATGCCCAAGTGGATGATGGCGGTGTGAAGTGGAGGGGTGGCATGAGGAGAAATGATGGCCTGCCTGATCTGAATCTGTGTGCTGTTTAGTTGTTCATGACAAACAGTGTTTGAGTGTAGAGGGTCCATAAGTGCACATGAAACTAAAACACCCTTAGCTGCAGGTCTGCGATTCTTTTTCTTAAGCAACTCGACAGCTGCAGGGCTTCAGGACATGATGGGAATTAAAGCAGAGTTCCTTGTGGCCTTGGATGTTGTGGTGCTATCTTAGCAGACACACCAGTGCAGAATTGCATGGAGACTGGGATCGGTATCCTTGGACTTGCAAATCAGTAATGGGTTAAAAAAGGACCACAGGTAGTGTTCACACCATGTCTGTCCCAGGGTGAGAGAGTGCTAGAGAGGAGAATCTGACTTTTCTAGACAAACGTCTAAGCTAGTTTTCTAAACACCCGTCAAACCAGACGGAGAACACAAGCTTATGAATGGTCAGGATGCCACTTCCTTTAAATTTGTCAACATCACTGCCATTGCCCACTCAAAAAAAAAAAAAAGAGAGAGAGAGAGAGAGAGAGCCTACAATGTCTAGCGACAGCTTGAAGAATACCTCTTGGACTAACTCTGAAAATATCAGCGTTTTATTCACCAGTGACCGGAGGAGAAAAGAGATGCAGCAAGAGTTTTATTCATGGACAGAAATGACAAGAAACGAGTTTAGAGGTGGCAGTCACATGAACAAGTGGAGGAGAATGGGTGTTAAAATGTCTCTCAAATAGAAAAAAACATTATAAACACAACAGCGAAGGATGGAGGGGATATGTGTTTCTGTTTCAACAAACTGGGACCTCCAACAGGCACTGTAGCATTTATAGTAGAAGAAGTCCTACACAGCTGGGATGAAGACTTCTGTCTGAGGTGAACCCCAGACTGGGAATGAGTTTCACCCCCAGGAGACCCAAGCATGAGATTAAATATTGAGCCGGCCTAAATGAGCTTCCCCTGCACCGTGACTCTGGGATGGGGAGGTAGAAACTCGGAGTAGAGCTGCAGCTGCTCCAGGTGCAATGGTCGGGTAAGGATGCCTTCCATGTGAGGTGTTTCAGACATGTCCCGCCAAGTGGAGGCCACAGGCCCGCTGGGGGAGAGGTTATAACCAACAGCACAACACATATTTTTACTTTCAAATGGATTTACAGTTTACAAGTTTACATTTCTATTTTTTTTAGGAAACCTTTATAAATGTTTGTTTGTTCTCAACAGAAGCAAATCACTCATTGCATTTATTCCAGATACGCGTTCTCTGCAAACAACCAGCCTACAATGGTTCCCATTCCTGACCCAAATGTTCCCTTTGGAACGGCCACCCAGATGAGCCGCAATGACATCACTAGACTCAACACACTGTACAAATGTTGAACAGTAAGGACAAAATGCGAATGCCTGTCTGTCAGTCTGTCTCTCTGTCTGTCTGTCTAAATGTTTCTGAATGTTTACATTATGGAAAACCACATGTATGCTTAATTTTTCTTGAAAGAACGATTTCCATTCTTCACAGCTGGTTTCTAGCTACACATTAGTAATTTTAGTGCTAGACTGGTTCTGGTACACACATTCTTAACCACCGGGCTGCAGCCCACAGCTGGAACACCAGCTCCACCTAGAGGTCCCCAAGAAACCTCCACTCTTGTACCTGTGGGCCGTTTGATGAGGAAGGTTATCATTTACAGAAACCAGAGACATTACCAACGTACTTTAGATCAGGGGTAGGCAACTCCCTTCCCTGATGGCTGTCATCCAGCATGTTTTAGTTGTTTCCCTGCTCCAGCACACTTGAGTCATCCGTTCAGCTCATCGAGCTCCGCGGAAGCCTGTTAATCACTTGCTGATTAAAATCAGACGTGTTGAAGTAAATAAGTAAATCTACGTAATTAAAAGAAACATGGTCATCTCCAAAGCCAGAAGCGTCGCCATGGTGGTGTTAGCGCGCTCCCGAGACTCTGCTGCCTTGCCGCCCCGACGCCGCAGATCTCAGATGGCTTCGTCTGGGCTATTAGCTTCGTAAGTAACGTTGCTTACGTCGTCGTCTGTGGAGCTGGAAACAGGTTCATAGCACGGAGGTGCAGCTGGTCCTTTCACCGCATTCAAATGAGGATAACTGTTGTTAGCACCAGAGCTTAATATCAGCCTGTCTTATTTTGAAAGGATGCGTTCCGGTAACTGCTTGCTAGAACCGGCAACTCTCATTTTAAGCTAACTCTTTAGCTAACAAGCCTTTAGTTTAGCACCAATGTTACATAACAGGAAAACCAAAGGCAGAAGTCAATCGTATGCAGTTTAGAACTGCCTTAGATTACCTTTTTAAAACATCCGCTGTGCTGCAGCGTGATTCTGAGCGGTTCTGGTTTGGTTCCGTGTGCCGTTTGCATCCGAAAATGTCCCTGCTTTGCTGAAGAAACGCAGAACCTCAGTGAGTACAGCCCACTGTGTGTGTGTGTGTGTGTGTGTGTGTGTTCGTCCGAGTCCAGCACAGTTGTCCCAGCCATGTCTCAGACGGTCCTTCAGTGAGACGGCAGCTTTTATGGGTCTTTCCCTGAGACAGCTTACATGTGGGGCCGTGGCTCAGAGGTTGGCTGGTTCGTCGGGTCGACCCTTGTTCTTGCTTCTATAATCCGTGCACGTGCAGGGGCACGCAAACTAGTAAAGATTTTTTAAACAGTAGAATTACAGAAAGGTTGAGGCTGGCTTTTTGGGCCGTGTCACACTTGAGTTTGTTTGTATTTTTCCCATTAGCTACTGTTAAAACCTGTTTTTTACCGTTTGACGAGTAGATGCTGGAGCACATCCTGGAGGAACGTCAGCTTGCTCTAAAGTATATTTGGTGTTTGTGTACTTATAATATTGCATATACACTTTAAAGTCTTCCATCACAGCTAGTCCTGAACGAACAATTCATGCAGTTTGTTTAGCTTCTGTAGTGAACCAGAATCAGGTTTGTTGCCATGTAGGTGAGAGAGTCGTCTACCAGGAGTTTGTTTCAGTGGCAAGGTACAAACATACACGAGTCAGGCAATAAGTAGATTAGTATTCACCAGAAATAATCAACCTAGAGAACATGGCAAGAAAAGCAATCGGTCATAAGCAGGAATGTTGGTGACTGGTGTAGATCTATGTGGTTAAAGTGGTTATTTGTTGTTCAGGAGTCTGACAGCAGAGGGGAAGAAAATGTTTTTGTGCCATGAAGTTCTAGTCTGTCAGGACCTGAACCTCCTCCCTGAGGGTAGAGTATCAAACAGACCATGACCAGGGTCAGAGGGGTCAGCTGTTATCCTGCCTACATTTAGTTTTCTCACCGTCACCATCTTCTTTCAAAGGAAAATGATCGGAAGTGACTCCATATCGTATCACTGGACATAATATTTGAGTATTATTTATTGCTGTTACAAATACACATAACTAAATGTTGTTGGTAGCTTGAAGACACATTACATAGTAATACAGTGCACATGTAGTGGTGTGTAGTCTAAAAAATGCAATTGTTGCAACTTAATTAGTCAATCTGCCAGATATCAAGGACATTAAATAGCGAAGGTTCTTTGGTGTCTTGAAGACTTTCGCTTCTCATCTGACAAACTCCTTGGATGAGAAGCGAAGCGTCTTCAAGAAGAAGATGTCCAGTTGTTTTAGTTTGAACCCTTTTGGATAAAAACTAAATACAGAGCGCTTGCCATCTCTTATATTAGGATGTGCAACCCTGGTCCTCGAGTGCCACTATGCAGCATATTTTAGTGGTTTCTCTGGTCAAAAACAGCAGCTGTTTAACAGGCTTCTGCAGAGCCTGAATGACGGCTGAAGCCTGTTGATCACTTTAGTAAAGTCAGGCATGTCAGAGCAGGGAAACAACTAAAATAGGCTGGGCAGGGTTCGTCCAAGACTAGTGTTGCCTTCCCCGATCTGTGTGTATACTTGTTATTGTCATACTTACACTGACCTCTAGGGTTTGTGAGGGTTGTGGTTCTCAGTTATTTTGTGTCTAGCCCCCCCCCCCCCCCCAGCCCCCCCGGGAATAAAAAAAAAAGATCTGTCTTTAACATGTCTTTGCTTTCCAACAGGGTGCAGCAGTCCTAACAACATGCTGTATTTGTTCAAGATGTTGTCACAATGAGCCCACAATAAAACTGGATGTGAAACTCTTCAGATGTGTGCTGTTTTATGAACACTGCAGCACATTTTTTTAATGAAATCCACTAAAATTAGAGAGTTGTAGTTCTGTCCATGGGGCTGAACTCTTCATCTGCTGATGTGAACCCGGGTTTAATGCCTGGTTGCAACAGAATTTTAGCCCTTACACTATGACTTTAGATGGGAAATCAGAAAGCATCAAGTTTTCATTTCTGCTCCATTTTCTTGTGGTGAAGAGAAAACTTGGTTCAAACAAAAGTCTCTGCTTATTGGTTCGTCTCCATTACAACCCTCCGCTATGAGCCATGATGTGGATCATGACCAAAACTGTGAGATGTTAGACACAAGCAGCCTGAAGGGTGGCTGTGGCCACCTTTGGAATGGTTAGGAACGTCATCATCCAGGAAAGGCTTGGAGTAGAGCCTCTGCCCTCTCGAATCAACAGGACTCAGCTGAGGCGAGCTCAGGCATCCGTTTAGGATACCTCCTGGTCACGTCCCAGTGGAGAATTTCCAGGCTTGCCCTACTGGAAGTGGACCTCTACATCTGGGCCAGTTCCGGCTAGGTGGTGTTGGTGCGGGTCCCACATGGAACGTGGAAACCTCCGAGCACATGGGCGGGTCAAAAGACCTGCAGAGAAGACTGGTGTCTCCCCTAATTTTGTAAACAAAGGCAAATTGACAACATTAAACAATTTATTTGTTGCCCTGTGTCATATTTGCACACTGTAGAATGATTGTCTCCATATTGTTTGGAAGAGTCTTTCTAACCTGTCCCAGACTGAAACATCAGCTGTTTCTCCTCCTTGGCGTTAACACACACCTGTATACTCCAGATGAGTGCTAACCATTGACTTCTGCTAAGAGAAACATTTACATTGCAGCTCCAGACATCTCTTCACTCCTAATCCCAATGAAGTAGCAAGGGTGGACTTTGTTATGCCATTATGTATTTTGGTACAAATTGTGTTTAATAATGATCCAAACTGTACAAGGCCATGTGTTTTTGTCTACGAGCTGGTAAAACAGCACATGTAAACCTTCCTAACAATGCATTTTGTTCTCACCTTTTACCATGACTGGATTTTTATCTACTGAAGTTGTACTTATGGAAAACGATACTCCACTTAGCCTGCTGCTGGGGTTTCAAGTTACAACTCAGCTGATTTCACCTTGTTTAATATTTTCATGTTGAAAATGGTGTCCAATGAGTTCATCCGTCACAAGATGTTTTATCTAATTATGTCAGCAAACGTGGATTATGAAGCACTTTTTAGAATTTGTTTTTCGTCTTTTCAAATAGCAACAACCTAAAAGTTAAAAAAAATATAAGATACTGTATAGAAGACTTAACAAACATGGGGTGTTTCTCAATGTCAAGGCGCCTGGCCTTGTGAGGCGATGTTTTGCGAGGCCAGGCACGTTGCTTATGAGGACACTGTCCTTCCTTGCTTAAAGAAAACGGTAAAATGGAACAGACTTGCATTACGTGACCGCGGTTTCCACGGTGGTCACCTAACGTCACGTGACACGCGAGATAACTTTATATTTTATACGTATTAGTTTCAGTATAAATATATGACGAGCCTTTTACTTTTTAATTGTGTATATGTTTATTAAATTAAAAAATAAGTGAGTTACTACCCACTAGCCACCGAAGCTGCAACTACTAAGCAACTAACCAACAATAGATAACTTCTTTGGATCTAAAAAAAACATTTTAAATTAGCTGACTTACTTTTAAACTTGAAAATTGTCCCCAAAGTAGCTGCCGGCTTCTGATCCGCCGTCTTTTTGAAAATACTGCGGTGTATTGCGGGTAATTTTTGACCAAGGTTAGGCTACAAGACACCTCCCGTGTATCCTTGCTCAGCTAGCTAAACGGCTAACAAACGGAGAACACACGCCTCGGTAGAACATGAACATTGGAACACATCTTGGCGGCTCCCAATGACATATCTCCTAGGCAACCGGGGCGGGGCCAAGACATCAAGGCGAGGTTCCTTGGCGTTGAGAAACACCCTCTGTCTCTAAACCTGCCGTCATTAAAGCTGAACTAAACATTTCAGTAAACTCAGCACTAGCAGCTCCAATTGCCAGCTAACAGGCTGAGAACGTGAGTATTTAAAGAAACTCCGACTACATCATCACATTATGTCCACATAACAAACTCACTTCACAAACACTTTTCCTAAACAACAACTGCAGAGTTCGTGTCTACTGAAAAAGAAACAGGAAGTCTCTGAACAACACCACAAATCAGGTCTGGAGACTTTTCTGCCTCCTGGATTCTAAAACCAATCAGTCCCTTTAGACCAGGTTTTTGAACCCTCACAACACAAAGTGGAGGTGTGGGGGGGAGGGATTCAGAGCGACGTCTCCAGACTGTGCAGGGGGCTTCCTGGACACGGCGGCAGCCCTGCTGAGTTGGGTGGGATTAAACCAGACCTCGAGTCATCTCTATGCAATGGTATGATGCGGTCCAAGGCGTTGTTGTTCTGGTTGGGTGAGGATGGGAGAGAGGGCAAGTTGGAGAGTCCAGTAAGAGGTGGAGGGATGACAGAGTTTCGTTTAGTGGGGGGCTCATCCTCATCCTCATTTTCATCAATCAGAGGAATTTTAGTTTCTGAGTCGTCAATCCGAAACTCAGGGTGATTCATAAAGTTGTGAATGGAGCTGCGAGACTCGGGTGTCTCCAGACCTTCGTATGGAGACACGCTGTCTCTGAAGGCGTTCACCACACGGATCTAAAAGACAAAAGAGAAACGTAACTCAGGACCCATGAAAGAAACATTTTAGTTAATTTACATCCAAGTCTTCTTCTGGTTTGTGTTCATTCTGACTTCAAATCTCAACTAAATTAAGTCCAGATTAAATGTCTGTCTCGCTTGGCTCATTTCTTTACTGACTCTGGTTCTTTTTAATGCTGGTTTGAAGTTTTTCTTAAAAAAAGGGAGTTTTCATCTACAACACTGGAACAATACATCCTATATATGTAAAAATATAGTGTGGCCATGACCCACTGACAGAGCTCAGTGGTGGGGCGGAATCTTCGGTTGTCTTTCGAAAGGTCTCCACATGAAATTAGACAGGGCTAGGACCACTTAGAGCAACAGACAACATGAAGGCTTCATTGCTACGGAAATCATTCATACCGTCAGAGAAGAAGAAGCAAATACATCTTTTTTGGAAATAAATGACAAAACCCTCCCACTATCCTATCGGGTGGCCCCTCCAGGAAAAGTGATGGTTGCTGTTGATGGTTTATCCCTTGAGGCGCCACCTCTATTATGTTATTGGTTCATGTTTTTTATTACATTATGGCCAAGGTGTTACATTATTTTTACATTTAAAAGGTCAAATTTGTTACATTTTTGGCCGTTATTATATTTTTGATTACAACGTGCTTGTCTAACCTCGAGTGGAAGGCCATTCTGCAGATTTGGGCCCTGCCTCCTCTAGTCGCACTACCCTGCAGGGACTTAAAAACAAAGAGGTGTCTTAAATC
This sequence comes from Nothobranchius kuhntae, assembly GCA_006942095.1. NCBI lineage: Eukaryota > Metazoa > Chordata > Actinopteri > Cyprinodontiformes > Nothobranchiidae > Nothobranchius > Nothobranchius kuhntae. The sequence continues at coordinate 345,270 of SSNQ01034499.1, forward strand.
ATACTCTGAAGCAAATATGGGAGCCGATGTAAAGTAACCAGGACAGGCGTGATATGATACCGCCTTCTGGTGCCTGTCGAGAATCTAGCTGCAGCCCTTTAGGCAAGCTGGATCCGGCCTAGTGCAGCCTGGCATGCTGCTGAATAAAGGGAGTAGTCCAGGCACCCATGAAGACATGGTGTTGAGAACTGTGGTCTTTCATTTTTAAGCCACACCTGTGTTTGGATGCGGTTCAGGCCTCGGCACCAGAGCACCTGGCCCCTCCTGAGCTCCATCTCGGCATGATCGATCTCATCTTGATCCTTCATCTCCTCCAGCTCCTCCTCCGGGATCTCCTCCTGCTGTGTGCCGTGACCTGCAGTTTTCAGGAACTTGAGCCAGCTGGTTGGAATGCTGGACACCAGCTGGGAATGAACAACCATTACACACCAGTCAAAGACGACATCCTCACACCACCTGATCTGGTTGTTTTTCAAAGATGACAACAGGCTGCTGCTAAAAAAAACACTTTAGCACCACTCACTTCACGTTTTTGTAATATAGTCTAGAAGGTTATTACGGGGTCTAGTAAAACATGACATGAGTCTCGCTAGAATGTCAAACGATGTTCTTGTAGTGGCCAGCAGCTCCGTTTTCTCTGTAATTTCTAAAATTAAAATTTGAACGTATTTCTTTTTCTTGACCTGTCCCCATAGAAGACTGCCAACGCCCAGGACGACACACCACAGCCACTGCTCAATCGTGAGGGATGCACAGCTGAATGGTTTACCCCCTAACTGCACAATCAACACCTGCAAGAGAAACAGAGCAGCGTCAGAGGAAGCTTTTATCTGAAAATCAAAAACCTGCCGGAAGGTTACCTGCACAACAAGCGTTCCCAGGATGATGGAGCAGAAGATGGGGTTGTTGAAAACGCCTTCAAAGACATTACGCTCTCCATGAATTTTACGTGCATTGAGCTCATTGAAGATCTGCATGAGGACAAATGTGTTGAACACAATAGTGAAGTGCTCTGATGGCGGAGAGTGGAGGGGGGCGTTTCTGCCAGAGTCGATGTCTAATAGCCGTTCACCTGTGACAGAGAGAGAATGACGGCATGGGTGTGATCTGTTTCATTAACGTTGACTACAGCATACCACCGGAATCTTTCAGGAAGAACATCATTTCAACAGCACTTCCTGATCTGTGGTTTCACTAAACAGCTCTATGGTCAGGCCTTGAGGACGCGGTGTTCTGACTCACCAACGAAGAGTAGAGTGAAGATCACTGTCATCTGGTAGATTGCATGTCCCAGAATGTTCTTCATCATAGTCCGGGAAATGAGCGGCTTCTTGCGGCCGTATGGGTTCCTGAGCAGCAGGGCCTCAGTGGGTGGCTCAGTGGCCAGAGCCAGAGAGGCGAAGGTGTCCATGATGAGGTTGACCCATAACATCTGCACGGCTTTTAGAGGAGAATCCTGGAAATAAACACAGAGAAACGTGGAACACAAGCAGCTAGTTTCATTAGATCTTTTTTCTTGGCGTTGTATGGAACGTAGTTTTAAACATCACAACTTTGATTGGAACGTAGATCAGACATTTTGGGTCTCAGCAATCATGAAAATGTCTGTGAAAAGCTGGAGGGACTGTTTAATAGGATTTGGTGGCTGGGTCCATGCTAGCTGTAGACAGCTGACGTGTTGAAGTGAATCTGACCTGAATAATGCAAGCTCCAGTGAAGGCCACGGTGACAGCAACTACGTTGACCGTAAGCTGAAACTGTAGAAACTTTGAGATGCTGTCGTAGACGTTTCTGCCCCACATTACGGCCTTGACAATGCTGGTAAAATTGTCATCTGTCAGGATGATGTCAGACGCCTCCTTCGCCACATCCGTCCCTGCGATGCCCTGAAGATCACGGTGTACATTGAATCTATTATAAACCTCACATTTTCTTCACTGTTACCTATTGACTCTACAGAAATGTGTGCTTGGTGTAATCAGTGATGGAGGTTACCATAGCAAAGCCAACGTCTGCTTTCTTGAGGGCAGGACCATCATTTGTTCCGTCTCCTGTTACCGCGACGACCTGCCTCTGCTCCAGGACTGTGCTGTCAATGATACCTGAGAACACAGCGGACAGACAAAGGTGAGGGAAAGCAGATGTAGAAGGAGATCTTAGTTGAGCTTGCTCTGTGTGACCCTTCGATCTGACTGAGCCCCTACCTTTGACCAAAGTGTGTTTGTCCGTTGGGGATGATCGAGCCAGAACTCTCAGTTTGGGCCAAATCTTATCAATACGCTCCTGTTCAATCTGAAGAGCCAGTGAGATGCCAAATATATGTATTTGATTTGCAAGGAAGAGCTATGAACTTAACCTTAGCTTTACACAAATCTGTCTTCCGTTGTATCTGACCTCGCCCAGCTCGTTACGGATCCGACGATTGAACTCTTTTCCTTCCAAACACAAGAAGTCATCTCCAGGGTGAAGAATGCCACATTTGGTAGCGATGGCACGGGCGGTATTGATATTGTCTCCGGTTACCATACGGACAGTAATCCCGGCATGCTGGCACTTTCTGATGGCTTCTGGAACCTGTTGGGAACAAAAAAGTCAAGCAAACCATAAGAAGAAATAAAGATAATTAAATTTATGAAGAACTAATGCATGCTTATAGATTACTTGCCATCCCAGAATCAATAGGAATAATGAACACTAAGACTAATTTAGAAGATGCCAGCATGTAGCAACTGGTTGACTGGATCAGCCTGCAATGGAATCTGGCTTTAACAAGGACATAACCAAACCCAGAGGCTAGTGCTTAATTTGTAAATCAAACATTCCCGGAACGCAAATACTGATACTAAAGTTTGCTAAAGACAAAGCAGATGCCGGAATAC
>SSNQ01034499.1:348257-367968 GCA_006942095.1 Nothobranchius kuhntae
GTCCCCGAATAAGCAAAGAAGCCTAGAATCCTTGTAAACATTGTGATTACAAAATAACACAACATCAACCAATCCACAATGTCAGATATCCGTCGGTCATGGGGGTTTTAGCACCAGTAATATGACACAGCTATTTTTTTTAACCAAAATAGTTATTTTTTGGGTAAAATCAATTGTGGATGACTACAACCTTCATTGTTGCAGGTCCCTCATTCTACCACTAGATGCTGTTCGTACGCAAGGTTGGAGGTTTTCTTATATTTAGGAACATTTCCCCGCATGAGTACAAAATGGTGAATGCCACACAATACGTAAATGTTGAAGCGGAAATCCACATTTTATATCCTCAGGTTAACTTTGTGTGGATTTACACGGAAAAGAACAATAGCATTTTCACACAAAGGTTTCTTTCACACTTAGCGGAAAAAAGGGGGAATTGGAAACTGACCTACAATAATATAAATTCCAAAGGACCTTTTTCGAACATCTGGCTAACTCCTACATCTTTCCCCAGGAGCGTAAATTTTACCAAGTGACTTGTTTGTTTCCCTCCTTAAGCAATCGAAAAGATGGACATTGTCAGGACTTGGTCTGGTCCATGTCAACCTGACAAGACTTAGCTCTCCCCCAAGGTTTGAATGCTCGCAAAACCTTCTAAGGGACATTCTGGAAGATTCCAGGATCTCGCTTTTATCAAAACCCTGGAATTTTTCTATTTATTTATAATCAAAGAAGGTGTTTAGGTTGTTTACCCTTAAAATAGAAGTCAAGGTGCTCTAAGTTAAAATTGTATCAGCCACAGACCTAAACTGTTTGTTTTGGTTTTCTTTCATGTTAAACTTCTGCCATTGTGTTTCACCAGATCAAAACCATGCTAAAAGTGATACAGGCAAGCTTAAAACCTGAAGTTTATTCTTTCTCATTTAAAGTAATACTTTGATGCCAAAGTAGTACTTTTTGAGGCTTTATATGAATAACTGTGTTAAATGGAGAGCATGAATTTCCCATGGTTGTAAGACTGGTTAATGTGAAAAAGCCACAGAGCCAAGTGGTTAAGGAATGAAATACATGTGGGCGTGACCCAGAAGGTTATAAAAGCCACAGAGCAAACCTCGTGTCGGCGGAAGAATAAGAACCAAAGATGCCTTAAGCAAATCTCTGCTTGGCTTTTCCATCTTGGCCTAGCAAAGTGTGACTCTTAAAAGTTACAGTAAAAACTTAGAAGCAACTCTGTTTCTTTTATTTTGACTTCCTACGTGAAAGCAGAAGTCTGCGTGTTCGTCGAAACATTAAGAGTAAAAGCAATTTGGAACACAGTTTGATGATTCGGCTCCGTTTTGGAATCATTTGGGCCCGTGATCTGAATTCCACGTTTCGAGGCCGCAGAGGTGAAGGAACCGAACAGTCAAGCCACGATCAAGGATTACCACATCCTCTCCTTTCAAGACCGACGTTGACCGAACAGAGAGCCAGTAACATTTGATCCAAAAAGGCCACGAGCCAGGAACCCAAGGCTGTTGGAGCCTCTGGCCACCCTCCCGGCGACGGAAAGCAGGTCTGTGAAACATCTCATCTGGCTGACTTTTGTGCTAAGCTCGATTAGTGAATTCAGATTAGTCCATTTCCTTTATGGCTTGTTTATTTCGATCCCACATTCATGTTTAGCTCTCAAGATTTATCTTCTTTCTCTGCCGCACACAAATCCTTATTCACACACACACACACACACACACACACACACACACACACACACACACACACACACACACACACACACACACACACACACACACACATACACACACACACATACACACACACACACTCACTCACTTGTTCTCCTTACAGAAGTGATTCCTAATATTTACTATAATCCTATGTGTCACCAAATTTCCACTTTTATTACAGACTAGTTATGTCATAGCACTGCCATAAAGCCTTGTNTTACCACATCCTCTCCTTTCAAGACCGACGTTGACCGAACAGGGAGCCAGTAACATTTGATCCAAAAAGGCCACGAGCCAGGAACCCAAGGCTGTTGGAGCCTCTGGCCACCCTCCCGGCGACGGAAAGCAGGTCTGTGAAACATCTCATCTGGCTGACTTTTGTGCTAAGCTCGATTAGTGAATTCAGATTAGTCCATTTCCTTTATGGCTTGTTTATTTCGATCCCACATTCATGTTTAGCTCTCAAGATTTATCTTCTTTCTCTGCCGCACACAAATCCTTATTCACACACACACACACACACACACACACACACACACACACACACACACACACACACACACACACACACACACACACACACACACACACACACACACACACACACACACACACACACACACACACACACACACACACACACACACACACACACACACACACACACACACACTCACTCACTTGTTCTCCTTACAGAAGTGATTCCTAATATTTACTATAATCCTATGTGTCACCAAATTTCCACTTTTATTACAGACTAGTTATGTCATAGCACTGCCATAAAGCCTTGTGTTTATCCACTTACTTATTCTCATGCTTGAAACATTAAGCTGTGTTTGTTCTCTTTGTCAAGTGTCAAAACTGATGTTTGTAATAAATTAACAAAACTTAAATCATGCCTGATCATTGCCTAGCGATCTCGAGAATAGCCTGCGCATTCTGACAAGAATTCAGCTTTCAGATTAAAATGTGGTGTAAACTTTGAGAAGATATAAATATTAAATCCAGTGTCTCAGTTCACACATACAAAACTGGGTGGTGCCCCGAGTATTTAATATAAAATTATAAACGACGAAGACAAGCTAAGTCTACACCACATTTGAAATAGAGATATAAATCTATATTTATCGCTACAATGTGTTCCTATGTGTGACCCAGCATAGAAAACATCCTTTTTCTCTTCTTTTACCAGTATTAAATTTTATTTGTGCTTTTATTTTGAAAAGACGTTTACATTGAAAGGAGGAAGTCAGGTCCGTTTCTTCCCACTTTGTTTCCTGTTGTATGGTCTTTTTGCACATGGACATGAACGAGACCAGTTGTACATGAGCTGTTCTGGATTTAATGTTTCACCTTGGTGAGTTTTGTACTCCACTGTTGGCAATTCCTAAAAGCTAATTTGGAATATTTGTTGCATTAAGTGATGAGAGCACGAGCTGGAGCAGCCGTGTGACGGAGTCCACTACTGCGTTTATATTGCTACCTCATCTTGGTGAGTTAATGCCACGCGTTAGCCTAGAAAGCATGCTAGCTTCATGCTAAACTTAGCATTATGTTACCGCCGAACCGAGGGTGGATTTTTCTGTTCAAAAGCAGTGAAAACTTTATTTTGGTTAACCCACTGATTTATGGAAGCACTTTTAGTTATTTTTGCACTCTTTATTTTGACTGAATGTAATGTTTGTTGAATGTTAAATGTACTTCTAATAGTTTACTGTGTGAACGTTTACAAAAGTCCTTTTGTAAATGTTAATCCTGGTAACCCAGGTAGGGTTTTACTGATTTAAAGAATACATTTAAAAGAATAGCGTTGGTATAAAACCCATACTACTTGATGAGATTGTTGAGTTGTATGTATTCCATGTTACGCTTTGGAACAAAAAAACTTGAGGTATTTTGAGTTGAACTAAAGCCTGATTTATGGTTCTCCGTCTGCGTCAGTGCGGAGACACGCAACGCCATTATCCGTCCTTGCGTAGGGCTCCTGCAGGCACGCAAGTACGTACGGAGTCGAGCCCACTTTTTTAAACATCTGTCGAACGAGACGGATTACGCAAGCTTGTGATTGGTCAGGACGCCGCTGTTGTTTACAGCGCCGCCATTGCAAAGAGAGCCGAGGATAACTAGTGGCAGACACGGAGAAGCTTGAAGAATGCCTCGCGAAAAAACTCTAAAAATATGAACGTTTTATCCTCCCGTGACAAGCGTTTTATTTGTGGACGGAAATGACAGGAAACGTGGGTTTAGAGGTGGGGAGCGCATGAAGCGGTGGGAGAATGAGAGACAAATATGTCCGTGTTAAAAGTCTCTTATATACACAAAAAACACAATATAAACACACGATCTTCGACCGATACATGACAGGATACCACAGAACAGCGCTACGCCCTCTGTTGTCCTGCCGGGCAATTGCTTTGCAACACTCTCCAGGAGACGGAGAAGTAAAAGAGCAAAACGCTTCCGCCAATCCGTGCGTGTCTGTCCCTTGCGGAGCTGACGGAGAAGCATAAACCAGGCTTAAGAAGAAAACATGCATGTATTTTATTGCTGTTGTAATATAAGAACTGGAGATACAAAATTAAGCTATAGCTGTGAAAAGAAATAGAAATTGAGTTTTAGTTATGTACAATAATTTCATTATTATTGTGCAGGCTAAGTTTTTATCCTTGCCGATTAAGAACTGGATCGGATTCCTGGATTCTCTCCGGGTGGAGATGGTGAGCCTTTGCCCAGAACCCAAAGACACTTTGATTGAAGACCCATCACTCTTCTCACCGAATGTGAACACCAAGTGGTAACAACTCAAACCACTGAACCAGAAAGAACTGAAACTGAAAGACACTTTGACTTGACTAATGACTAAAAGGACAACTCAACTATTGAGTCCAAAATAAGACTGGGGTTTTATTTTGTTTATTTTTTGGGCCGGCTCAGAGTTGTTGATCTGAGTGTTGCATTGTTAAAACTGTATTCTCACTTCACATTTTTCTAACTAAATATTTTCTATTTTTGCTCATTTCCTGCCTCCTGCCGTTTCCTTTTGCACCCACCTTAGTTCCTATTGTAATCCTGCCGAGCCTAGCTGCTGGTCTATCTAAACATTCCTGATCTTTAGTTATCTAACTGCGTCCAGGGTTACATATGCATGAAATAAGCACAGATCTGTGCATTAGTGCGGTTTGTAAATGAGGCCCCAGGGCTGCTACCAGCAGTAACAGACTGATCTCCAAAAGCTACTATTAAAAGGTACTAACAAGTACACTAACAACTTTTTTGATTCCTACAGCCCAGTATCTGAATGTGCTCTTTACTGGATACAAAACATACCTCAGGTCTTACAGGGTCCTCAATGCCAACCACAGCAATACATATGAGTCCAGCAAGAATTTCTGCTTCATTGTCCCAGTCAGGCTCTCCTTCAGTTGCGGGGAATTCTCTGTAGGCCAGGCAGATGGTCCTCAGCCCCTCTGATGCCATTGGCTCAATCACCTTCTTCACCAGCTCATCTCGATCCTTGGGTTTGAAAAACTTGGCCTCGCCGCTTGCTGTCATGATCTTACAGCACCTGAAACCAGATGACATTCATGTGGTCCATATCTGATGGAGCTCAGAGCTACCTCAGCAGAAGCAGTGAACCTACTTCTTCAGCAGAATCTCAGAAGCTCCTTTGCTGAACATTCGGTAGCTGCCATCACTGTTCTTCAGCACAGTGCTCATAGACTTCCTAACGGAGTTGAAGGTGTATACTTTAAAAAGTTTCTCTTCAGGGATTTCATTTCGAATGGCCTGGTAATCTCGGTGAAGGTCAAGGCTGAATCCCAATAAGGCACATTCTGTCTTGTTTCCGACCTGGCGGGAAAGGCCCCCATCTCTCTCTGGTGGCTGCAGGAAGCAGAAAGAATATTTATTCACATCATGCAATCATAGCTTTAAGTGGGCCAGCATTGTATTTCTCAGTGTACCAGGCAGGTACTAGGACTTTCCTCTAAAGTATTGTGCATACTGATAATTCATCCAGCCAGTCATCAGTTGAAATCCCCAAAAATATGCCCGACTTCAGGAAAACAGACTGAACTAAATACACCCCCATAGCTATCTGAATAAAATGTCTATGATTTATGCTCACCATGATCTTGGTGGTGTAGGCACAATTGACCCCAATGCCAAGGGTGAGCAGGTCTAGGATCTTGGCAGGGATGAGGTCAGGCTCTGGCACCTTTTTGTATAGCTGCCCAGCGAAGTAGACCTGCACCACCGTCATTCGGTTCATGGTCAATGTTCCCGTCTTGTCAGAGCAGATGGCTGTTGCATTCCCCATTGTCTCACAAGCGTCCAGGTGACGTACCAAGTTGTTGTCCTTCATCATTTTCTGCCAAAAGATTAAATCAAACCCTGAGAAACATTTTTTGAGCTAGCTACACACATCTCTAAAATTAAGAAGGTCCAAGACTATTCTAAAGAGGCTGAAGTTGGGATCTTTCTGCATGGAGTTTGCATGTTCTCCCTGTGCATGTGTGGGTTCTCTCCGGGTGCTCCGGCTTCCTCCCACAGTCCAAAAACATGACTGTTAGGTTGACTGGTCTGTCCAAATTGTCCTTAGGTGTGAGTGTGTGTGCATGATTGTTTGTCCTGTGTGTCTCTGTGTTGCCCTGCGATGGACTGGCTCTCTGTCCAGGGTGTACTCCGCCTGATTGCCCATTGACCGCTGGAGATAGGCACCATCCCCCCCCCCCGCGACCCTGCGTGGACAAAAGCGGGTTCAGAAAATGTATGTATGTATGGGTTTGTGTCATCTGACACCTGTACAATTCCATTCACGCACTGTGGTCCTGTCCACCTGTCCAGGAATTTTGGGGTAGAGTATGTGAAGACCTGTCAAAGGGTCTGAAATGCCATATCCCAACTTCCCCCTCTCTTTGTTTACTGGGAAACCTGGACGATGTCCCAATTGAAACATCTTTGGTTCACGTGGTTCTGACTGCCATATGCATCGCTAAGAAAACTATCCTCATGAATTGGAAAAATAGAGATACTCTTTGCATTAACCAGTATAGAAATCTTTATTAGATCATATAACACTTGATACAGCCTCTGCTTCCACTTCAAATCAATCTCTCTGGGCTCCTTTGTATGGTTCCATCACATAGTGAAGATGGGGGGTCATTGATATTGTCCTGCGGGATGATGTGGGTGATGGGGTGGAGGGTCTGACAGGGGTGGACATTAACTTCAAAACCAACCGGCCAGCCGGGCCGGTAACTCTGAATGTTTACCGGCCCCGCCAAGAATCTACCGGCCCCGCTGGTCAGCTGCCAAAGCGAGTCAAAATAACAACTGAACCATTTTAAATGTAATAAACCTTTATTTTGTACACATTCACAAACATAATAACGTATTCAAGTTTGAATTTGTTTGTTCCCTCAACAAAACTCGATTTTGTCGTCACATACTTCTGGCATACAACACAGTACATCACCAACTCCGCTTTGCTGTACTCGAGCCATTGGCTGTGTTCGAGATAAGCCAGTTCTGTGCAGATTAGATCAGCGGTGATCGGCGAGCAGTTCATGCCGGTTAGATTTGTGTCCGACTTGACGCCGACTTGCTCTGACGTCATGCATACGTAGGCAACGATAACCTCGTGAGATCAAGGCGGCCGCAGATTTTGGAGCAAGGCGCTGCAGTTGCTCTCCACCGGCTGCAAAACCTAGGGCATGACGGGAAACACCAGGCTCTCATCTGATCTAAGATCTGATTGGTTCATATTTTGATCCAAACATCCGGTGATAGAACATGAAATGTTAGTTGGTCACATGTATTCTGTGAATCATGTTATGTTGATGATGACAACTATATAGGCCATAAAGAGAAATGTGTTTTGTGTTCTTTTGTCACGTTTCTTATGAGCACACTAAAGCTACAGCTGATAACCTTTAGTTATTATTACAGTCATGATTTCATATAGAATATATGATATCCACAAGCACGTGAGGATGTGTTTCAGCTGCTAACAGGCACCAGAATTAAAATTGAAAATTGAACAAGTGTGAACGCTAACGCGATATCTTCAGCCGTCATCACCCCCGAGCTACACATGCAGGGAAATCTGTCCGGCTTTCAGCCACTCCCCCTGCTGCGTCCGTCTGCTCTTGTCTGTTTTCCAGGCGAGCCGCTGCTCAACTCGAACACGGCCATTCTCTGCGCCTCCTGTCTTCTTTAAACCGCCAAGAATCATTCCACCTATGCACACGCTTCTCTGCTTCCTACCGTTTCGAACTGTCTCGCTTCTCCTCACCAGTTTTAAAGCGTTTTGCTGGAGATTTCATCAAGAAATCCCATCCCTGAATTGGCTTCCGGCTGAAGATGGAGTAGGACGCGAGTCTAAGAGCTCCCGCCAACTTGGACTAAATTGTTCTTAATTTGCGCTTTTTTTGACCATATTTCTTGTCCTAATTTTGATTTTTGAATTATTTTGTTGAGACGTTTTAATCGGCTCGGCATAAAATGGCAGCAAAAAATGTTAAAACCTGCAATACTACTCAAACACAACTGAAGCTTGGTTTGCAAACTGCGGCCACACCCTCGAGTGAGCCGTCATCTCCTGCAAAGTTTCCCTTGTGCCAAGCTAATCCTGATATCGAGGCTCTCAAGGTTGAGTTGCTTGCTTCGTTGAGGAATGATATTGCTGACATTTTTAAAAAGGAACTTCAGGACACTCTGGGTGATGCTTTGTCCACCATTAAGTTCGACCTGCAGGCGGTGATGACGCAGCTGGCGATCGATAAAGCTGCCAATGACTCTACCATGTCCGAGCTAAAAGGTACGGTCAAGGAGATGGAGCATGCACTGACTGACTGCTCTGATGATGTTGCTGAGATGAAAAATACTATCAAGAGCCTCACTGCTCATGTAGCCAAGCTGGAGAACAAGTGTGAAGACTTGGAGAACAAGTGTGAAGACTTGGACTCCAGGTCGCGGCGCAACAATGTTAGGATATTAGGAGTACCATAGGGCCCTGACACGTCCACCACTGCTGCCGTAGCCTCCTTGCTAAAAGAAGCATTCGACCTGGGGAAGGAGCCGCTTTTGGATCGTTCACACAGGACCCTCCAGCCTGCACCTAAACCTGGCGACCGTCCATGAGCTATTGTATGCAGGTTTCATTACCATACTGACTGTGTTGACATTTTACGACGTGCTAGAGAACGCCGACAGATTAAAGTTGGAGACCGAACCATCTCAGTCTTCCCCGACTACACCGTCAGGGTGGCACGGGCTCGTGCTGCATTCAACACGGTCAGGCAGCAACACTGTGGCATTGAAGGTGTCCGGTACGGCCTGCTTCATCCAGGACGACTCCGCATCACATATAAGGGTGTCGAGAGGGACATTGTCTCAGCAGAGGAGGCCAGTGATTATGTTAAAACTTTGATCTCTGGGTGAGCCTCGATAGCCCTTCAGTTTGATGCTGTAATGTCACTAAGTGCTCACGCTCTCGTTAGGTTTAACGCCACCTGTGCATTGTTTTCTTAGACCGCTGTGCCAGTTATTATACTGTTGGTGTAATGGTTCCTTTTATTTTCATTGTTAACTAATGATACTGAATTATATGTTATACTCTAGAGTTCATAGGACTAGGTGGTATGTTGTTGAGCGCACACTGTTATACTGTAGAGAAGTTGGCGAGAGGTTGTGTTTTTTTTTCTCTCTCTCTCTCTCTTTTCCCTCTCTCGCCTTTATTTTGTATTTAGACGCCAGTTAGTCCAGTCACTTCTGTGAACCATTTTTGCTACTTTGGGGTACACTGCTGTCTCCTTTGTTTCGTTTTGTGGAGACTTGGGGTGTGTTTGTGTTGGGGGGGGGGCTGTCCCACTTGGCTCTTCATGGCCACCTGCATCTTGGTTTTGTCTTTTTCTTTCTCCTTTTTATGAATGGTTAATGGTAATATAGACCCCAGCATTGCTGGGTCAGGTATGCCTCTTAGGTTTATTAGTTGGAATATCAGAGGTATGGGTAACCCTGTTAAGAGATCTAAGGTTTTTACTCACTTGAAACGTCTGAATTCTGACATAGCATTTTTACAGGAGACTCATCTCCATATTAAGGATCAACATAGGTTATATTGTCCTTGGGTAGGTCAGGTTTTTCATTCAAATTTTAATTCGAAAGCTAGAGGAGTGGCCATTCTCATCAATAAGAAAGTTCAATTCTCTTCTACCAATGTTATCGCTGACGGGAACGGTAGATGCATCATTGTTGCTGGCACCCTAATGCAGAAAAAGTTTTGTTGGTAAACGTATATGCCCCGAATTTTGATGATGCTGAATTCGCTAATAGATTACTAAGTAACATCCCCTTTCTGAATACACATTTGCTTATTTATGGTGGTGATCTGAATTGTGTTTTTGTTCCAAGCTTGGATCGTTCTGGTCCTCGTAAATTGACTCCATCATCTATGTCTAAAACATTTTCAGATTTTATGATACAGAATGACCTTGCTGATCCATGGAGACTTCGCAACCCTACAATCAAAAAATTTTCGTTTTTCTCCCAGGTCCACCAATCTTATTCCAGGATTGATTATTTTTTCATCGACAGAACTCTCAATTCATGTGTTACTAATTCCGACTATTCTGGTATTGTAATATCTGATCACTCTCCTCTGCTATTAGATGTTCAACTCTCTACCTATAAACATAGTCCTCCACTTAGGAGATTTAATTCTCTCCTTTTGGCTGATGAAGAATGTTGTGAATTTATTTCAAGCTCTATTCAGGAGTTCTTGTTCTTTAATCGGGATGATTCTGTTTCATATTCTCTGCTGTGGGAGACTCTTAAATGCTATTTGAGAGGTCAAATTATCTCTTATTCTGTATGTGCTAATAAAAAGATTAATGCCAGGCTTAAAGAACTTACGGTGGCAATTAGTAAAAAAGAGTAAAAATAGTTTATTATAAATGATTCTTCTGGAGCGTGATAAAATCCTTGTCTTGCTGTAGAGGCAAAGGAAGTCAAGATATGGTAAGGCATTTCAGATTAAAGATGGTTTACAGCAGACTTCGCGTCTCCTGTAATGAATAATCTGTAGATATAAGTGCTGCCAGGACAGCTTGACTCAGCTGAGGAAGTGTGACCTTTGGGTCACAAATGAGGCCATTCATGTTGCTACAATAGCATGGTATGGTATGGCATGGTGTGGTGTGGTCTGGTATAGTATGGTTTTGTATGGTATGGTGTGGTGTGGTATAGTATGGTGTGGTATGGTGTGGTGTGGTGTGGTGTGGTATGGTGCAATATGGTATGGTGTGGTATGGTATGGTGCGGTATGGTATGGTATGGTGTGGTATGGTGCGGTATGGTATGGTATGTGTGGTATGTTATGGTGTGGTGTGGTATGGTATGGTGTGGTGTGGTATGGTGTGGTATGGTATGGTGTGGTATGGTATGGTTTGGTGTGGTATGGTGTGGTATGGTGTGGTATGGTATGGTATGTGTGGTATGGTATGGTGTGGTATGGTGTGGTATGGTATGGTATAGAACGGGGTCGGCAACCCGCGGCTCTGGAGCCACATTCGGCTCTTTCATCCATCTGATGCGGCTCTCTGCTTGTAAAATAATGAATATTTAATTAAAATGTATTTTATTTTACTGCATTCATTGTTTATCTGTATGCCAATTATACATGTAAAGATTGTCATTTTTTAAAATCTAAACAAAAAGGATAAAGACCTGAAATGACAGGTCACCTGCTAGTGCGTAATCAGATGTCTCTAAAGGAGCTTTCTGAGCTGAAGAGGAAATGAGATTCTGGACTTTTCCTCAGACAGGTTCATGGATGCGTCGCCAAATTGGAGACAGGAACAAGCGCTATTCAGCCAAAGTTTCATAATCAGGAACATTTTCTAAGAGACAAGTCTCTCTGAGATACAGGGTTTGGAAAACACTTGCTTCAGTAGGAGGAATCTTCCCACGTGGCTCTGATTCTGCTGCTGCCTGTGACCAACGGGCTCCTAGCCCCTCTCCACATCTTCAGCTCACTGTCCACCTTACATGTGCAATGACAGCGATCTGCACTGAGCACAGTGTATAATGCTCAGATGTTCTGATGGGAATGATTAAAATGTCAACGCATCTGCATGTGTCAGGGTAATTCTTTCAAAATGACCATTTTCTTTACTGTGGGAAACGGGTAATTATAGCTCTTTGATTGGAAAATGTTGCCGACCCTGGTATAGACATACCACAAATCAAGAGCCATGGATTAAGAAATGTGTGTCAAGTTTAGCTTGGCATGCTGTGCAATGTAGTATGTAGACACAAGTATGGTATGTATATGACAATAGAATCATACCTTTACTGAATATGCAAGAGAGATGGTGACAGCCAGGGGTAGACCTTCAGGCACGGCCACCACTAGCACCGTCACACCAATGATGAAGAACTTAACCAGCAATTGCACATACATAGGAACACACTCTGCAGTCCAAGGAAGGCCCTGAATCCAAAAGGTATCGATCAGGAAGCGATTGATGAGAATGACGACTGTGAGGGTTGACATGAACAGCCCTGGAAACAGAATAAATATGCTGGTGTTGATTCTCACTTATTCAGGGTGTGGAAGTATTTAGAGTTTAAATAAATGGTATTTCTAGAAGATGCGTCCCCTCCCATCTAAAAGCCTTCTCTTCTGTCCTTTGAGATGGTTACACTGAAAGTGTGAATGGTACAAATATGGTCCTGGACCCAGAAAACCTCTGGTTTTACATTTGGGGAAAATGGACACAGGAAGTAACCTATAAGAAGAAGGAAGAAAGGTTGGAGCTTAGAAGCACCTGAAATACAGACGTGTGCCTATCTATGGCCTTTCAAAGTTATTTGGCTGCCAAAGACAACATAGACAAACCAATACTTTTGGAAGTACAATTCAAGCTACTTTGTGTCAGTAGCTGCTTTCTAAGACTTGTTTTGAATTATTCCCTGTTCCTTTGGTTAACGGTGCAGTTATTAAGAACAACATACTGTGGTCAAATGTAGTTACTGCAGGCCATTTTTCAAAGCAGAACATTACTTTATCACTAATGCTCTGTGAGTTTCATGGCTGTTCACGGATCAGCGCAAGAAGTTTCTAGATGACAAGCGAAGTTGGATCATACACAGGAAGTTGATAGTAGCGTGTAAATATGTGTGTGCGTGGGTGAATTACTGTTTGTGTTATAAAGTGGAACAGAAGGTTCCCAAAACATGAGAAATTTGCTCTGGAGAATACTTTTTTTTTAACTTATTTCTCCACAAGAAACCAACAGTAAGGCATAACAACAAGGCAAGTACAGAATAACTTACAGTGGAAGTCACAACAACCTCTTTTAGTTCTGCTTTCTGATTTTTATTAAACTATTTTGCCTTACTTGAATGCAGTTTATCATTCTCTAAGAGGGTACAACCCCGGTGTGCGGCGTCCATGAAATCCTCAGACCCCAGGAATATTCAGTAACAATCTAGTTTGCCTTGCTTATTAAAATTGTAGAATTGTGACAAACATTTTTATATTTGTTGAGCTGACACTGCATTTGCTTTTAGCGACACAGAGCAGAAGAGCTCAGTGTTGACATGACTGAAGATGTGAATGAAACCTACCTTTGTGTCATCCTTGATTCCTCCACGATGTGAACATTAATATGATTCATTAAAGGACATTGTTGTCCATTGGTGTGGCCAGCGGAGTGGCCAGTGATTTTCTAGGGAGTGCCCTGGCTACCCTTTGGGGGCACCACTGATGGGTAGATTCTATATTTGTACCTGCTTTGCCAATCTGTACAGCCAGCTTGGTCAGCTTCCCCTGCAGGACGGATTTCTCTTTCTTTGGTAGCTTTTTTTTCTTCTTTTCAGGTTCTCCGTCCTCTTTGAGTGGCTGCATCTCCACATTGGCCCCGTCTTTCTTTTCCCCTGGAACAAAGAGAAATAAATTGGCTAAATATTAAAATGTCTGTAATGCTTCAGAAACCAAATCTATGTTTATTTTTGTATGTTTCCTAAAAAAAATCCTAAACAGCATTAAAGAACCATTTCTCAGGCATTTGTTAAAGAGGGCCTTCACTCATATTTTTAATACATTTGCAGTGGTCTAAAGTAGTGGTCCCAGGCTAGAAAAGCTATATAGGAAAACTGGCCTCACTATTCATAAGGACTAATACACGGCTCAGATTTCTCTCTATAAGGACTCCATAGTATTCCGGTCTTATCGGCTCCAACACTGACAATACTAAGATACTGTTTTCCATCTATAATAAGATCTTTTGGCTGGTGCAGTGGCGCAGTGGTTAGAGCTGTTGCCTTGCAGCAAGAAGGTCCTGGGTTCGCTTCTCGGCCTGGGATCTTTCTGCATGGAGTTTGCTTGTTCTCCCTGTGCATGCCTGGGTTCTCTCCGGGTACTCTGGCTTCCTCCCACAGTCCAAAAACATGACTGTTAGGTTGATTGGTCTGTCTAAATTGTCCTTAGGTGTGTGTGTGTGTGGATGATTGTTTGTCCTGTGTTTCTCTGTGTTGCCCTGCAATGGACTGGCTCTCTGTCCAGGGTGTACCCCGCCTGATTGCCCATTGACCGCTGGAGATAGGCACCAGCAGATTTGCAACGTTAAAACCTACCTGGTTACTCCAAGTATGTATTTCATGAGCATTTTTTAACTCAGATGTTCCCCTGAAGGACTTAGTTGTTTGTCCTTTTATCAAAACTTCTTTTGAGTCTGAGAGGGTTAACCTCAAAATGAACGATCATATTTGAAGCATAACAAGTAGAGTCATCCAGAAACTCGCGTAGATTACTTAATTTGATAGATTTCTCTTACAGTAGAAACATAGAAACTAGTATATTATCTCTAGATGCAGAAAAGGCTTTTGATAGAGTTAACTGGAAGATCTTATTTGCAACTTTACATAAATTTGGGTTTGGGAACTTCTTCATAAACATGCTACAAACATTATACAGTTCACCAACAGCACGTGTCAGGACGAACGACCAAATATCAGCTAGCTTCTGTCTTCACAGGGGGACCAGGCAGGGATGCCCACTCTCCCCCTCACTGTTTGCTATCTTTATTGAGCCACTAGCAGCAGCAATTGGGCATACAACAGGTATTAAAGGGATAACGTGTAAGAAAATAGAACATAAGATCAGTCTTTATGCAGATGATGTTTTACTCTTTCTCCGGAATTCTCAATCACCTCTCTCTCATTCAATAGAACTGATAAACTCTCTTTCAAAAGTTTCAGATTACTCTTTAAACTGGTTAAAATCCACAGTTCTACCAATTAATTTCTCTTTTGTCAATTTACTTAACACACAATTGGATTCAGGGAATATCACATACCTGGGAATTAATGTCTCTCCCAAGTTAGCAGATCTAACCAAACTAAACTACATTCCACTTTTAAAGAAAGTGGATGATGATCTTGCAAGATGGAAATCCTTACCAATATCACTCATGGGGAGAGTTGCTACAATTAAAATGATGGTCTTACCCAGAATAAATTACTTATTTTCAATGATCCCAAACAAACCACCAGCTGACTGGTTTAGATCTCTGGACTCCTCAATTACCAAAATTCCTTTGGCAGGATAAACCTCCACGAATTAGCTTAAAAACGCTTCAGAAAACCAAAGACAGAGGAGGACTGGATTTACCCAACTTTTATTATTTCTTAGCCAAAAGGCTGCAATATATACAGAGATGGTTGCAAGATAACCCACTAGATGAGTCCTGGTTAGATATAGAACAGACACTGCAATAAGATAGAGCTTTCAGACTTACCATTTATTAGCTCAAGCATAAGAAAACATGAAAGCTTCAAAAGTATTAGTATCAGCACCTCTCTGACAGCATGGTGGGAGTATCTTAAAATGACAGAGTCTTCGCTAGTATCATGCAGACGCACACCTATCTGGAATAATCCTGATATTTTGCAAAATAATAAAATGATGAACCTTCTGGACTGGAAAAATAAAGGAATCCTATACCTGGAACACATATATGAAGGATTGGACTTCATCCAATTTAATAGAATAGTCTCCCATTTTGGAATAGATAACAATAGCTTTTTAGAATACCACCAAATTAAATCTGTAGTCAAACAAAAATTTAAGCTCAATATAATAGAATTACAAACACCACCAAGGGTATTAGACTTCTATAATCTCAAACCCCCCAAACTACTGTCTAAAGTAACTGTCCAAAATAGACGATAGAATAGCAATCCCTATTGAAAAATGGGAGGTGGATCTATCAGTCAGCTTTGACCAGAACTTCTGGTCCCAAACTTGTTTAAAAACTTTTAAAATGATCAGACACTCCAATTTACTATTAATTCAGTACAAAATTCTACACAGAGTACACTATACAGGTCATTGGATGTTCAAGATGGGGTTTGTGTCGTCTGACACCTGTACACACTGCACAAACAACATTCCTGACAATTACATTCACGCACTGTGGTCATGCCCACCTGTCCAGGAATTTTGGGGTAGAGTATGTGAAGACCTGCCAAAGTCTCTGAAATGTCATATCCCAACCACCCCCTCTCTTTGTTTACTGGGAAACCTGGACGATGTCCCGATTGAAACATCTTTGGTTCACGTGGTTCTGATTGCCATATGCATCGCTAAGAAAACTATCCTCTTGAATTGGAAAAATAGAGAAACTCTCTGCATTAACCAGTATAGAAATCTTTTGTTACATCATATTACACTTGATTTAGCCTCTGCTTCCACTTCAAATCAATCTCTCTGGGCTCCTTTGATCGGTTCCATCACATGGCGATGATGGGGGACCATTGATGTTGTCCTGCGGGATGATGTGGGTGGGGGGGTCGAGGGTCTGAGTTTGGAGTATCCGGATGTTCCCTGGGGGTGGGTTCACAGGGGATGTCTGTGACTGGGGGGCCGTTGCCCCCTCTGGAGGTGCTTGGGTTGCCTCGGGGGGTGGACTACTGGTGGTTGTGAGTGGGGACCCTTGGAGGTCTTGGCGGCGGCCATGGGCCACTGCCTGGCAGCTGCATTGCCTCTGTGCGGGTCTGGGTGGGGGCCTGGGGGCTCGGGGTGTTGGGGTGGCCGGCCCCGTGTGGGGATCTGGGCGGGGCCTTGGGGGTCGGGTCCTGACATGTATGCTGCCGGGAAGAAGGCAGGAACATGCAGCAGTGCCTGGCCCGGGTTCAGGGGCCTCGGGTAGACCTTGGCTCCTCTGCTGTCCCATCACAGGGGACGGGGAGGTCCAGGCGGGGGAGGACCCAACCTTACCTGGATGTCCTATGTCTTATATATTCTGGAAGTTCTGCAAATGCAGGGATGGGCAGAGATATTCTGCTGGGGTGGGGCTGGGTTGGTGCTCTCGTGCTCCATGGGGCTCTGTAATGCTGCTGCTTTGGGCCCTGGCAGGATGGGCTCGGATCTCCATGCCCTGGGTGGCGGTTTGACAACAGAGGTGCTAAGCCCAAACAGCCATTCCTCCCCATCCCCGCATATTTCTCTCCTCCTGCTCCCTCACATCATCACACAAACATGCACATAGGACCTTGGGGGGTGGACAAGTCAGGGAGTGCAGGTATGGACCCCATTTCCGCATTCCTGTGGCAGCCTGCCCCCCAATTTTATTTGCACCTTATACACTTCCACCGACGACATTCCACGCAAACACACATTTAGGGCCTTGGGAGTGAGCACATTCAACGGCACTTGGCAGGGGGATTTCTCATCCTCCTCCCGAGTGCTGGTGCCCACTTCCAATTTTAAACTGCACTTATACACCGAGGGCTGTGGGTGCAAGTGGGGTGGTGCGGTGGCATCAGCTGGCATAGGCCAGGCAATGCCCGCACTGCCCGCTCACCACAGCCATGGAATACACCTCATCAACACACAACACTATATTGGAGCAGGTGGGGGGAGACTAGGGGTCTTAGCACACCTCTGTTGTTGCTTGGCTTCCTGGGGCTGGAGGCTAGGAGGGAGATCTGGCCGTCTGGTTGGGGTCTGGGGTGGTGGGTTGCTGTGCTCAGCGTTGGGCGGGGGAGCCTGCTCATCAGCACCCCAGCAGAAAGGGTCAAACTCTGGTAACTGGTGATGGTTGTAACCAGTGTTGGGAGTAACGCCGTTTAAGTATAACGGCGTTTCTAACGGCGTTCTTTTATAGGTAACGGAATAATCTAATTAATTACTTTTCCCGCCGTTGCAACGCCATTACCGTTACTGGGGACGGAACGTTGTGCGTTACTGTGCTTGTCGAACGTTGAGCAGCAGCGTGAGGCTTTCTGACCGCCACACTTCAGCTGCAGCCAGGGAGAGAGAGGTGTCGGTAACGCACTTACAAACACGATGATGATTGGCCGGGTGGGCGGAGACCCTCACGGTCTCAGTCGCTGCCTGCTGTAGACACAACGGGAATAACTCCGTTTAAAATAACCGCGTTAATAAAAAAATATTTCTTTCTGTAACGAGCAAACTAATTAATTACGTCTTCTTTAATCAAAACGTCGTTCATGTTACTGATAAGAAAATGCGTGCGTTAAGCAGCGCGGTGTGTTGAAGCGGTCATCAGCTGATCAGGAGCTAAAGAGGCAGATGTTTAAGAGCATCACGGCCCGTGAAGAACGAGGAAGACGTGATGAATAGTCTACGGCTGCAGACCCGCAGATTTGTTGCTGCAGCAGCGACTCTGCGGGTCTGCAGCCGTGCTCTTAGCATGACAGCGGGACGTCCCGAAGGTCCGTTCACCTGTTCACCGCTCAGACGTCCTGATCTTCTACCTTCCTAGATCATCCAGCTGTAACCTGTTCCTGATCATGTCTTTAGTCCCGCTGTAACACTGATGCATCAGTCTCAGATGGCATGGAGCTCAGGTGTTATCAGAACTACCTGTGTGTGTGTGTTTACCACCCAGCTTCAGCTCTTCTGTGGTTGGGTCTGACCCAAGTTAGTACATTTAAGTCCTCCATCAGATTTGTGCCTCTTCTAGTGTCATTTTAAAGGATTTTATTTATTTATTTATTTAACCGTTACTAGATTAGCAGCAACAGAAATGCTGCTAAAAACACACAATTATGTGAAGCTGGAAAAATTAGAATACTGTGCAAAATTACATTTATTTCTGTAATTTAACTAGACTGAGATACCATTTAAAGGCTCGGGAACCTTTACAGGTGTTTCTATTTGCAATTTTAAATTTGAGCTGACTGGGTTTTTGTTAAATATCACAGTGACCTTTTAATAGTCTAGATTAGTGTAATGTTCCTATTAGTAGTTCCTCCTTTTAAGTGCTTATTTGTTTAAATTATTCAGGTTTATAAAAACCTTTGGACATACATTTTATTATGTTCAGTCATTAGTCATTTATATTTTACTATTGTAGTAATTCTTGCATTCTTTAATGAAAAAAGTAACTAAGTAGTTACTTTTGTTGGTAATTAGTTACTATTATGATCTTGTAACTCAGTTAGTAACTGAGTTACTTTTTTGACAAAGTAATCAGTAACTATAACTAATTACTTTTTTAAAGTAACGTTCCCAACACTGGTTGTAACCCATGTGCAGCAGTACCGGGACCAGCGTGAATAGGGTGTGTATGGGGAGCACGAGTGGGTGTCCGGCATGCATTTTTGTAAGTCTTTGGTTGTATATGCATGTGTGAACATGAAGGAGGGAGTGTGTGACTGTGTTTGCGTATGACTGTATATGTCAGGTGGGGCCTTTGACTCCTCCCCTCTCTTGGGACTTCTTTTGATGATATTGATCTTCGTCTCCCCTCCCCATGCCACACCTGGTGTGGGGTGTGGTGCCTTGGTCTGCTTGAGTGTTCGTGGCTCCCGGGTCAGGGGGTTTAAGATTTTTGGCGTCTGCCTGATCAATCCTGGTGGCGGCCTGGTGGGGTCTGGGTCCCTGGGCTCTGCTGGGTCCCCGGCGGGGGTGGTCGCCCCTGGGTCCCGGGTTGC
Source organism: Nothobranchius kuhntae (assembly GCA_006942095.1). NCBI lineage: Eukaryota > Metazoa > Chordata > Actinopteri > Cyprinodontiformes > Nothobranchiidae > Nothobranchius > Nothobranchius kuhntae. Next base: position 367,955 of record SSNQ01034499.1, read on the forward strand.
TGGGTCCCGGGCTC
>SSNQ01034499.1:368059-394619 GCA_006942095.1 Nothobranchius kuhntae
AGATGACAAGCGAAGTTGGATCATACACAGGAAGTTGATAGTAGCGTGTAAATATGTGTGTGCGTGGGTGAATTACTGTTTGTGTTATAAAGTGGAACAGAAGGTTCCCAAAACAAGAGAAATTTGCTCTGGAGAATACTTTTTTTTACTTATTTCTCCACAAGAAACCAACAGTAAGGCATAACAACAAGGCAAGTACAGAATAACTTACAGTGGAAGTCACAACAACCTCTTTTAGTTCTGCTTTCTGATTTTTATTAAACTATTTTGCCTTATTTGGTAAATCTAGGAGAGTTCAGCCTGTGGTGATGCATTGCATGTTCCTTTATTGTTTTTGATTAAAAACAAAATGTAACCAACATGCTTACCTCTAATAAAAAGGACACCATTTTTCCCCCCAGAAAAACAGATTTCAAACAGTTATTTGGAATGTTAAGATTTAAGCTTTTGTTTTGAAAACGGTGAGCAGAAGAAAACTTACTTTTTAAAAATCAGATTGTTTACTCTTTACTTGCATATTTTTATTGGGTTTTACGTTTATGTCTAATTAAATATTGTAAATGAACAATTTGTGGGATCACAAAGAGGCTACACTCACTCCCAGGTCTTTTGACTGGTTGTATGCAAATGAGCTGACACTGCATTTGCTTTTAGCGACACAGAGCAGAAGAGCTCAGTGTTGACATGACTGAAGATGTGAATGAAACCTACCTTTGTGTCGTCCTTGATTCCTCCACGATGTGAACATTAATATGATTCATTAAAGGACATTGTTGTCCATTGGTGTGGCCAGTGGAGTGGCCAGTAATTTTCTAGGGAGTGCCCCGGCTACCCCTTGGGGGCGCCACTGATGGGTAGATTCTATATTTGTACCTGCTTTGCCAATCTGTACAGCCAGCTTGGTCAGCTTCCCCTGCAGGACGGATTTCTCTTTCTTTGGTAGCTTTTTTTTCTTCTTTTCAGGTTCTCCGTCCTCTTTGAGTGGCTGCATCTCCACATTGGCCCCGTCTTTCTTTTCCCCTGGAACAAAGAGAAATAAATTGGCTAAATATTAAAATGTCTGTAATGCTTCAGAAACCAAATTTATGTTTCCTAAAAAAAATCCTAAACAGCATTAAAGAACCATTTCTCAGGTGTTTGTTAAAGAGGGCCTTCACTCATATTTTTAATACATTTGCAGTGGTCTCAAGTAGTGGTCCCAGGCTAGAAAAGCTATATAGGAAAACTGGCCTCACTATTCATAAGGACTAATACACGGCTCAGATTTCTCTCTATAAGGACTCCATAGTATTCCGGTCTTATCGGCTCCAACACTGACAATACTAAGATACTGTTTTCCATCTATAACAAGATCTTTCAGCTGGCGCAGTGGTTAGAGCTGTTGCCTTGCAGCAGGAAGGTCCTGGGTTCGCTTCCCGGCCTGGGATCTTTCTGCATGGAGTTTGCATGTTCTCCCTGTGCATGCGTGGGTTCTCGCCGGGTACTCTGGCTTCCTCCCACAGTCCAAAAACATGACTGTTAGGTTGATTGGTCTGTCTAAATTGTCCTTAGCTGTGTGTGTGGATGATTGTTTGTCCTGTGTGTCTCTGTGTTGCCCTGCGATGGACTGGCTCTCTGTCCAGGGTGTACCCCACCTGATTGCCCATTGACGGGTTCAGACAATAGATGGATGGAAAGATGGAATAACATCTTTCATCCCCCTGACTCCATACCCTCCCACCTTTACTCATCTGAAACCTGTAACTCTCTCCTCCAGTTTTTCAGCGATAAGGTCAATAGGATTCATCAGCACCTTGGCCCCCTCTTCTACTTCCCTGCTCACCCCCTTTTTCCAATTTCTCTCAACCGTCCTCTCAACTCTCCACTTCTGAACTTCCCCATCCCTCTGTAATATCTGATTTCATTATCAAGTCCAAACCTTCCACTAGTCAATTAGACCCCTACCCACAGTTTTGGGTAAAGCTTGCCTATCCTCCCTGCTCCCTTTCATAAAGGCCATCACTCATTCCTCACTGTCCTCCGGAACTGTCCCCGCCTACTTTAAATCAGTAGCAGATTCTCCTATTCTGAAAAAACCAGGTGCAGACCCCAATGATTTCAATAACCTCCATTCCATCTCCCACCTTCCATTTGTCTCCAAAATTTTAGAAAAAAACTTTGCATCACAGCTACACTAGGGGTTGTATCAACTAGTCGACTTCACTGCTCTGTAGTGACTTTTTATGCCTTTCATCGACTAGTCGCTGTCACGTGATAATGACCAACAAGATGCAGTCCTCGGAAAAGACAGCAGGTGGCGAGCCCCTGCTCATTTGGAGGCGACGCGCTGTGCCAGAGCGTCGTATATATACGCCCGCCGTAAAACGGACATTTGACCGAATTGTGACCTTTACCCTCTTGCAATTTAACCTTCCCCTCACATCCATCCTAACCTTAACCAGCTTGCGCATGCAAAGCTCTGATCGTTGACGTGCTCCAGACATCTGCGTCCTGAGCACGGTCACAGTAACATTATCAAATAAGGTGTTGCCACCTCAAAAACCAATTTAACATGCGATCGTTCATGTCGGCTCATTTCCTTTTATGTTTTCTGTCTTTTATTTGTGCCTGATGCGTTTCACTGCTGTGGAACGGAGCACATCACCTGTTTTGTCCTCCGGTGATGCACCTCACTAATGTGGCCGGTGCGTAGCGCGCACTCTGCTGTTTTTGCGGTCGGTAGATCTTTTAGAACTGCAGTTCAAAGGTAACTCATAAGGTGAATATATATGAAGCCATGTAGCAGTTTTTCTTTAGGATTGAGAGGAGATGCAGGAAGATAATAAACAGACAGGACAGAAAAATAGTCAAATAAAAACAAGTTAGTTTTTGTACCTGGTGGTTGCAACAAACAGACACCATTGGAGGTAATCAGAAGTGAGGAACAGAAAAGGAAATAATTATTTTAATATTTAGAGTAGCAGGAAATCTGAGAGGCTGCAGGCGCATCAGTGAGTTTGTGGCTGCTGCGCGGGGGGAGGGGGGAGAGGGCTGAAGCAAGTTACAGAAACTATAGTTGTTGAAAGAGGTGTGTTTAACTTAGAAAATGTGGGCGCAATATTAATTGTCAAAAACTCCAGCCCCCCCTCCCCGGTGCATTTCAGGTACCTGACGTCATCAATGACTAGTCAATGTCGACTCGATTTTCATTACTTGACGGTCGGCTTTAAAAAAAACTTAAGTCATGCAACCCCTAAGCTACACACACCTTTGTCGCAATAACCTCTTTGAACACTTTCAGTCTGGTTTCCGACCCTACCACAGTACAGAAACAGCCCTCATCAAAATCACCAATGACCTTCTTGTTGCTGCTAAATCTGGTTTAATCTCCATTCCCATACTTCTAGATCTCAGTGCGGCTTTCAACACTATTTCTCACCCCTTCCTCCTGAAGAGACTTTCTTCTCTAGGTATCTCTCACACTCCCCTCAACTGGTTTCAGTCCTATCTCACCGGTTGAACTCAGTTCATTCAGTTAAAATCTTTTTTTTCAAAACCCTCCCCAGTCACCTCAGGTGTACCCCAGGGCTCTGTCCTGGGGCCCCTACTCTTCATAATACACCTTCTCCCTCTCAATAATATTTTCCGCAACTTTGACATCCAGTTTCATTGTTTAGCAGATGACAGCCAGCTCTGTATTTCCAGCAAAGCTAAATCCATTCTCCCACCTTAATCCCTTGCCCACTGCCTCTGGTATTAACTCATTCACTGCCATGGCGACTAAAGTCGTCATTTTAGATCCAACCGTTCACTGCCAATGACGACTAAAGTCGTCATTTGCATTTTTTTACTGTTTGAGCATCAGAACAAGCCCCCGCGCTGAGAACAAACATCTCAGCCCTGAAGCCGATCTTCACCTGCATACGTCACACGTCATATGATCAGGAAGCAGACCATCCATGTATTAGGAGATCGTTTTGGGACGTTCCTGTAAAAAAAGTGAGGCGCGAACCAGAAAAGCATCTGCCGATCACAATTCAACAACCGATTATGAAAGAACGGATAACGCTCGAAACACACGGATTCTTCCTGATGTAAGAGGTGAGTCTCCGCTTTGTTTTGGTTGTTTTGGCATCGACATAATCCTAGCGCGCAACGTTCTGTGACTCTTAAAAAAACAGTAAAAACGATGAGAAACGCTGGCAGTGAAGGCCTTTAGCGATCAGGAAACGGCTGGCAGTGAATGAGTTAAATCTTGGTTCACCTCGAATTTTCTCAAACTTAATGGGAATAAAACCAAGATTGTTCTTACTGATACAAAAGCCACCATCTTCAAAACTCAATTTAATTCAGGAAGTAGGGTTAGAAAGCGTTTGTCACATTTAACCTGCATGTCAACCCTCTGGAGGCAGACGTTGCAGATTTGCAACGTTAAAACCTACCTGGTTACTCCACGTATGTATTTCATGAGCATTTTTTAACTCAGAAGTTCCCCTGAAGGACTTAGTTGTTCGTCCTTTTATCAAAACTTCTTTTGAGTCTGAGAGGGTTAACCTCAGAATGAACGATCATATTTGAAGCATAACAAGTAGAGTCATCCAGAAGCTCGCGTAGATTACTTAATTTGATAGATTTCTCTTACAGTAGAAACATAGAAACTAGTATATTATCTCTAGATGCAGAAAAGGCTTTTGATAGAGATAACTGGAAGATCTTATTTGCAACTTTACATAAATTTGGGTTTGGGAACTTCTTCATAAACATGCTACAAACATTATACAGTTCACCAACTGCACGTGTCAGGACGAACGACCAAATATCAGCTAGCTTCTGTCTTCAAAGGGGGACCAGGCAGGGATGCCCACTCTCCCCCTCACTGTTTGCTATCTTTATTGAACCACTAGCAGCAGCAATTAAGCATACAACAGGTATTAAAGGGATAAAGTGTAAGAAAATAGAACATAAGATCAGTCTTTATGCAGATGATGTTTTACTCTTTCTCCGGAATTCTCAATCATCTCTCTCTCATTCAATAGAACTGATAAACTCTTTTTCAAAAGTTTCAGGTTACTCTATAAACTGGTTAAAATCCACAGTTCTACCAATTAATTTCTCTTTTGTCAATTTACTTAACACACAATTGGAGTCAGGGAATATCACATACCTGGGAATTAATGTCTCTCCCAAGTTAGCAGATCTAACCAAACTAAACTAAACATCCCACTTTTAAAGAAAGTGGATGATGATCTTGCAAGATGGAAATCCTTACCGATTTCACTCATGGGGAGAGTTGCTACAATTAAAATGATGGTCTTACCCAGAATAAATTACTTATTTTCAATGACCCCAAACAAACCACCAGCTGACTGGTTTAGATCTCTGGACTCCTCAATTACCAAACTTCCTTTGGCAGGATAAACCTCCACGAATTAGCTTAAAAACGCTTCAGAAGACCAAAGACAGAGGAGGACTGGATTTACCCAACTTGTATTATTATTTCTTAGCCAACAGGCTGCAATATATACCAAGATGGTTGCAAGATATCCCACTAGATGAGTCTTGGTTAGACATAGAACAGACACTTTGCAATACGATAGAGCTTTCAGACTTACCATTTATTAGCTCAAGCATAAGAAAACATGAAGGCTTCAAAAGTATTAGTATCAGCACCTATCTGACAGCATGGTGGGAGTATCTTAAAATGACAGAGTCTTCACTAGTATCATGCAGACGCACACCTATCTGGAATAATCCTGACATTTTGCAAAATAATAAAATGATGAACCTTCCGGACTGGAAAAATAAAGGAATCCTATACCTGGAACACATGTATGAAGGATTGGACTTCATCCCATTTAATTGAATAGTCTCCCATTTTGGAATAGATAAGAATAGCTTTTTAGAATACCACCAAATTAAATCTGTAGTCAAACAAAAATTTAAGCTCAATAAAATAGAATTACAAACACCACCAAGGGTATTAGACTTCTATAATCTCAAACCCCCCAAACTACTGTCTAAAGTAACTGTCCAAAATAAACGATAGAATAGCAATCCCTATTGAAAAATGGGAGGTGGATCTATCAGTTAGCTTTGACCAGAACTTCTGGTCCCAAACTTGTTTAAAAACTTTTAAAATAATCAGACACTACAATTTACTATTAATTCAGTACAAAATTCTACACAGAGTACACTATACAGGTCATCGGATGTTCAAGATGGGGTTTGTGTCGTCTGACACCTGTACACACTGCACAAACAACATTCCTGACAATTACTTGTACATTCATGCACTGTGGTCCTGTCCACCTGTCCAGGAATTTTGGGGTAGAGTATGTGAAGACCTGCCAAAGTCTCTGAAATGTCATATCCCAACCACCCCCTCTCATTGTTTACTGGGAAACCTGGACGATGTCCCGATTGAAACATCTTTGGTTCACGTGGTTCGGATTGCCATATGCATCGCTAAGAAAACTATCCTCTTAAATTGGAAAAATAGAGAAACTCTCTGCATTAACCAGTATAGAAATCTTTTGTTAGATCATATTACACTTGATTTAGCCTCTGCTTCCACTTCAAATCAATCTCTCTGGGCTCCTTTGATCGGTTCCATCACATGGCGATGATGGGGGACCATTGATGTTGTCCTGCGGGATGATGTGGGTGGGGGGGGTGGAGGGTCTGAGTTTGGAGTATCCGGATGTTCCCTGAGGGTGGGTTCACTGGGGATGTCTGGGACTGGAGGGCCCCCCTCTGGAGGTGCTTGGTGGTTGTGGAGGTCTTGGCGGCGGCCATGGGCCACTGCCTGGCAGCTGCATTGCCCCTGTCTGGGTGGAGGCCTGGGGGCTCGGGGTGTTGGGGTGGCCGGCCCCGTGTGGGGATCTGGGCGGGGCCTTGGGGGTCGGGTCCTGACATGTATGCTGCCGGGAAGAAGGCAGGAACATGCAGCAGTGCCTGGCGCAGGTTCAGGGGCCTCGGGTAGACCTTGGCTCCTCTGCTGTCCCATCACAGGTGAGAGGGAGGTCCAGGAGAGGGAGGACCCAACCTTACCTGGATGTCCTATGTCTTATATATTCTGGAAGTTGTGCAAATTCAGGGATGGGCATTGATATTCTGCTGGGGTGGGGCTGGGTTGGTGCCCTCATGCTCCATGGGGCTCTGTAATGCTTTGGGCCCTGGCAGGATGGGCTGGGGTCTCCATGCCCTGGGTGGCGGTTTGACAACAGAGGTGCCTATTGGGGCCAGTGAGGGACCTGGCTCCCTGGAGGGCTAAGCCCAACCAGCCATTGCTCCCCATCCCCAAATATTTCTCTCCTCCTGCTCCCTCACATCATTACACAAACATGCACATAGGACCTTGGGGGGTGGACAAGTCAGGGAGTGCGGGTATCGACCCCATTTCCGCATTCCTGTGGCAGCCTGCCCCCCAATTTTATTTGCACCACATACACTTCCACCAACGACATTCCACGCAAACACACATTTAGGGCCTTGGGAGTGAGCACATTCAACGGCACTTGGCAGGGGGATTTCTCAGCCTCCTCCCGAGTGCCAGTGCCCACTTCCAATTTTAAACTGCACTTAGACACCAAGGGCTGTGGGTGCAAGTGGGGTGGTGCGCTGGCATCAGCTGGCATAGGCCAGACAATGCCTGCACTGCCCGCTCACCACAGCCATGGAATACACCTCATCAACACACAACACTATATTGGAGAAGGTGGGGGGAGACTAGGGGTCTTAGCACACCTCTGTTGTTGCTTGGCTTCCTGGGGCTGGAGGCTAGGAGGGAGATCTGGCCGTCTGGTTGGGGTCTGGGGTGGTGGGTTGCTGTGCTCAGCGTTGGGCGAGGGAGCCTGCTCATCAGCACCCCAGCAGAAAGGGTCAAACTCTGGTAACCGGTGATGGTTGTACCCCATGTGCAGCAGTACCGGGACCAGAGTGAATAGAGTGTGTATGGGGAGCACGAGTGGGTGTCCGGCATGCATTTTTGTAAGTCTTTGGTTGTATGTGCATGTGTGAGCATGAGGGAGGGAGTGTGTGACTGTGTTTGTGTATGACTATATATGTCAGGTAGGGCCTTTGACTCCTCCCCTCTCCTGGGACTTCTTTTGATGATATAGATCTTCGTCTCCCCTCCCCCTGCCACAGCTGGTGTGGGGTGTGGTGCCTTGGTCTGCCTGAGTGTTCGTGGCTCCCGGGTCAGGGGGTTTAAGATTTTTGGTGTCTGCCTGATCAATCCCGGTGGTGGCCTGGTGGGGTCTGGGTCCCTGGGCTCTGCTGGGTCCCCGGCGGGGGTGGTCGCCCCTGGGTCCCGGGTCGCTGGGTCCCAGGCTCGGCCGGCTAGAGGGTGGGAGGCTGCGGGCGGGCCTGTGGGCTTCCCGCTGATATCCCCCGGGAGTCTGCCGGCTGCTGGTTGTGGCCCCCCGGGGCGATCCTCTGTGCCTCTCGAGGGGGGCGGGGGCCTTTCTGGTTGCAGTCTCCTTGGGGTTCCTGTGTTCTGGGGCAGCGCCTGGATCTCTGGGACTTGGAGCTCCCCCCGTCTCCTACGCATCTTTGGGGGGCAGATCTGTGGTCCCTCACAATCTATTGGACGCTCCTATAGAGAAACCTTACATAAACAAGCGCGTGAACGCACACAGGTGCTCACATGGTGCTCTCAAAAGTATGGGCTTGGGCACGTTCAACACAGGTCTTAAGACTATGGTGGGCACTTAATGCACTGTGATTTATAATCGTGTGATTGTTCAGTTAAACAATGTTGATTATGTATTTCTTCATCAAGCTGATGCAGTGATAGCTTGCTCTTGTTTTATTGTTGTTGTGTCCCTTTTTTTTTGTTTTGTTTTTTTGCTTTTTTTCTTGTCTCTTTCTGCAGGTCTAGAATCAGACTCTTGTTCATTATTGTTTATTTTTGTGGAACCCCCCACCCCCTTCCCCCCTCTCTCCCCACCTTTTGTCTTTTCCTTTCTCTTTCACCTCTGACTCCGTGTCTGGCCGGAATTACAAAGCATTAAAAAACAATAACAATAAAGTTTTAAGTATCAGGCGTGACATTAAAAGCAGACGCTTTGATGCTCCACCTGAGAGTAAATCTGTAAGGCTTGTTACCAGCGTTCAGACATCAATTCTGTTTGCTTCACAGCCAGACAGGACACGGTAATAAGAAAAAAAAAGCATAACAAGTTAAATGTGGTTGTTCTGTGAACTTGTCATTTGACTGATTGAGGCTGTGGGTCTGTTAATCGTGTGGAGTCAGAAATTGATGGGCCTGCTTTGTGACAGAGTGGGGGTACCTGCAGGTACGTGTGCGTGTGTGTGTGTGTGTGTGTGTGTGTGTGTGTGTGTGTGTGTGTGTGTTGATCCCATCTCTGTAATAAGGTTATTAGTGGACAGCCAGGCACCAGCAGAAGTAGCAGGGAGGAGAAGAAGCAGCTGCCAAGATTAAGGATGGTAATCTGCTTGGTCCTAATCACCATCAACAGAGTCAGGAGCACCTGCTGCTGCTCAAACTACAGGGAGACTATATGTGGGACACACAGGCAAGACCACAAGGACCCAGAAGAACTTTCTAGTGAGCAGAAAGTGGAAGCTAAACTACCACCTGTGAAGTATTGTGGTGCTCTTGGAGTACTGAAGTCAGCTAGCTCAGTGGCCTAGTGGTAGAGTATCCCCCCTGAGATTGGGAGATCAGGTCATACCAAAGACTTTAAAAAGGGGACCGGATGCTTCCCTGCTACACACTCAGCTTGAAGGGGTTGGATTGAGGGAGTTAAACAACCAAATAGTTCCTGAGCGCAGCTGTGTCTACATCTCACCTCTCCCCATGGGGATGAGTCAAATGTGGAGAACAATTTTCACCACACACCTGTGTGTTACAACTATGGGACTTTAACTTAACTTGACCTTGACCTGATAAGTGTTAAACTCATCAGCAAAATGCAGTAAAATGACTTGAGGTCATTAATTATGAACTGGCGTGCAGTGCAACTCTTTTTTCTAAAGACATTGGATTGTAACGTGACGGAGGTGCCATTCCACCGAAGGTTATTTACCCTCTCTCCACAGATGCCTCTGACAAGTACAAAGCTGCATGAGACAGCCTCAAGGTCATGCATTCGCTTCTAAACTGCTTCCTTTCCAGCTCAAGAGAAGAATGAAGAAAGGATTCTTTCATTTTAATAAATCAAAGAACTCTATTTTTAATAAAGCTAATCAATCAAAGTGTTAGTCATTAATATAATGTTGACCAATCTGTGAAATGACAGTGTTATGATTAGTACGTTTAATAAGTAATATGACTTTAATTTAGCTGCACTAGACATTCTGACGACACGTAATGTGAACGCTTGACACATTGTTTACTCATCCAATCAGAACCTTCCTTTCTGAAGCGTGGCATAGTCTCTGTGGTGTTTATAAATCTGCCAACTTTGATTCGACCAGAAATCAAAACATCCAGATTAATAAAACCAGTCCCACACCATCTTAGTTCAGTTCTCATCAGTTCTCTGAGTTCTCTACTGTTCACTGTAAGAGAATTATCGGACCGGCCATCAGGACTTCCTTTTTAAGCCAAGAACCAACAAGCTGGATAAATTCTGTTGCATTTTACCCACCAAGCAACGGTTCCTTTCAGAATAAAAGCTGAACTCACTGACCCAAGGGGGGTCCATCTGACGCTGTCAACCAACTGTCGCTTTTTACCTGGAGACAATCCAAAGACTAGTTTGTCGTACTGCTGATGCTATTTCATCGGCTCCGGTACCGAAAGGGGGGTCTGAGGACCTGGCAGTCTGGATCTGCACGGAGGTCTCATCTCAAGGGTATGTGTGGAGCGACAAATATGGCATCTCATGTGTTTATGAAACTATGATCAAACTCCGATCATAGCTAAAAGCAAAACATCACAACATCATTCAGGCTTGCTTCTCCGGATACGAGAGTTCTGATTGTAACATCACTCACAAATACACCATTCATCTCAAGTCTCATCCACACCAGATCCATTCATCATTTAGTTTAGAGTTAGTCTTGTTTGAAATTGTTTAGAAATAAATCTTCTTAAATGTTTTAAAGGTTAGTCTCTCTTCTCTTGTCTCCCACTTAATACAAGTGTTACATAATCCCTGCAATAAAAAGTTCCAATCTTCTGGTTAAAATAACCCAAAGGTCCGTAAGGTTGATTTCATATTTACTATGGAATCTTACATCTTACGGGTCCTTAATTAGATGTAAATGAACTCTTTTACAGGATGATTGGCACAAGTTGGCAATATGAGTTTTATGTTTTTTAACTTAATATTTAAGCAGCAACAACATTTCTAATTGTGATTTTGGGTCATTGATGCACCACTACCCAAAACTCAGCACTAATACCAAGTATCAATGCGGGGTACAAAATCAGACAGTGTGATGTGACAGGGTAAAAAGCCAAATTATTGTGGTTGAGGGAGGACATAAAGCAGACACAGAATAGAAGTAACTATGAACTAAAAAAAAAAAATAACACAGTAAATAAATAACTGCCATAGCAGCACAAGAAAAGAACCAAACAACCAGAGGATGACGAAAAAAACTGAAGTACAAAGGGAAAACCCATGGGCAGGCAAATCAGCAGGCCCAGAAAACAATGAGTTGTATTAAAAGGAACTAACGCAACTCAGACCAAAATACAAATCCAGAAACCCATTGGAGCCACTAACCAGTTCAAACATACCCACAATATCTTAAATGAAAGAGATACAAAAAAGTCAAGCATAACTGGGGACAAAGCAAGACCAGCTACTGCTTTAATTACAATGGTATTAGCAGGTAATTAACAGATTAATGAGATGAACCTTACCTAAACGAAACGTCAGGACTGCGATTATTCCTACAGTCCCTATAGGTGACCTGCTATAGTACACCTATCACCTGAGAGGTGAACATCCAACTACTCTAAAGTGGTGTCTGAACACTTTTACAAGAATGAGTATTTAACTAATAATAATAATAATAATAATAACAATAATAATAATAATAAGTCCTGCAAAGTTCAACCCCCACCTCCACGTGGTGCAGGACGGGCAACGTAGGCATGACAAGCCAGTCATGTCTCGGCCAATGGGGCTCTGACAACATTTCACTATGATGAGTCAAACAATCAGAAAACCATACCGCATCGCTCGTCGTGCGGGTCAACAGCAGGGGACCAGGCTTACGGCGAAAAGTGTGCTACTGGAACAAACTCCACCCACCCCCAGGCATCTGTGGACCAGCTATCCGAAGTGATCCTTCAACCAGCCGCCCATGATGTAAAACTTACCACATATGAAAACGAAAGTAAAAGGAAGAAATGGACTAGGGAGGAGTACAAACAAATTATGGAAGCTCAACTAAAACCATCAGGAGAGAGAGCAACACTAAACAAACCTTTACTCTATGGAGAAAGGCAAACCCCACATCAAGACCCAACATGGACCCCAACAAACTGTCCAATGTAAGAAGGGACATCATCAAACAGAAAAGACTTACAGATGCAGAGGTGGAAGCTATTAGGAGAAAGGTCAGACATACTGTAGAAGAAAATGAAAACACAGTGGAAGACGGCAGACATGAAGAACAGGAAGGTAAAATCAGGAATGAAGAAGACCAACCTCAACAGCAAGAAGTAGATGGAGTGACTGAAGAGTGTACCAACAGAACATATGAAGAACACACAGACTTTGAAAAAGTCCGAGACAGCATACTCCAGAAATGGATGGAAGCAAAACTCCAAGGGCTGGAGAATCGAGACAAGCTGCCTAAGATATATAGCAACAAAAATATCAAGAACCTCATCAGCCTAGCCAACAGAGCAATACAAGACATTAAACAAGACTACTCTAAACCAATGGACCTCACATCAATTAATGAAATATGTTATGCAGCAGCTACAGTAATCACAGACCTGAGTTGCGCCAAGAAAATGATAAAACAAGGAAAAAGAAAACAGCCCAAATGGAAGACAGACATCGAGAAGGACATTCTCAAGAAGAGAAAAGATCTCTCTCTACTCACAAAAACTGAAAAAGGTACCACTACTAATAAAAGAAAAGAGAGGCAAATGAAGAAGAGGTACAAACAACAGATACAGGCCAAGGCACAAAGAATCAGAAGACATGAAAAGACAAGTAAACAGTTCAGACACAACCATGTTTTCAAAGTTGACCCAAAGAAGTTCTACAGAGAACTTGGCAAGAAACAGATAAAAATCAAAGAACTACCATCTCTGGAAAAAGTAGAAGAGTTCTGGAGCAATGTTTGGGAAAAAGAGAAAAACCACAATGAGGCAGCACAATGGATCAAAGAAGAAGCAGAAATATTAAAAAGCCGACCAGTACAGGAGTGGACAAACATCAGCAAGACAGAAGTAATACTGGCACTAAAGAAAGCAAATAATTAGAAGTCACCTGAAGAAGACAAAGTACATAACTTCTGGCTTAAACATCTTGAAGTCATACATGAAGATCTTGCAAGAGAATACACAGAAACCATTAAAACACAAAAGAGCCCAACCTGGCTAGCACAGGGTCTAACATATCTGCCACCCAAGACCAAAGGCACAAAAAACCCCTAAGAAATACAGACCAATCACATGCTTACCAACGATGTACAAGATCCTCACAAGTATCATTACAGAGAGAACATGCACCTTCCTCGACAACAACAACATGCTACCACCAGAACAAAAAGGCTGTAAGAGAGGAAGTTATGGGAGCAAAGACCAACTCCTGATCAACAAGATGATACTGGAAGATAGCAAGGGGAAGAAGAAAACCCTGAGTACAGCATGGATAGACTACAGGAAAGCCTTCGACAGTGTACCACACTCATGGATGATCAAAGTAATGGAACTTCATTGAATCTCACCAACTCTCATCAACTTCATGAAGACAAGTATGGAATCATGAAGGACCACTATGATGCTCATTTATGAGGAAGGATCCATCAAGACAAGAAGAAGAAGAAAAGATCATTTCTATTGCGCCTCTCAAGATGAAAATCGCGAGGCGCTTCACAGAAACAAAAAACGTAAAAATATAAAAAAGAATTTAGAAATTTTTAAAAAATATATTAAAATGAGCAAAAATAGGCAATTGTGATTAAAAAAATGTTAAGAAAGAGAGAGTGAATAGGAAAAAGGGAAATCAGTGGATCCTGAGGAAGGTGGAATAGGTGGGGAGAGCAGAATAAAGAGAGAGTGGTGAAGAAGGCCATACAAAAGCTAGCTTGAACAAGTGAGTCTTTAGCTGCTTTTCAAAGAAGACCACTGAGTCCACTGATCTCAGGCTCAGGGGAAGAGAGGTCCAGAGTCTGGGGGCCACAGCAGCAAATGATCTGTCACCTTTGGTCTTTAGCCTGGTGCTGCACAACCAGTAGGCTTTGATCACTGGACCTCAGGGACCTGCTGAGCGTGTAGGGACTAAGAAGATCACCAATGTAAGATGGTGCTTGTCCATGTAAGGCCCTATAGACCAGAACCAGGATCTTGAAATGAACCCTGAAGTTGACTGGCAGCCAGTGAAGCTGGAGGAGAAGCGGGGTGATGTGGGTGTGTTTGGAGGACTTGGTCAGAAGCCGAGCACAGGCATTCTGAACCACCTGTAGACGGTTCAGGAAGGTTCTGCTCAGACACGTGAAAAGAGAGTTACAGTAGTCTAAGCGTGAGGAGATGATGGTGTGGATAACTGTCTCAAGTTCAGAGCGGGACAGAATGGGACTCAGCTTAGCAATGTTCCTGAGATGGAAGAAGGAAGAGCGAACAAGAGAACCATATAAGTGACCAATAAAAGTGAGGTGTGGTATCTTTCAAGGAGGCTCACTATCACCTCTCCTTTTCTGTCTATGTCTAGCCCCACTCAGCACCATGCTAAACAACAGCGAACATGGATATGAGGTTCAAGGTAAGAAGATCAACCACCTGTTTTACATGGATGATCCGAAGACCTATGCCAAAAATGATAACCAGCAAGAGGGACTACAGCAAATAGTCAAGCTCTTCAGTGATGACATCTGCATGCAATTTGGACTTGACAAATGTGCAAAGGCTACATTCAAAAATGGAAAACTCACATCGACATCAAACATTCAATTGGACCAAGAGACTGTCATAATGGAGCTCAATCAAGAGGATACATACAAATATCTTGGGGTCAATGAAGGAGATGGAATACAACATGCTACCATGAAAGAAAAAGTCAAAAAAGAGTACTACAGAAGAGTGACCCCAAACACTATCTCCGCTCCGGCACGAACTCCGCAGCAAAAACGGTCCCGTTGTAGTCAATCAGAGCTGTTCCACTATTGCGGCCATGCCATCCGGCAAAAATAGGATAGATTCTATTTTTGCCAAACGCCGGAGCACCTCCGCAGTCAATGGACAGTAATCACAACCGCCCAACAGGAAAGGGAGCAAGCACAGCTTCCGTTATTTCACAATAAATCGATAAACAAAAAGCGTTTTTTGTTTCACATGCACAGGTTTAACAACTTTTAATAACTATCAATGGCGGTTGAACTTTAAATACACAAAAATAAGCCATAAATAGTTTCTACTATCAAAGTAGTTAGCCTTTGTTGATCCAAACACTGCTGATCTCTCAACACAAATGATAGGCAAATTAAACAGTTCATTTCGATGCTTCTCCCACACAACGGGTGTTTGGATCTAACTTCCGCATTTATTGCTCGGACTGTATCACAAGATCTCAAAAATCCCGCGCATGCCTGTTTGCGCACCTCAGGTCTCCGCACCGGAGCGGAGCCGTTGTAGAGCGGGTATAGTATAATTTAAGTTCGGAAGCGAGCGGCAGCAGAGGGCGGGGGCAGAGCGGAGATAGTGGAATTTTGGGGTTAGTGTTGGATAAATTATGGATACATTATTTTATTATTTTTTAAATGAAAGCTTCATCCGGTTTATTTTCGAAAGCTTCATCCAGTCTACCGGTATTTTACTCTGGCAACAGACAGGCATTTGACCTTGCCTCTTTCCAGTCCTGGCTTATCAGTAAGAACGCCCTGTGCCCGCACCTGTTGTCTCCCTGCTCGCTGAGAGTCTAAAGGAATGTCAAAGTGTGTGCGTCAATGTTTTAGTGTGTAAATGTGTGTGCGTTTTGCCATTTTGTTTGTCCTTAATAAATACTCTTGGAGGGCTTTGTCTGAAGAGAGTGAATTGACAACCCTTGTGGGGTGTGTATTTGTTTTTGCCCTCCCTTTGCAAAGTCTAAATTGTTTGGTTGTTGGTCAATTATTGGTATGGGTTATTGATCAGCTTATGGGTTAATCGATCGGCTTATTAATATAACCCCTGCGTGTTGAACTTTCCCTCAGGTAACCCTGGATGGGAAAATGAAATTACCTAACATTTTGGTGCCGTGAAACCCGTTGTGCAGTTCGGCCGCTGGGGGGTCGTCTCCGGGAGCTGCTTCCTGCTTCGGTCTGGGGGGGGGCTGAAATTGCTTCCCGGCTGGCTGGATGGCTCAGTGGGGCTCCTCTCTGCTGCTGTCTCACGCGCGTCGGACTTCGGGGTGACTCTGCCGCGCAGGGGGGATTGGGATTGGATTGGATGAGTGAGTGAGTGAGTACCTCTTCTTTGCAGCCTTGCATATATAAATCTGGTTGACTTGACAGTGTGTTTTACGTTCGTGTCTGCCTTCCGAACACAGGAGACGTTCCGTGTTTTAGCAAGGAGCTTGAATCCGGTTCGGGTGAAATAGCGTTGAAAAGTCAAAACCGGGAGCGCTAATTCATGTCCTAGGTCCAGCTGTTCTGACCAGGCCGGTTCCAAATGAAATAGTTGAAATATGAAGGAACGGAAGGTCAGGACGCTACTGGAAAGGTTTTAATAAGGTCTGTGTCCCAGGAGACACAGTCCGCCCCACCGTGAGAAGTCATTGCGGGTCGTAATACGATCGGAACTGCAGACTGTTGGAAATATAATAGTGCCGCGTTAAAGTTGCCGCTAAATAGACGCAATGCAGGCTGACGGCTGTGCACTGGCGTTTTAGTCTCTTGTAATCACATTGTCGAGTGGATTTTTTTAACGTTTTCCTGTTGCTGCTGAGGTACAAACATTTTGGACACCGTTGCTTTTGGCTTACAACTCAAGTCAAACTAAAAATCACTCATATTTTCTTTATGATTTGTGTTTTTTTTGTGTGATTGGTTTTGGTGTTGTGACTGTCGTTTTCGTCCGCCGCTCGCTGATCGTTGTCTGTGTGGCTTTGTGGGTTTAGTTGTGCCGGAGCTCTGTGCTGAAGAGCTTCAGCTGTCCTTTGATCCATCTGGGTGTGTGGAAACTAGCCAGTTCTGCCTGGTTTTCTGCCTGGTTCAGTTTCATGTGTGTTGGGGTGTGTGTGTGCGTGTGTGTGGAGGTGTGCGTGTATCGGGGACTTTGAGAATGTTACGTGTGGCAGGTTCGGCTGCCGTTTCGCAGTGTGTGTGTGTGTGTAGGATTGGCTGGAGTTCCAAGGGTGTGTACGAGAGGGAAAGAAACAGTGAAGTTGTTGGGTTAAGGATAAATTTGGGAGGTTTAGGGGCAATGTAAGGTCCGGTCGATAAGCGTGGGAGGGAGTCAAAATCCAATGGGCCACATTTCCACCTTCTGCCCCCAGAACAGGGGGAATTATAGAAGCCCTCAGAGGCTTAGCCGAGTGCAGGTTAATCCACATCGTGACTGTGCCTGGTTATTACTGACCAAATAATATCTTATCAATTGAGTAAAGGCCTAAGGGCTATAAAATAAAATAAAAAATCAAAATGACAGTCGAAAGGGAGTCTCCATATTGTAATTTTACTCTAAAATAAAAAAAATAAAAGTTGAAAGGTATCCTGCAAATAATCAAAAAAAAAGTTGCACACCTGTTAATTACTTTGGCACAACTATGAATTACTTATTGCTCTTGTGACCCGAGTATTTTATTTATTTATGGTGGATGGTTATGACTATGGATGAAAAGTTTGGTTTAAAGTAATTAGATTACACGCTGTTCCCCTGCTATCATGTGAATGACTCTATCCTATTGATCTTTTATTTGTAGTTAATTGTATAATGGGTTTTTCTTTTTTTTACTTTCTGGGAGTACTAATTTTCCAAATCTTCATATCCAGACAGGGGACTTGGGTGATGACAACCCAAAACCCGGGTATATATGAGGCCCGTAGTGCCTGTTTGAATTCAAAACTACAGATGGGGTATTCCAAAACAACGGTTGTCATCATTTGAATCTCTCAGATATCCGATATTCTGTTAAACTGTTTAGAAGTCTGAAGAGAAATGAGAAAGTCACAACTGAGGTGACTCACATTGGCTTCGTTTTTCTCTTGTTGTTTTATGGTGGCCACCTTGAATCTTCATTTGGTTTGTTTTTTCTTTTGTTATAAAAAGCCTTCGAGTGCCTCAAGGCCTGCAAGCAATAGGACTTGGATTTGGTTTTGATGTGTTCTATACAATTTATTATTTTTTATTCTTCTTTAGTTAGATTGATTGTTCCATTATAGGTAGTAATGTATTGACAGGTAGAGAGATAGTGACCATCTACGGCGAATCATTTATTTGGTATCCTGCCGAATGTCTCAGTTTAACTACCTCAGTCCTTCCTGGAATGTAAACACCAGCCAGAAATCCCAGTCGAACCAAAATCCCAGTTAGGCCCAGAGTTAAACAATTCCCCAAATATACACACTACCCTTTGTCCCCTGAAGCAATGCATTTTTAGGTTCCTGTGCATCCTGACTCATATTTTTTTTGGTTTGCTTTCATCTACAAAACTTAAAGCTCAACTTAAAGAATCCCACTATTTTCACCCAAGCAATCACTAATTGTCTCGCTGACTTTCAATGTTCAGCCAATTCTGTAAATCCTTGTTTACGTGGATGACGGTTTGATGGCATCTGACGGAGCAGAGTTTTGCCTCACAGACTGTCACGCCTTATTGCAATATTTTCACCTAACAGGGAACAAAGTCAGTAAAAAGAAACTACAGTGGGTAAAAATTCTCAGTCCGGTATTTGGGACACACTGCTGTCAGGTGAGGGCAGATCCAGTCAGGAAGAGAGGAAACCATGTTGAATACCCCAGCACCCCTGACTAAGGAGCAGATGATGCAGCTTTTAGACCTTGCTATTTAGTGCAGAAAGTACATCCCCTGTAATGCAGAAATAACCCAGCCCCTTTACCCATTTCACTTTTCTGCTGAATTTGACCTCAAGCTACAGAATTATTATTATAGGAAAAATTATTATAAAACTACAATTTTTATGTTCTCTGGTATCTAGGATGTTGTAAATAGCCTCATGAATAGCTTTTGCTCAATAAGATTGTAGAGCTGTAAAGAAAGTGCCTTGCTGCCATTTTAAAATGACAAACTCTTTTACTCCTTTAACTGAAACAGCCTTTGTAAATGTAAAATAGGATATATTCATTCTAACACAACTCTGGTTTTACCGGACTCGGTTTCCTGTGGGAACAGATTAGCTGTTGAGTTGGCTACTGTAAGTCTGCATCCAAGGACACCTTTTGCTGCTGGATTAAGATTAAAAACGCAACTTTGTCTCAAGATGGTCTCTATTTTACACTTGGTAAACCTGTTCTTTTTAAAGCTGCCGCTCTGGTGGCACATGGCTCAGGGCATGTGTCAACAGGTTTAATTTAATGACCATTAAATTGACCATGGATCATTTAATTTAACTTGTCATTTGTTTTGGTTCCGACGGTCTTAATTTAACAATATCAGTCCCTTTCTGGAATGTGAACTTCAGCTCAGCTCAGCTCATGAAGGTTCTCAACCAAATGTTTACATTGGCAGTCTAAACACCCAAGCCAAATATTATAAACTATTTTACCTGTTTTCTTTTACTGTTTTGACTAATTAGGTAAATTTAGAAAGAAGTGGTTTAATTTTGATCTTTGTCATTTTCTTTGGAGTGATGAGCTGATTTTGTGAGACTTGTTAAATTTTACAGTTGGGCCTTCTGACCACATTCTGTTTTATTACTTTCTTTGGTTTTGGTACTGGCCTATTTCTAAATTTAAGCTGATTCCTTCTGATCATATTCTGTTTTATTATTTTCTTTGGTCTTGGTACTGGAATTCTACACAACGCAGTACAATCATGGTTTCTACCAACAAACAATTAACAGCCTCGACTATCTTCTAGTTATTAGTTCTGCTTAGTGACGTTTTGTTTAAGTACTGCTAAAGTAAGGGTGGTCTGCCATTGTTTTTTAACCATTTGCTTGTTTTGAAAAGGTCAGGCAGCTAGGGTTGGATACATGCGATTAGGTTTTTATTATATGATGTTTTAGGGGTTGTGAGAGCTAGATTTTGTTTGATTATTTTGGCCTTCGTCCACCCTGAAACAAACACAGTGGTTCCAGACTGTTAGAAAATAGATTTCCTACCCTATTCAGTGTTCATGGTTAAAGCTCTGTTCTTTTCTTTTGCTGAGATAGTCTTTTCTTATCTAATGGTTTTATATTATGACAAGTTCATGTTGTTTGAGTTTATTCAGTCCTGGGTCGATACATGTTAACCTTTTCTGTGACTGGTGTTTACATGTTGTGTTTTGACCCTAAGTCGCCTAATCTTTAAACAATTAAGGACATCCTGACTAGTGATTTTGTTTTCGTTTCTTGGGTTGCCTGCCATAAGCAGACTTCTTACCCATTTGGGATTTCTGGACATAATGATTTGACTTGCTGTTTTTACAAAAAGGTGTTCGGATCTTTCACAACTTTAGAAACTTCCTGTTAAATGAGTCTTGTCAACCATCAATGGGTTGTTTTAATTACTGGTGTAGGTTAGTTTAATATATCTTGGAACATGAGTTGACGAATATGCTTTGATGTGGTTTATTGATAAACTGAGTCATAATTCTAGCTCACTAATGGGTTACTGGCATCTTACTCAGGTCTTTTGATATGACATTGTGTTTATTGTTATTATTTTATCTTTTGTTGTTCAAACAGTTACGTTCAGGGGGAACGCAATGCTAGGTTTTTGTTTGTATTTCGTGGTCCTTTTTAACTCATAAAAGAATGTCTCAGGGCATTTTCTGTCCACCTCAGTATTTTGTAACTCTGTAACTCGAGAGGGCCCAGCCTTCTTCGTCCTGTTTGTATGCTGACCTCACATGTGTGTGTGGTCATGATTTTAGCTTAGGATGATAACATGTGGACTGTGGTGGTCAGTTTCTGGTGAATTTCAGCCCCCCTGGCGGTCCCGATTGGACTAATTGGAAAGAATATTGGATGGTCATTGCTGAAGACAAGTCACATTCCACAGTGATCTTGCAGACTCTTTTGTGCTTTCTCGCTACAGGCCGTGAAACCAAGGAGATTGGGGTCCTGATGCATGTGCTGCTACCAGATGGGGCATCAAGGCCACTCATCTCATCCCTTCCACTACTGCGGAACTGCTGAGCGGGCCGCCACGACTGCACCCTCCTCATGCGAGCTCACCAAGGACGGCAGATAAGTAAACGATCTGCCTTAAGCTTGCAGGGTCCATCCACCATACTGCTACTGATGATGATGGTCACACTCTACCCTGGAACCGCCCCTCAGCATCTGATGGAACGAGGGGAAACAGCAGCAGTTGGGGGAACAACGGACTCGACAACTGGTGATTGAGGCTCCTCCTGAGCCCGCCCACACGACAATGTGACCTGCCTCCAACGATGTCAAGATCCAGCACCCCAAATCTCCCGTCTGGTTTCATGGCTCCCTGACCAAAAAGACATCCCCTCACCGTCCCAACCGTCACAGGATCCCACGTTGCTATAACAACATCAAAGTTCCTGACACACGCCTTTTGCTCAGGATGGCTCTCTCCTCCCACACAACTGATGTGGCCTAAAGTGCAGATTGGCTCCCTGCCCTCAGGTAACCCTGGATGGGAAAATGAAATTACCTAACAGTTAGGCTTGTCATCAAGAGTGAACTTAATGCTGCAAATAAGATCAAAGCCATCAACATTTTAGCTGTTCCAACAGTTACATTAAGTTTTAATACCATCAACTGGCAACTCAAAGAAGTAAAGAAACTAGACACCAAGACCAGAAAATTGCTGACTTCTGAAAGAAGGCACCACCCAAAAGCAGATGTTGAAAGAATGTATCTACCAAGACAGATTGGAGGCAGAGGACTTAGCCAACTTGAGATGGCTTACAAAAAAACAACAATGGCATTGAAAACCTACCTTGAAACAACAGAAGATGCCCTGCTGATCCTCGTTTGTCAACATGAAGCTCGCAAGAAGCTGTACTCTGTTACAAAATAAGCTATAAGATATGCACAGGAACTAAACATCCCAGATGTGGCAAGAAAAGAGAAAGAAACAGTGACAAGCTTTGCCAAGAGTACCAAAAGGGAGGCAAAGAAATGGGCCCAAAAGAGGATGAGAGAAACATGGGAGGAAAGAAGACGTCAATCTGTACAATATGAAAATAAACAATGCTCTGGTCGGCAGCCATGTTGAAAAGGCTCACTAAAACACACACAAACAACTCCATATCGGTCTTATAACGTCAGATCGCACGGCCCTAGTTTACGACCCATCCCTCTCCAACAGGTCAAGAAGACAAATGTTCTCCAGGATTCAGTTCAGTGTGCCCTGTTAAATGCCTGCTCCATTTCAAACAAATTCTTTATTTTAAATGATCTGTTCATCAGAGAAAAGTTGGACTATTTATTTCTTACGGAGACAAGGCAGCAAGATGAAAATCATGTACACTTCAAGGAAATATGTCCACCACATAGCTCTGTGTTTACCACACCACGCCTGTCACATCGTGGTGGAGGTCTTGCTGTGGTCTTTGTGTGAACGTTACCATGTTTACTTGTGCAGAAACATTCTGGCCACCTGTCCGGTTGTCTGATTTTACTGGAGTCAGAATCTGATATCTGCTACATAAATCCATCCATCCATCCATTCAGTTATCTATCCATCCAACTAACCATCCATCCAACCATTCAACCCTCCATCCATCCATCCATCCATCCATCCATTCATTTATCGATCGATCGATCCATCCATCCATCCATCCATCCACCCATCCACCCATTCATTTATCCATCCATCCATCCATCCATCCATCCAACCATTCATTTATCGATCCATCAATCGATCCATCCATCCATCCATCCATCCATCCATCCATCCATCCATCCATCCATCCATCCATCCATCCATCCATCCATCCATCCATCCATCCATCCATCCATCCATCCATCCATCCATCCATCCATCCATCCATCCATCCATTCAACCATTCATTTATCTATCCATCCAACTAACCATCCATCCAACCATTCAACCCTCCATCCATCTAGCGATGGGTACCAAATTCGGTACTTTTTAAGGTACCGACCCAATTCCATAGTACCGACTGAGCACCGAATCACATCATTTGAAACAGTGCCTCGTTTCGGTACCCGTCCTTCATAACGAGAACTTGCCTAGACAGCTGTGCATGCGCAACAGTGTTACGTCGGTCGCTGCAAGCCAGTTGTAAACAGAGCAGCATGGTAGAAAGAACGCACGCTAAAGCTCGGGTCCACTTCACTAAATGTGATGGGTAACTGGGTAATTATGAAACTAGCGACAACGACCTAAGTGAGACATCCTCATCTTAATCTGCTCCGGTAGGTAAATAAAATGTTTAGGATAAAGTTAGCTTGATAAGTTTGCTTCTGTTTCGCTAATTGTGCATTTGCTTTCTCCTCTGAACTCCGAATTTCCGACTAGAAGAACATGAATGCGCTCTAAAGTTTCGCTTCACTTTACTAAATGCGACGGGTGAAGATGAAACCAGTGACAACGATCTAAGTGTGAGGCATCATTGTTTTAATCTGCTCCAGCAGCTAAATAAACTGTTTAAGATAATGTTAGCTTGATAAATTAGCTTCCATTGCCACCATTGTTATCAACTAATGGTGCGTTCGCTTTCTCCTTGGAAATTCTAACTTCCCAGTAGGAAAAATCAAAAGAAAAAGGACGGCAAAAGGAATGAAGATACACAGTAAATTTAGTTCACAGTAAAGATATTTGCTTCAGTTTAATTATCAGCTTATAAAACTACAAGGACGATGTTAAAACACAAACTGTTGTATGTTATTTATCGTGATATTTATCAAATATGGTTATATATTGAGAAAAATATATATTTAATTATAAAAGAGAATTAAAATATTAAACACTCGAAAGTATCTAAAATTGGTACCGTTAAGTACCGGTATCAATTCCTAGGTACCGGGAATTAGTACCGAATCAATTCAAATGTCAAAGGTACCCATCCCTACATCCATCTAACCATTCATCCATCTGTAACGTCCAGCAATGGTCAGTTTTCACTTACAGACTGACCTTCATACCACCGGTCATCTGCAGACATAAATTCCATTCTCTAAAGTGGATTTTACATCCTAGCTTCCAACAAACCCAGAAGGATACTGCAGCCTTGTTGACATTTCAGGAGGAATAAGATGTCAGGCTGTGTTCCCAAACAAAGCCATCTTTTGATAACATCCCAGGATTGCTCACTCTCTGAATAAAGTGACTATTTTAAGCTCATATGAGTTAATCAATCATGAAATGAAATGAACAAATGTTAAATGAACGATAATAATGTCTTGATTAATCTGTGCTAAATTAATAAGGTTGATTAATCTGTGCTTGAATTGCTGAAGTTTGAAATGAATGTTTTTATTACATTGAAACATATTTTGTATGTTCTTGCTGTGTTTGTCTTTAAATTCCATTTTTGGCTCTTTTTTAAACACAGATAAGGTTTTTCTTTACCTTGCTGATGTTTCGGTTGCGGCTGCAAACATATTCGGAGCTGACGCTCAAAAATGGAATTACATTGAAAGATTTATATATATGATGATCAGTAATGTCTGATATGACAAGTGAATCATTATCTACACTCAGACACAAGTTTCATTAGAGATAAATTAAAGTTAAGTAAAACGTCATGACACAGATATTTTCTTAGCCACAAATCAGAGAATCCTGTTTCTGAAAGAAGACGTGATGTTCTGAGGGTTTGTTGTTAACACCCCTTAACATGGCACGTCCCGGTTGGCCAAGAAATCATAATATGAGAATATTAAAACAGAGCTCACTTGACGGTGAGTCAGTTCTAGAGAAATATACGGATAGGCCATCCGGAGCGAACCCTCTTTAACCCAGAGCATTTTTGACAAGCTGTCAAAAACCCTGCTACACGCTGAAGCTGACACAGCAAACGGTTCCTGCAGAACAAAGCTGATACAGTTCCGACTCCTTAAGAGTCCTTCTAGACGCAAACTAGTTCCAACCTGTATGCCTGGCGACATCTCTGAACTGGAGAAGTCTGTACTGCGGTCAGTCTACTGGACCTGGGTGCCCAGAGGTCATCTGACCTCCCTGACCTCCGGATCCGTGAAGAGGGTCTCCAAAAAGGGTGAGGTAGAACACAGTATGATTGCGTCTGATGCCATTTTGATAAGAACCAACTTCATAGCTTAATGCAAACCAAATTCCTTTTCACGCCCAGAACTCAGTTCTTCTAGATACAAGGTTCTGCTGAACACACACCATTCAATCACCATACATCACATCCCATCCACTTAGACTCATCCATCACAGTAGCTTTGGTTAACTGCTTTATTTGTTTAGAAAATAAATTTCTTATCTTTTATAAACATGACTCTGTCTGAATTGAGACGAAGTGTGTTTGATCGCTGGAAAAAGCAAAGAATCCTAGAATCTTCTGATTAAACATCCAAAGACCAAGCAGGTTGATATTCTATATTTATATAGAATATTACATCTTATTGGTCATAAGTAAAGGTAATATATTAAGCTTAAATGCAACAATATTTATCTTCTACACATCCATCTAACCATCCATTCATCCACCTAACCATCCATCCAACCATTCAACCATCCATCCATCTAACCATTCATCCTTCCATCTACCATCCATTCATCCATCTAACCATCCATTCATCCACCTAACCATCCATCCAACCATTCAACCATCTAACCATTCATCCCTCCATCTAACCATCCATTCATCCACCTAACCATCCATCCAACCATTCAACCATCCATCCATCTAACCATTGATCCTTCCATCTAACCATCCATTCATCCACCTAACCATCCATCCAACCATTCAACCATCTAACCATTCATCCCTCCATCTAACCATCCATTCATCCACCTAACCATCCATCCAACCATTCAACCATCCATCCATCTAACCATTGATCCTTCCATCTAACCATCCATTCATCCACCTAACCATCCATCCAACCATTCAACCATCTAACCATTCATCCCTCCATCTAACCATCCATTCATCCACCTAACCATCCATCCAACCATTCAACCATCCATCCATCTAACCATTGATCCTGCCATCTAACCATCCATTCATCCACCTAACCATCCATCCAACCATTCAACCATCCATCCATCCATCCATCCATCTAACCATCCATCCATCCACCTAACCATCCATCCAACCAGCCAACCATCCATCCATCCAACCATCCATCCACCCATCACACC
>SSNQ01034499.1:394670-414680 GCA_006942095.1 Nothobranchius kuhntae
GTTTGATCGCTGGAAAAAGCAAAGAATCCTAGAATCTTCTGATTAAACATCCAAAGACCAAGCAGGTTGATATTCTATATTTATATAGAATATTACATCTTATTGGTCATAAGTAAAGGTAATATATTAAGCTTAAATGCAACAATATTTATCTTCTACACATCCATCTAACCATCCATTCATCCACCTAACCATCCATCCAACCATTCAACCATCCATCCATCTAACCATTCAACCATCTAACCATTCATCCCTCCATCTAACCATCCATTCATCCACCTAACCATCCATCCAACCATTCAACCATCCATCCATCTAACCATTGATCCTTCCATCTAACATCCATTCATCCATCTAACCATCCATTCATCCACCTAACCATCCATCCAACCATTCAACCATCCATCCATCTAACCATTCATCCATCTAACTATCCATCCAACCATGCAACCATCCATCCATCCATCTAACCATCCATCCATCCATCTAACCATCCATTCATTCACCTAACCATCCATCCGACCATTCATCCATCCATCCATCCATCCATCCATCTAACCATCCATCCATCCATCCAACCATCCATTCCTACCTTTTTTGCTTCTTCCATCTTTTTTACCTGTAAAAGAAAAGAAACTGAGAGTGACTGGTGCTAAAGGAACCCACCACAATAACGTAGATATCAGCTCACAGACTTTATGCATTAGACTAAATATGTTCTAGACTTAATGCAGATGTTTGAGTTTCAAAGCAAAGTGGTTGTGTTTCTATAAACCTTTGCAGGCCTTCATTTTTCCATCTACATTTTTGAAAGTGACAGTGTGTATTTTCCCTGGTGATAGTGGGCAGTACATACCTAAATCATTGCAAGCAAGCAGTACTTTTGTGTTCAAATAAAACCTTACCATCGGATGGCCATTAAGGTAAAAAATCCCTGGGAGCACAACCTCCAGCAAAATGACAAGAACATTAGACTCCCTTTCATCTCTGGCAATGAGTGAAGAGTTAAATGTGTAAAAGAAAATGCTTATTATTGGTGAAAGTTTTGTAACTATTTGTTACAAATCAGTAAATGCATTCTGTCCTAACGGGCTTCCGTAGAAGGAAACATGACATCCAATATGGCGTCCCCTAGACACTTACACCCACTCCCATGTATTTTATAACAGAACTTTATGGTTTTATGTCATGATACCGCCAATATTTTTCAACAACTGTTCATCTTTTATTCATTTACAACAACATTTCAATGAATATTTACATAGATTAATGGTAAAAACTGCACATTGTCACTTTAAAAGATAAACATTTTCTCTATGAAATCTGATTTGTCACATAAACAATTAACAATTATCATTGTAACGATTGTTTTAAAGAGGTCCTTCACTCACATTTTAAATACATTTGCAGTTGTCTCTAGTAGGACTGAATACTGAATGCTGTATAAGTCATACTCTAGCTCTGGTGTGCCTGTTTCAGCATGGAGAATTCAGTCAGAGCAAAAAAAGCTTCAGACAACAGAATTTGAGTTTTATTTCCTGATATTTGGACATCTCTTCTCTGATTGGATAACAACAACACAGCTCTACCACTATTGATGTTTTATCTAATAGATCAAGCCTGAAGGAGTTCTGCCATGTGGTGGAGTTGCTAATGCTAAGAGTTAGGTCCTACTAGTAAAGACGTTCTCTGCTGTTTCCTGGATGAATCTTAACTTGAATGAATCAGAGTGTTTAACTGGTAAATAATGGTAACTGGCCTGTGTTTGATGCCTCCCAAGGCACTTAACAACTAACCACTCATTCACCCATTCACAAATGGTGGTGATGTAGCCACAGCTGCCCTGGGGTGCACTGACAGAGGTGAAGCTGTCAAACACAGGCACAGCAGGTCCCTCCATCCAACCATTCAGTCATCCACAATAATTGCGACAGATGGAATGCGAACCTGCAACACTCTGGTTACAAGGTGGGCATTGAACTCCTCTGCCACATATGGATTTTCCAACTCTCCATGCTGCCCCCATAAGTTACCTGGAACTAATGGCTACGCGTTCTGGAACTCAAACAGTCCCCACCACCGCTACAGAATCGCCCCGTCTTGATCAAGACGCATACAGTAGATAAACCAACTGTGCATGGGTATGAACCAACATAGGCACACAGCCTGATGATGCCAGCACACACCACCAACACAGTAGACAGCAGGATTTACTCTGAAGGGGAAATCCACTGAGTGGGGAATAGAGGCTCAACTCTGAAAGGGTTTGTGAGGTACAGAAGAAATTTGGCAAAGTGCAGAGTATTCTGTTCTGTTGAGTGAGAAACAAGGCCAAGCCATTAGGAGTGGATGCCCTGGTGCATCAGTGAGCAGATGCACTGCATGCATTCCCTCTGCTCAACCAGGGAACATCAGCTCAGAACAGAGTGAGTGAGCAGAGATTGTGAGTGATTATTATATCATGCTGGTACAAGTGTCACAGGCGTCTGGTCAGATCCCACCTCCTGAGTGGCTGGCTCACTGTGCATGGTTCATGCAAGTCAAAGAAAGTCTGAAGTTTCTTTATTCTGCTTTGAACCTGGGGTTGTCCTGCAGAATCTGTTGGACTGTGTTTGGACTGTGTGCTTTGGTAATGTGCTGGTTAGGCAGCATCCTCTAATTAGGAAGTTAATTAGGAAGGGCTTGTTGCCTGCTTCCAGTCGTGGATCTTCTCTTACTTGCATGGGATTTGCATGGAGGTCTGTTTTGTCTGTATTTGAGCCCATTTAGTGCATAGACATAACATCCCTAAAAAACATCCTGCTGCTGACACTAACATCAGTTAAAGGGTAGGTGAGTTGCATGGTCTGTCGGTTCATATTTCCAGTTGGCATATTTCCCCAGATGATATACCTGAACACTGCGCCTTAACCTTGTTTTTGAGCCCAAGCTTAGTCCTCACACAAATGTTGCCCACTAGAGTTCCTGGTTTGTCATTCACTAGTTTGTGATGAGAGTGAAATCAGCTACATGTGGTACAGTGGGAGCTTTAAGCTTGTCCATGGGCAGGACAGAGGATTCCTGTGTGCTGGTCTCCAGGGGCCTCATTCATCAAACGTTTGTAGAAATATTCCTAAATTCGTTCTTATGAAAGAAGTTTAGAATGTTCGTATGATCAAAATCCTGATTTATGAAACATGCGGTGGCCTCTCGTACACGTTCCTCCACATTCATCTGATGATAAATCCCACCTGTGTGTACCCAGGTGCTCGTGTCCATTCTTAGTCATTTACAGACGGAAACGCCCTCATTTAACCATATTTGGTCACGCTTCTTCCTCAGCTCGTGAGGGGGTTCTTGCGTTGTACCCGGAAGAAAAGAAAACTTGAGACACTTGCTGCCAAAGTGCCAAATAAGTTCCAGAGTTTATAAAGGCGGTCGGGACAGAGGAGAGGTTCCTGTCAGGAATAAATAAATAACTTTAATTTGGTAAATCGTAGAGTAACGGGTTCTCGTTTACATTTTACATTTAAGGAGTCATTCTTGATGGTGTTCGTTTTATTCGTAAATGTCTGAGTGCAGCCTCTATGCTGTCATCCAGTCTGGTTACCTTGACAACGCGTGTGTGATCGGGGAGGAGAGGAGGTTCTGGGGGGTTATCGTCGTCATCGTCTCATCGTCATCTTCCTCCGCTTATCCGGGTCCGGGTCGCGGGGGCAGCATCCCAACTAGGGAGCTCCAGACCGTCCTCTCCCCGGCCTTCTCCACCAGCTCCTCCGGCAGGACCCCAAGGCGTTCCCGGACCAGATTGGAGATGTAACCTCTCCAACGTGTCCTGGGTCGACCCGGGGGCCTCCTGCCAGCAGGACATGCCCGAAACACCTCCCCGGGGAGGCGGCCAGGAGGCATCCTGACCAGATACCCAAACCACCTCAACTGACTCCTTTCGATCCAGAGGAGCAGCGGTTCTACTCGAGTCCCTCCCGAATGTCCGAGCTCCTCATCCTATCTCTAAGGCTGAGCCCGGCCACCCTACGGAGGAAACTCATTTTGGCTGCTTGTATCCATGATCTCGTTCTTTCGGTCATTACCCAAAGCTCATGACCATAGGTGAGGATATGGACGTAGATCGACCGGTAAATCGAGAGCCTGGCTTTCTGGCTCAGCTCCCTCTTCACCACGACAGATTGGTTCAGCGCCCGCATCACTGCAGACGCTGAACCAATCTGCCTGTCGATCTCCCGATCCCTACCCNTCACTCGTGAATAAGACAAAATAGAATATGACCGGGAATCATATTTGTGAGGTTTATCTGTTCCTCCACAACGGATCCCAAATCCCAGCACAGCTCCAGGCGGATCTCCTGTCAGCGCGCTCACGTAAACGTATTTACTCCAGAGATGAGCTCTGACAAATCCTTAATAATAAACCAGAAACGTTCTTTTATCCAACGCGTCTCAAGCAGAATCACATCACAGCACAGATCTGTGCATAAGTACGGTTGGTAAATGAGGCCCCAGGTCATACAGGGAAGCCGTTGTCTAGCCAGTGACTGTCATGTTGGACTGTAGAAGACTATGGAGACCTACGTGTGCCAGGGACTGTCTCGGCATCCTCAGCCCAGTTTAGCCCAGTAACCCAGTCAGTCAGAGTGGTGTTGCTGCAGCAAATTAACCGACAACTCTAGAAGGTGTTTTATGAATACTGGCCATTTTACCATTTACTATCTGGGTCAGGGGACATGTGGACTTCTCAAAAACTTACTTTTCTTGTCTTTCCTGTCCTTTTTCCCCCTGTCATCCTTCTTCTTGTCCTTTTTGTCCTCACCATCCACATCACCATCATCACTGGAACCAATCAGAGCGAAGATAATTCCAGTCTGGGAGTTCACACCTACGGCGGTGACCAGCATCTTCCCAGAGCCCTCCATCACATGGGTTCCTGAGAGAGTGTGGTGAGAAACGTTACCGTTTTACCTTTAATTAAAACAGCACAGGTGCTCGTGCAGCCATTTGAGTTGTTTCAAAGACAAGAATGTAAGATGAACCTCTTCTTTGGTCATTTCTCAATATGCACACTTGTCTTAACTTGCGTACTTGTGTACTCGTGTACTTGTGAAACGTTATTGACTCTATCAACGTTCCCATCCTAAATATGTATCATTGTAAAGTTCCCAGATGTGTTCTGGCTCCGCCCATTGTGCTGAGGATGCAATAACACATCCTTCTGTGGGGCAGCAAGGTATCCCATAATGCATTGCATCATAAACCACACATGCAAATAATTCAGTCTAGTAACTATGAACCTCTGTATGCTGAAGCCAGGCCATTTTCATAAAATCATATCTAAGTGTTTTTCAATTATTTGGTGTAAATTTTTTGTCTCATTTTCTTTATTTCTGGATTTTAAATGCAAAAATCCCTGTTTATTTTCTTACATGGTACATTTCATTTAAAATATTGCAAAATAAATCTTGCAATTTATTTAGTTCAATTCAGTTTATTTATAGATTTATAATGACAAGAGTCGTCTCAAGGCTCTGCACAAAAAATAAATATTCAAATTAAGTTCAGTTCATTAAGGTTTCCTATATAAGGGACCATGGATGGAATTTTTTGGGGGGTGGGGGGTGGAGGGGGGGGGGGACATGTCCCCCCTCCACTTCTAAAGTGAAAATTACATCCAGTTTGGGGGTGAAACTTGATGTAGGACTTAAATTTGATGCTCACATCAATTCTGTGATCCGGTCCAGTTTCTTTCACCTGAGACGCCTTGCTAAAATCAAGCCTATGCTGTCGAGAGCCCACCTGGAGCGAGTACTGCATGCCTTTGTTATTTCTCGGCTTGACTACTGCAACTCTCTATATGCAGGGTTGTGTCAGTCAACACTGCGTCGCCTACAGGTTGTGCAGAACAGCGCTGCCAGGTTCCTGACTGGGACCAGGAAACTGGACCACATCAGTCCGGTTCTGGCCTCTCTGCACTGGCTTCCGATTTGCTATTGCTCACAGTTCAAAATACTCGTCTTTGTTTATCATTTCTTCCAGGGTGGTGGTCCCCCCTATCTGGCCACTCTCCTGAACAAACATTCCCCATCACGTGCTCTGCGCTCCTCTGACCAAGGCCTGCTCGCTGTCCCTCGGTCTAGGTGTCGTACCCGTGGGGACCGGGCTTTCTCAGTCCTAGCACCGTTACTCTGGAACCAGTTGCCACCCTCAGTTAGGCTGTCCCCTTCTCTGCCAGTCTTTAAGAATCACCTAAAAACACACCTCCTCCGCTTGGCGTTTCCAGAACATGTTTGATTTTGGCCCTCTTTTATGTTGAATCCATTCCACAGTTTTCATTGGTACACTCAATCCATCCACTCAATCCAAATGTGTTTCACTCATTTGTCCTTTACCAGAATGTTTCATCTATCTTGTAATTTCCATTTTGTATTTTGTAATTTGTATTTTGTTATTTGAATTTCTTTTATTGTTGATTTATTCAATATATTTACATACAACTGTACAATGTTCAGCGCTTTGGGCTTCCTGACAGGGTTGCGGAAGGCGCTTTATAAATAAAGCTTTGATTGATTGATTGATTGATTGATTGATCCATGTAAGGAACCCAGCAGGTTGCATCAAGTCACTGATTAGTGCCAGAGTCTTTACAACAGTCCTCATACTAAGCAAGCATGCAGCGACAGTGGAGAGGAAAACTCCCTTTTAACAGGAAGAAACCTCCAGAGAATCCCGGCTCAGTATAAGCAGTCATCCACCACGACTCACTGGGGATCGAGAAGACAGAGCAGGCACACTCGCACGCACGCACACGCACGCACGCACGCACGCACACACACACACACACACACACACACACTCCCAAAGCATCAAAAACAGATGCTGGGTGACTAAGCGCTTTTTTTCCCAACGCGTTGCAAGCCATTTTCCATCGCAAGCCGTTTTCCGACGCCTGTGGTAAAACCCACATTTCAAGAACATTTTACCTCTAACCTCTTGCTATTTAACCTTCCCCTCACCCCATCCTTAACCTTATTCTACACTTCCCGTTAACCATTGTTGGGTATTTTTTAAATCCTGAAACTTAACACTGAAAGGAACCCTGAATTGAAACACCACACAGGAGAGGAAGCCAGTAGGTTTTTATGCTTGGTACAGCTGGTGAGAGAGACAGGGCGGGAGCCTGTCAGGCCCTCATCCGATCAACTCTGGCCTCCCCTCTGCACCACAGCTGGTTTTATTGAATCACAGGCAGACAGAGACAAAGGACCATACATCACTGTCCACATTTAACGAATAACAAACACTGTTGTAGGGCTGAAACGATTCCTCGAGTACCTCGAATAATTCCAGTACAAAAAATCCTTGAGTCAAATTCTCCGCATCGAGGCTTCGTTTAATTCATGTTTAATTAATTCATGGCTTTGCAATCACCCGAGGTCATGTTTCATCCGGACCGAAATAAGTGACGCACATACACACTGCACTGAATGCACACGCGAGTAGCGAATGTAACAACTTAAGCCATGGCGGACAACGTGGACCCTAGTGGAGTGCGAAAAAGACAGGAAATGTCAAAGGTGTGGGAGCATTTTTCACGTCGTAAGGCGGAAAACGTAGTCCAGTGTAAATACTGTAAAATGGATGTAGCCTACCACAACACCACATCCTCGATGCTGCAGCACCTGACCAGGAAACATCCACATGTAAATGTCACTTCTGCAAGCGGACTCAGAGGTCCGCTATATATTCTGCGGTCACTGTGCAACTTTTACGTTTGTAGCACTCAGTTTCAGCTCACACTATGCGTCTGGTAGCACCATGTCGGTCTTAAAATGTGCTAAAAATAGCAGTTTTTATACAACACGTCACACTTTTTATTGTGTTGTTATTGATGTCTGCTGTCCCTCGGGGTTGCTGCAGGAGGACACAGGTTTTTATGAGAGGAAAATGAAAGAAAGTAAATAAATGTTCTGTGATCAGTGCAACTTGACAATCATGGCAAACATGCTTTCTAGACAATCGTTGTTATTGCGAGAAAAAAAGTGTAGAAATTAAAACGGACGTGTGTTAATAGGGAAATAGCTGGCGAGACATGTTTGCGCATGCGCCGTGAGCGGTTCTGGTGCTGTTTGGGCCGCAGCCGCTCGCATTTGTTTACTGTGAAGTAAAGTTGAAGTGCTAAAGTTTTGAAAACTAATTTTGAATAAAACT
Organism: Nothobranchius kuhntae; assembly: GCA_006942095.1. Taxonomy (NCBI): domain Eukaryota; kingdom Metazoa; phylum Chordata; class Actinopteri; order Cyprinodontiformes; family Nothobranchiidae; genus Nothobranchius; species Nothobranchius kuhntae. The sequence continues at coordinate 402,869 of SSNQ01034499.1, forward strand.
TGAAGAATAACTGGCAACTGCTTGCTCATTTCAAGAGGTCTTTCATATTTTATAACTTGCTATTTGATATAATGGTTAACAAACACAAAAGGGTCATTTATTAGAGTACTCTATTAATCAATAAAAGATTCGATAGAGTACTCGATTAATCGATAAAAGATTCGATAGAGTACTCGATTACAAAAATATTCGATAGCTGCAGCCCTACACTGTTGTTTCTATCTAAGGCGGGACCTTCTAAAAAGGAAGTCTCAAGTTGCAAGTGACTCATTAAGCCTGCTAGCTTTTCCTGTTGCCAAGCAGAGCCTTCCCAAAGGAAGTCTTAATTTATGACTGACAGCAAGAAACTCCGTAACCGTGGATACCTATTAGGCAGGCTATTTCACCAACCCCCACAACATACCAGACAAACATCAGGGCTTATCAGCCACATTCCACTGTAAGAGAGAAGGAGAAAGCCCTCTGTGGCTTACTTATTAACATATGACTACATAAGAAGGTACATTTAAGACGGTAATACATTAAAAATATCTAACAACCGTGTTGGAGAGGAATGTTACAACTTGGAACAAAGTTCTGAATGCGCAAGGTTAGGGTGGGGGTGAGGGGAAGGTTAAATAGCGAGACGGTAAAGGTCATAAATCGGTGAAACCCAGCATCATTTTTCAATGCATTGGGAGTGAAAATATGTTGCGCGCGCGCACACACACACACACACACACACGCACACACCATATGTACCAAGCAGTTGGAACTCAGACTCAACCTCTAACGCATAAACGACAGGAAGTGATGTGTTTTATCTCTGTGGCTGAAGCTGTGTGGTGAGCTTAGGACCTATCGAACTTGACTGTGATCGAGAAAATAAATGATGCACCTGAAAGCAACATGGGGTCTTTGTCCAGACTCTTTTTCACATGGTCAGACTCTCCAGTCTGAGAGCTTTCATCAATCTTCAGGTCGTTGCCCTGAATCAGGATGCCGTCAGCCGGGAGGAGGTCACCTGGAACAGCAGCACAGCAGTTGGAACAGCACGCCCTCCTAACATCCTTATGTAACATCATAGTTACATCATCCAGCACCTCTAGCTAAGTAAAGTCACGCTGTGTCTCAGTCTAAGATGAAGACAAAATTAGATGGTGTCTCTTAAACAACACGATTGTTTTGAACTTGTATTGTTTACCTTCTTAAAGCTATTTGCGTTTCTTGCAGTCTCCTTGTTTTCAGAAAGTTGTGACCGGCATTCACTAAAAAGTGAAAAGCTAAAGGCTGTTGAAGATCTGTTAAGGTCTATTTCTGGTGACAGGTCAATCACATGACCCAGACGAGGAAAGAGCATCTCAGGGCCCTTTCAGATCTGACACTAGCATCTTGGCTGATCTGATTTGAACGAACAGCAACAACCAGCCGTGAAAACAGATCAGACCGGACCAGCATCCCCTCATACTGGTGGAAACCTTACTCTGGATCAGTTAAAGCAGTAGAAGAAAACAACACTGTAGGTGTATCATAGGTAGATAGAACAGAAACGAAAGAAAAACAGAAACCCAGCTTGTATACAGGTAGCATTAGCATTATAGCCATTTATAGCCATTTTAAAAGTCAAGCTAAACAATTCAAAAATCAGTGAATGAGGGCTGCACAGTGGTGCAGTGGTTAGCGCTGGTGCCTTGCAGCAAGGAGGTCCTGGGGTCACATCCCAGCCTGGGCCTCTCTGTATGGAGTCTGCATGTTCTCCCTGTGCATGCGTGGGTTCTCTCCGGGTTCTCCGGGTTCCTCCCACCGTCCAAAAACACGACTGTGTGATTAATTAGTCTCTCTAAATTGTCCTTAGGTGTGAGTGTGTGTGTGTGATAATCGTTTGTCCTGTGTGTCGCTGTGTTGTCCTGGAAACCTGTCCAGGGTTTACCCCGCCTGTCCGGAGATTGCTGGAGATAGGCACCAGCCCCCCGACGACCCTGCGTGGATAAGCGGGTAAAGAAAATAGATGGATGGATCAGTTATAGACAAAAAATAGTTTATCAGTTCTTAAATTGTAAAACGATCCATTGTCAGTACTGATACCGGATGAGGGCAGAGGAGTTAAGTGCCTCCCCGGTAACTGGAGGGTTGAAGGTTTAAGCAACGTCTGTAGCAGTTGTGTTCTTGAACAACCTTAACCCGCCTTCCTGCTGGTGGTGATCGAAGGGGCTGGTGGTAACAGTGCTGCTTCTCTGTCAGTGCACCCCAGGGCACCACCAGTGTGTGAATGTGTGTATGAATGCATGAATGATACACCGTAGTGTAAAGCGCTTTGGAGTCCTCTGACTCTGAAAGGCGCCACACAAGTGAGGGTCACTTATTAAATGATCTGTGGACAGCATTTATGCACCTTTATGGTACTCTTATGTGCAAGCTAGCTGGGTCTCCCACAAAACATGCGATGTGGACCATCATCAAGGCAAGGCAGCTTGATTTATAGAGCACATATCAAACATAGAGGCAATTCAGTGTGCTTCACCATTCAAGGAATGTTTTTCAGCAAAGATGTCAAAGATTTGGGGAATTACTGCCACCTACAGGCTTGGCATGCCTGTGAATGTGCTTCACAATCTACTGGTGCTTAGCTGAAAAGGAGGTCGTGTGGACCCAAGTTTTTTTTTTTAGATGAGCTGGGGATGACGTTTGGTTTTAGAAAACGTCAGCTACGTGTGTACATGGTCTTAGTATCCATGAGCGCGAAGGCTCAACTGGGCGTTTGGGCGCTTGATGGAAGAGGTGCAGTTAAATGTTAGTGTTAGTTTCTCTCATGTTTAGCCTTCCGTGGCAAGAGAGCGCTATTTTGATTCTGCTGCAAGATTTCGTGAACAGCGCCTTTCAATCCCAACCTCACTCCACCGTCATCCTCATTCCAGCCTCCTGACATGCACAGGTGGAAATGCAGACATAAACGACCAGGCACACCAAAGCTGACTCACCCTCTCACCGAAAGTGCCAGTGCACAAAAATCAATGACTTCAAAGCATACTAGTTAGGCTCCTATGTTCCAGCCCCTAATCGTTCCAATGACATGATTACACCCATGCAGAAAACACGCCTGGAGAAAGTTGATAAGATAGAGAAACACTTTTAGCGGCAGCATTGCAACATGTAGGAATGTGCCGTAGTTCCATGATTTGGTGTTGCTGAGGATTTTTAATTCTGGAGGTGAAATGCCAGCATGAGAGGTGTTCTTCCATCGGTGAGCGACGTTCAGCCAGAAGGGCTGGTGTGTAAGAAGTAAAAGATCATTTCTTCTTCTTCTCACCATATTTGATTTGTGCGATGTCTCCAACAACTATCTCAGACACCTTGATCTGGACCACCTGACCCCCTCGGACCACAGTGAACTTCTGCTCCTGCTCGATGCGGCTCTGAAGACCTCTGAACTGCTTCTCCTTGCTCCAGTCGTTAAAGGCTGTCACAAGCACCACACACACCACCGAGAGGAGGATGGCAGCGCTCTCAATCCATCCGGTCTCTGTCTCGCCCTCCTCCTCCACGCCACCCACTGATGTGCTGCAGCCTGAGCAGAAACGACAACCACATTAACACCTTTGACAGCCCTTCCTTTCAGCATGGAGACCCATTTTGTAGCTGTCTAAGTTTAGTTAAAGGTTTTCTGTGGCACCATTTCTTATCTGATGATAAGGTTTACACACAAAGTTAAATGGATGAAAACAAACAGAAAAATTTGAGAAGAGATGCATAGTGTTGTTGAAATAAAATTCATGTCCTATGAGTATTACATCATAGTACCTCGTACTTTTGTGTTTCATCATCTCAAAAATGGCGGTATAAGAAAAATATCCTCACAACCAAACTACCATAAAAGGAAATAAAAACATTTTGGGAGGATGACCAAGGATTAAACTCTAGAAATGAACAAATATCACAATTTTTAGTGACTCCAACAAATCTGTGGATTCCCTTATCTAACTTTGGGAATGCATGAGGTATTACTGCATCTCTGAATTTTGGACTTCAGTTACAGGATGTTGTCATGTCAGGTCTTTAGCCGGCTGTCCATATAAGTAGCGCACCAATGGTGAGGGCAGCACAAGCACCCTAGAAGAGATACTCACTCTGCTTTTCGACCGGCGGACTGTAGAAAGAAAGGCCAAGAGAAATAATGGCTGCCACCTCAAGGATGATGAGTGTGGCATCCTGCAAGGCCTCCCAAACTAACTGCAAAAAGGTTTTTGGCTTTTTAGGAGGGATGACATTCTGTCCAAACTCTTCTTTTCTTTTGGTGATGTCTTCTGGGTTTCCATCCAGACCTGCAGTAATACACACAGAGACACAATCTGAGTCACACCAAAGCCTGACAAAATAAGGTCAAAAAGGAGCTAGCCTAATGCGCATTTTGCTGATGCCTAACGTGTTCAGTTTTACACTCCTCATAAAACTCACCTTAAACATCCCATTTGTCCATCAGACAGTCCCCTGAGGTGTGTCTACCCATTTAAAGCCATTGAGACCTAGCTGATGAGTTAAGGACCATATTCACCCTATCTTGGGTTCACCTGAACCTCAGTGTTGAACAATTGTGTCATAATTCTGCCAGGTCCTGACCTTCATGCCACCACTTCATCAGCCTTCCTGCATCCAACCTGGTCCCCTCATCAAGCTCATGTCACACACCTGCCTCACCAGCTATATATTCCTCAGTTCACCACCAGCACTCTGCCAGATTATAGAACGCTCCTGCTAGTAAATCTTCCAGCCTTTTTCATCCTGCCTGATCATAGCCTCCTGACCTCATTTTCACGCCTGACCCTCGCCAAGAACTCTGCCTGCCTCCTGGCAGGCCAGGGTGGTGGTCCCCCTATTTAAACAAGGGTACCACAGGATGTGTTCCAACTACAGGGGCATCACACTCCTGAGCCTCCCTGGTAAGGTCTGTTCAGGGATTCTGGAGAGGAGGGTCAGTCAGATGGTCAAACCTCAGATTCAGAAGGAACAATGTAGTGTTCGTCCTGGCCTTGGAACACTCAGACCTGCCAACCTGTACGCATTTTGCGTAGCCAGTACGCAATTTGGCATCTACTTACGCTGGTACGACTCACCCCTCTAAACTACGCAAAAAGCTGCGGATACATGGGTTGAGTTCTGCGGCAAATATGCACATGTGGTACTCATGTCTGACAACATGACTCAGCGGCGCGGTGAAGAAGCCAGTCATCGTAGAAAGGCAGAGAAAAACTATCCTGCCTAACCTATAGTGTAACACCCCTGCCCCCCTCCTCCCTGCTTCATCCTGCCCGCTGCTCCCTCTGGTTCGCCACTCGCTGCTCTTCTGGTAAGGTAAACTGTGTGTGTGTGTGTGTGTAAAATTTTCCATCCTGTGAATGAGGAGATTACAGCGTGAAAAGCAATGGAGTTGCAAAAGTGTGCGAAAAAATGCAGAAAAGTGGTACTCAAAAAATTTTGACAAGGTTGGCAGGTCTGAACACTGGACCTGCTCTATACCCCTAGGTGGTCCTGTAGAGCGCGTGCGACTTCGCACAACCAATCTACATTTGTTTAGTGAATTTGGAGAAGGTGTTCAGCCACGTCCTTCAGGGTGCCCCGTGGGGGGAACCGATGATTTTAGCAGTTGAGGCCCATGTATTTGGTAACTGGGCCTTCAGTCCTGGTTAACTGACCTAATATAATGTTGCAACAGTGGCGGACTGGCCAGCTGTGAATTCTGGAGAATCCCAGAACAGCCGGTGTTGGCCTTCCCCCACCCCACCTATTGGAGATCCGCCAGGCTGCTGAAACGTCCAGCCTCCCACACAGTGCTTTAGGGGCATAGGCTGAAGTTTAACTTTAGCCTACCCAATGTAGACCCAGTTTTATTAAGAAATACTGCAACTACTGACAAAAAGAGCAATGAAGTGCAAACATCTCCAATAGAAATGAATATTTTAACCTCCACAACCTGCTGCATAATGAAGACAGTCAAATGTGTGTCTTACACTCCTGTGTGAGAATTTGATCAAATGTAAATCCACTTCAGATTTGACTCGCTTGTAAAACAAGTTTTTTGGCGAATGAGTTCCACCGAGAAAGGTTTATTATTGGTCAGCATGAACTGCAAGTTTGTTTATTAATAGACGATAACAGTAAACAAACTCTGGATATTTCTTGTGCACTGTGAAACCTGTAGCGTGGTTAAACTACATACTAGAATTAACGCTGTTTGCTATCAGCTTTGTTAGATTCTGAAGAGATCAAACGAGTTAGCAAATGAAGCTTCTATCATATATAAATATCTAGGATATTGATATATTCGATAGAAGTTCATACACCAACGAGCTTGATCTATATTTAATCCAAAGATTAATGTTTGATTTAAGATAATTAAATTTAATAGCAAAAGTTTATTTATTGAATCAGAAAGTAGGAATCTTTGCTTATTCAATAACCAAATATATACACCATTCTGTGTTTCATTTCAAAGAAGTCAGGTTTTTAAAGTTAAGAATTTATTACTAACACTTTTAAAAATGACAATTTAGAAATTACAATTTTTAACAGACATTTTGAAACAGCTTGATATTAAAACTTGTAATTGAAAGCTTTACCTGTGTCTGAATGAAAAGCTAAAATGAAATGCGAGGTTTTGGATGCATGAATGAATCTCAGAAAGTTTCTTTCAGAGAGAGAAGCGCATTCTGGATGGAAAACGTTTTGCAGCTAACTCAGTTGTTTAAGCGCCTCGTGATTTTTATCTTGAGAGGCGCTATAGAAATGATATTTTCTTTCTTCTTCTTTATTAGAGAAAACAGCATCGGACACCATCTGTGTGCTACCTCACCCAGCAAGACGACCCTCTGTGTGGATCCGGAGGTCAAAGGAGGATGTTGTCAGCCTCAGGGTACTCGGTTCGGTAGAGAAGACTCGAGTGGAACCGACTCTCTGGTCCAGAGATGTCGCAGGGTACACGGTGTCGAGTTTGCGTCTGGCTTAACTCTGAAGAAGTTTTGCGTCAGCTGGTTACAGGTGTGTTTATTCGAAGCAAGACTATCGGCGTGACAGAATGCTTAGTAGAGACTTGGGCGGCTGTCCCTCATCTCCTGGTATGGTTCAAGAACTAGCTTTCAACTGTGGGAGATTTGGTTTTAACAAAACCTCAGAACACGCCCTCTCAGCGTCAGAAAGCTTGTTGTCATGAAGTAAAGAACGTGTGTGGTGGTTAAACTTTACCCTGGACTCACCCTCTGCGTGAGGTGGTTAAAGTGCAAGATGACCTTCTGGTTTACTGAACACACATTACTTGATTATTATTATTACCCAAAGCATAATAAGTCATTTCAGTAATTAAAATACATTTATACTGAACCAACAGATTATTTATGATGGTCGTACTAAACAGTAATAAAGTCAAAGAGTTTATTGAAATTATTATTTAAAATTATTACTGTAAAATCTTGAAGTGACCTTCATCTTTGGACGGAACAGCAGCAGATAAAGATGTTGTTTCAGCATACATCACGGCTCCTGAGGGGTTAATCTGTGGGGCAAAGTTACAGTTCGACCCAACTTGACCCAGCTGGGAAAATGTGACCTTTGTCACAAATTAGAGGCCATTCATGACGCTACAAGCCTAACAGCATATCTTCATAAACAAAGTGAGTTCAAATAACTAATTTCCCTGAAAAAGTTGTAGTAACTGACTTCTATGAAGTTCATGTTACTCAAAAGTGACATACTAAATTACTAACTCCGCAGATTTGAGTTTGTGCCCTTTATTTCAGTGTTCCAAGTGTTACTTAAACACAAGCACCCGTAATTCGGGTCTGGAAATGAAGCCAAACAGGAAGTAACAAAAATTGCAGTTACACCCTCATCCTCTAGGGGCTGGTGTCAGAAGCGAGCAAATCTTCAGTGACTCCCATGTTAAAAATACCAATTTCACAACAGAAATGAACGTTTACAGCCTGGTACCAAAACATGTTTTAGGTTTAAAAGATCTAGTTTACACTCATGACAACTCTGAGGGGGGTGAATTTTTTGTCACTCTTCTGTTTAAGTGTATTAAATGCTTAAAATTCTGAATAATTAATGAGCATCAGACCCACGTGACCGCAGAGCTAGCTCCGGGGAAAGGCCTCAGCCTGAGCCTCGGCCTCGCCTGAAAAGCCATTTTCAGTCTCTCAACTTAGACCATTAGTTGTAGCGTTTGTGCGTTCTTTTTGGATATTATTTGTGCAATTGTTGGACAAAATGACTTGCTGTGGTATTAATTGCACTAATAGAGTGTCCAAGGAGTCTCCGCTTCATTTTTTTTGGTAAGTAAAATTATATTTATGTATTTTAGGTCACTGCCGCTCTTGCGCTAGCTGAGCGCAACCATGAAATTAACCATGAAATTTAAATGTAATAGGGTAAAACCCAGTGCATTTAATATAACGCTGCATTTTTGAAAATGGGTTGAAATATAACATGTTGGTGAAGCTGGGTTCCGACTATCGGTATGGTCCCCTCCCCTCAGCGGCAGCTCGTCTCATCTCTGACCGCAGCGGTGCCTGTCTGCTGCGCGGGCTGCCGGCTTGTGGAGCTCTCGGATGCAAACCTACCTGTCTGATAGATTTCATTTTGTAAATGTACAGGACAAATCTTCTTCATACTCCAGGGTTACTTGTGGAGTACCACAGGGTTCAGTGCTTGGACCAATTCTTTTTACTATATATATGGTCCCAATTGGTAAAATCATTAGACAGCATGGGATAAACTTCCACTGTTATGCTGACGATACTCAGTTTTATTTATCCATTGACCCTGATGAACCTAATCGGTTAGGTAGATTACAGGCTTGTCTTGAGGGCATATAAAATTGGATGAGTCTAAACGTTTTGCTTTTAAATCAAGACAAGACAGAAGTTCTCATCTTTGGACCAGAAATCCAGAAAAGGAAATTGCTTAGTCAATCACCTGACCTGAATGGCATTACATTAATCTCCGAGAACTAAGTAAGGAACCTTGGTATTATCTTCGACCAGGACATGTAATTGAAATCCCATGTTAAACAGGTTTGTAGGATTTCTTTTTTCCACCTTCGGAATATTGCTAAGATATTAGTAGCATCGTTTCCAGGAGTGATGCTAAAAAACTAGTTCACGCATTTATTACATAAAGACTGGATTACTGTAATTCATTACTCTCAGGAAGTCCACAGAATGTAGTTAAAAGTCTTCAGCTTGTCCAAAATGCTGCAGCTAGAGTTCTGATGAGAATTAAAAAGAGAGATCATATCTCTCCTGTCTTAGCTTCCCTTCATTGGCTACCTGTTTAATTCAGAATAGATTTTAAGATCCTCCTTCTCACATATAAAGCTCTTAATAATCAAGCTCCATCATACATCAGTGATCTGATTGTTCCATAGGTTCCTAACCGAGCACTTCGCTCTCAGACTGCAGGTTTACTGGTGGTTCCCAGAATATCTAAAATTAGGATGGGAGGCAGATCTTTTAGTTATCAGGCTCCTCTCCTGTGGAACCAGCTTCCAGCCTCAGTCCGTGAGGCAGATACCTTGTCTACTTTTAAGACTAGGCTTAAAACGTTTTTATTTGATAGGGCCTATGGTTAAAATCTGATGTTAGCCTAGATCTGGACAAGTGGGGGAGGAGAGGGAGGTGGCATGTACAGTCGGTAAAGACAGCTCTCCCTTGCCCTGCCTCCAACATGCCTCCATCTAAAAAGGCTAGGTTATCCAGAGTTATCTCTGTAGTTATGCTGCTATAGACTTAGACTGCTGGAGAATACACTGACCATTTTTCACACTCTACTACTTTCTTCTACAATCTGCTCTTTAACTGTATTATTTTCTGCAATTTCAGCTGTTAACTTTATTTTTTCTCTAAGTGTTTTCTCCCCAGAAGAAGCTACAATGATGTTCTGCTGAGCTGTGGTGGCCCCATGGAGGGGGCCATCGTCTAGCACACTGCTGCTAACCACTTAAACATTATCCCTCTCCTGACAATAACTTTTTGTTTCCTTGACGTTGGATGTGCTACTACTAGTTTACCCGTTTAATTATAGATTCACTAGGATAAATACAATAAAGTCTATCTCTCACCAAATAGAATATTTACTAAGAAATCACAATGTAACCAAGGGGTGAGGTGATGCTATCTCCTCACCCCTGCCACATGGACCCAAGGGATAAACCATCAATCCTGCTCAATGGTCAACTTTCCTCGCGAGGTCACACCTATTAGGACAGTGGGAGGGTTAAGAAGACATTCATGAAATGATCATCAGGGCAGTATAATTTAATCTCCAGTCCACATCTAGACATAATTATCTCTTCTCATCAGCAGCAGCAGCTGGGATGTTTATGCCCAAGGGAGCTGACAGTGCTCATCCAATCTGTGGTCTCAAAACAACTCTGCAGGGCTTCTTCAGCTTCCTGTGACCATTTTCTCACATTTCTTCTTGTCACAGGTTGCCTCTGAACAAGTGGTTTGTATTCTGAGCAGAGAAAAGGAAGATTGTGATCTGATTGTCCCAGAGGATTTCTTGTTTTGGACATGTAAGCATTTTTTCCATTTCATAACACAAATCCAATGTCTTGTTTTCTCTGGTGGAGCAGCTGACAAACTGTTGAAATTTTGGAAGTGTAGCAGAGAGCGAGGCATGATTAAAATCACCAGATATAGCCACAAATGCATTGGGGTGCTGAGTTTGTAGCTTAGCGACAACGGAAATGATGGCATCACATGCATTTTCAGCAATGGCTGAAGGTGGAATATAAACGGTTGCCAAGACAACACTGGTGAACTCTCTTGGCAAATACTGCCAAGAGTTCAACATCTGGGCTGCAGAGACAACATTTCACTGAAACATGACATGGATGGATAGCCAAGCGGGGTGCAGCAGTGGCAGTTGCCGAGGCAAAATCTCGGGCGTGGGAGGAGTTTGGTGAGGCCATGGAGAAAGACTATCGATCGGCTCCAAAGAGGTTCTGGCAAACTGTCCGGCGCCTCAGGAGAGGAAGGCAGCAACTCGCTCACACTGTTTACAGTGGGGATGGGGAGCTGCTGACGTCAACTGAGGCTATAGTCGGACGGTGGAAGGAATACTTTGAGGAGCTCCTCAATCCCACCAATGCGCATTCCGAGGAGGAACCAGAGCTGGGAGGCCTGGGGATGGACTGTCCGATCTCGGGGGCAGAAGTTGCTGAGGTAGTCAAACAACTACACAGCGGCGGAGCCCCGGGGGCGGATGAGGTTCGTCCTGGGTATCTCAAGGCTATGGATGTTGTAGGGCTGTCATGGTTGACACGTCTCTACAACATTGCGTGGTCATCGGGGGCAGTTCCTAGGGAGTGGCAGACCGGGGTGGTGGTCCCCATCTTTAAGAAGGGTGACCTGAGGGTGTGTTCCAACTATAGGGGGATCACACTCCTCAGCCTCCCTGGAAAGGTCTACTCCAAGGTACTGGAGAGGAGGGTCCGATCGATAGTTGAATCTCAGATAGAGGAGGAGCAATGTGGTTTTCGTCCTGGCCGTGGAACTGTGGACCAGCTCTATACCCTTGCAAGGGTGATGGAGGGGGCATGGGAGTTTGCCCAACCAATCCACATGTGTTTTGTGGATTTGGAGAAGGCTTATGACCGTGTCCCCAGGGGCACCCTGTGGGGGACGCTCCAGGAGTATGGGGTGGGTGGCTTTCTGTTAAGGGCCATTCAGTCCCTTTACCAGAGGAGCGTGAGTTTGGTCCGCATAGCCGGTAGTAAGTCGGACCTGTTCCCAGTGAGGGTTGGACTCCGCCAGGGCTGCCCTTTGTCACCGGTTCTGTTCAT
>SSNQ01034499.1:414690-431710 GCA_006942095.1 Nothobranchius kuhntae
TAAAACTCACCTTAAACATCCCATTTGTTCATCAGACAGTCCCCTGAGGTGTGTCTACCCATTTAAAGCCATTGAGACCTAGCTGATGAGTTAAGGACCATATTCACCCTATCTTGGGTTCACCTGAACCTCAGTGTTGAACAATTGTGTCATAATTCTGCCAGGTCCTGACCTTCATGCCACCACTTCATCAGCCTTCCTGCATCCAACCTGGTCCCCTCATCAAGCTCATGCCACACACCTGCCTCACCAGCTATATATTCCTCAGTTCACCACCAGCACTCTGCCAGATTATTGAACGCTCCTGCTAGTAAATCTTCCAGCCTTTTTCATCCTGCCTGATCATAGCCTCCTGACCTCATTTTCACACCTGACCCTCGCCAAGAACTCTGCCTGCCTCCTGGCAGACCAGGGTGGTGGTCCCCCTATTTAATCAAGGGTACCACAGGATGTGTTCCAACTACAGGGGCATCACACTCCTGAGCCTCCCTGGTAAGGTCTGTTCAGGGATTCTGGAGAGGAGGGTCAGTCAGATGGTCAAACCTCAGATTCAGAAGGAACAATGTAGTGTTCGTCCTGGCCTTGGAACACTCAGACCTGCCAACCTGTACGCATTTTGCGTAGCCAGTACGCAATTTGGCATCTACTTATGCTGGTACGACTCACCCCTCTAAACTATGCAAAAAACTGCGGATACATGGGTTGAGTTCTGCGGCAAATATGCACATGTGGTACTCATGTCTGACAACATGACTCAGCGGCGCAGTGAAGAAGCCAGTCATCGTAGAAAGGCAGAGAAAAACTATCCTGCCTAACCTATAGTGTAACACCCCTGCCCCCCTCCTCCCTGCTTCATCCTGCCCGCTGCTCCCTCTGGTTCACCACTCGCTGCTCTTCTGGTAAGGTAAACTGTGTGTGTGTGTGTGTGTGTGTGTGTGTGTGTGTGTGTGTGTGTGTGTGTGTGTGTGTGTGTAAAATTTTCCATCCTGTGAATGAGGAGATTACAGCGTGAAAAGCAATTGAGTTGCAAAAGTGTGCGAAAAAATGCAGAAAAGTGGTACTCAAAAATTTTTTGACAAGGTTGGCAGGTCTGAACACTGGACCTGCTCTATACCCCTAGGTGGTCCTGTAGAGCGCGTGCGACTTCGCACAACCAATCTACATTTGTTTAGTGAATTTGGAGAAGGTGTTCAGCCACGTCCTTCAGGGTGCCCCGTGGGGGGAACTGATGATTTTAGCAGTTGAGGCCCATGTATTTGGTAACTGGGCCTTCAGTCCTGGTTAACTGACCTAATATAATGTTGCAACAGTGGCGGATTGGCCAGCTGTGAATTCTGGAGAATCCCAGAACAGCCGGTGTTGGCCTTCCCCCACCCTACCTATTGGAGATCCACCAGGCTGCTGAAACGTCCAGCCTCCCACACAGTGCTTTAGGGGCATAGGCTGAAGTTTAACTTTAGCCGACCCAATGCAGACCCAGTTTGATTAAGAAATACTGCAACTACTGACAAAAAGAGCAATGAAGTGCAAACATCTCCAATAGAAATGAATATTTTAACCTCCACAACCTGCTGCATAATGAAGACAGTCAAATGTGTGTCTTACACTCCTGTGTGAGAATTTGATCAAATGTAAATCCACTTCAGATTTGACTCGCTTGTAAAACAAGTTTTTTGGCGAATGAGTTCCACCGAGAAAGGTTTATTATTGGTCAGCATGACCTGCAAGTTTGTTTATTAATAGACGATAATAGTACACAAACTCTGGATATTTCTTGTGAACTGTGAAACCTGTAGCGTGGTTAAACTACATACTAGAATTAACGCTGTTTGCTATCAGCTTTGTTAGATTCTGAAGAGATCAAACGAGTTAGCAAATGAAGCTTCTATCATATATAAATATCTAGGATATTGATATATTCGATAGAAGTTCATACACCAATGAGCTTGGTCTATAATTAATCCAAAGATTAATGTTTGATTTAAGATAATCAAATTTAATAGCAAAAGTTTATTTATTGAATCAGAAAGTAGGAATCTTTGCTTATTCAATAACCAAATATATACACCATTCTGTTTCATTTCAAAGAAGTCAGGTTTTTAAAGTTAAGAATTTATTACTAACACTTTTAAAAATGACAATTTAGAAATGACAATTTTTAACAGACTTTTTGAAACAGCTTGATATTAAAACTTGTAATTGAAAGCTTTACCTGTGTCTGAATGAAAAGCTAAAATGAAATGCGAGGTTTTGGATGCGTGAATGAATCTCAGAAGGTTTCTTTCAGAGAGAGAAGCGCATTCTGGATGGAAAACGTTTTGCAGCTAACTCAGTTGTTTAAGCGCCTCGTGATTTTTATCTTGAGAGGCGCTATAGAAATGATATTTTCTTTCTTCTTCTTTATTAGAAAAAACAGCATCGGACACCATCTTGTGTGCTACCTCACCCAGCAAGACGACCCTCTGTGTGGATCCGGAGGTCAAAGGAGGATGTTGTCAGCCTCAGGGTACTCGGTTCGGTAGAGAAGACTCGAGTGGAACCGACTCTCTGGTCCAGAGATGTCGCAGGGTACATGGTGTCGAGTTTGCGTCTGGCTTAACTCTGAAGGAGTTTTGCGTCAGCTGGTTACAGGTGTGTTTATTCGAAGCAAGACTATCGGCGTGACAGAATGCTTAGTAGAGACTTGGGCGGCTGTCCCTCGTCTCCTGGTATGGTTCAAGAACTGGCTTTCAACTGCAGGAGATTTGGTTTTAACAAAACCTCAGAACACGCCCTCTCAGCGTCGGAAAGCTTGTTGTCATGAAGTAAAGAACATGCGTGGTGGTTAAACTTTACCCTGGATTCACCCTCTGCGTGAGGTGGTTAAAGTGCAAGATGACCTTCTGGTTTACTGAACACACATTACTTGATTATTATTATTACCCAAAGTATAATAAGTCATTTCAGTAATTAAAATACATTTATACTGAACCAAGAGATTATTTATGATGGTTGTAATAAACAGTAATAAAGTCAAAGAGTTTATTAAAATTATCATTTAAAATTATTATTGTAAAATCTTGAAGTGACCTTCATCTTTGGACGGAACAGCAGCAGATAAAGATGTTGTTTCAGCAGACATCACGGCTCCTGAGGGGTTAATCTGTGGGGCAAAGTTACAGTTCGACCCAGCTTGACCCAGCTGGGAAAATGTGACCTTTGTCACAAATTAGAGGCCATTCATGACGCTACAAGCCTAACAGCATATCTTCATAAACAAAGTGAGTTCAAATAACTAATTTCCCTGAAAAAGTTGTAGTAACTGACTTCTATGACGTTCATGTTACTCAAAAGTGACATACTAAATTACTAACGCTGCAGATTTGAGTTTGTGCCCTTTATTTCAGTGTTTGAAGTGTTACTTAAATACAAGCACCCGTAATTCGGGTCTGGAAATGAAGCCAAACAGGAAGTAACAAAAATTGCAGTTACACCCTCATCCTCTAGGGGCTGGTGTCAGAAGCGAGCAAATCTTCAGTGACTCCCATGTTAAAAATACCAATTTCACAGCAGAAATGAACATGTTTACAGCCTGGTACCAAAACATGTTTTAGGTTTAAAAGATCTAGTTTACACTCATGACAACTCTGAGGGGGGTGACATTTTTTGTCACTCTTCTGTTTAAGTGTATTAAATGCTTAAAATTCTGAATAATTAATGAGCATCAGACCCACGTGACCGCAGAGCTAGCTCCGGGGATAGGCCTTAGCCTGAGCCTTGGCCTCGCCTGAAAACTGTTCAGTCATTTTTAGTCTCTCAACTTAGACTATTAGTTGTAGCGTTTGTGCGTTCTTTTTGGATATTATTTGTGCAATTGTTGGACAAAATGACTTGCTGTGGTATTAATTGCACTAATAGAGCGTCCAAGGAGTCTCCGCTTCATTCTTTTTGGTATTATTTATATAGCGCCTTTCACAGATATAAATCACAAAGCGCTGTACAACATGATAAAGATCAGGGCAAATACCTCTAACCAATAAAAACATCAGAAAAACAATAGCAGTGATAAAGTAGAAAATAAAATCATGAGTATAAACAAAGTGAAGGTGTGAACCCAAACAAAGCCATCTTTTTGAAACATTTAGGGAGGGAACGCCTGGATGAAAAGGTGAGTTTTTAGATGATTTTTAAAGACCTCTACAGTGTTAGAAAGATGGAGATTTGAAGGTAGACTGTTCCAAAGTCTGGGTGCACACAGGGTACCACAGGGTTCAGTGCTTGGACCAATTCTTTTTACTATATATATGCTCCCAATTGGTAAAATCATTAGACAGCATGGTCCACTGTTATGCTGACGATACTCAGTTATATTTATCCATTGACCCTGATGAACCTAATCAGTTAGGTAGATTACAGGCTTGTCTTGAGGACATATAAAATTGGATGACTCTAAACTTTTTGCTTTTAAATCAAGACAAGACAGAAGTTCTCGTCTTTGGCCCAGAAATCCAGAAAAGGAAATTGCTTAGTCAATCACCTGACCTGAATGGCATTACATTAATCTCCGAGAACTAAGTAAGGAGCCTTGGTATTATCTTCGACCAGGACATGTCATTCAAATCCCACGTTAAACAGGTTTGTAGGATTTCTTTTTTCCACCTTCGGAATATTGCTAAGATATTAGTAGCATCGTTTCCAGGAGTGATGCTGAAAAACTAGTTCATGCATTTATTACATCAAGACTGGATTACTGTAATTCATTACTCTCAGGAAGTCCACAGAATGTAGTTAAAAGTCTTCAGCTTGTCCAAAATGCTGCAGCTAGAGTTCTGATGAGAATTAAAAAGAGAGATCATATCTCTCCTGTCTTAGCTTCCCTACATTGGCTGCCTGTTTAATTCAGAATACATTTTAAGATCCTTCTTCTCACATACAAAGCTCTTAACAATCAAGCTCCATCATACATCAGTGATCTGATTGTTCCATACGTTCCTAACCGAGCAATTCGCTCTCAGACTGCAGGTTTACTGGTGGTTCCCAGAATATCTAAAATTAGGATGAGAGACAGATCTTTTAGTGATCAGGCTCCTCTCCTGTGGAACCAGCTTCCAGCCTCAGTCTGTGAGGCAGACACCTTGTCTACTTTTAAGACTAGGCTTAAAACATTTTTATTTGATAGGGCCTATGGTTAAAATCTGATGTTAGCCTAGATCTGGACAAGTGGGGGAGTAGAGGGAGGTGGAGTGTACAGTCGGTAAAGACAGCTCTCCCCTGCCCTGCCTCCAACATGCCTCCATCTAAAAAGGCTAGGTTATCCAGAGTTATCTCTGTAGTTATGCTGCTATAGACTTAGACTGCTGGAGAATACACTGACCACTTTTCACACTCTACTACTTTCTTCTACAATCTGCTCTTTAACTGTATTATTTTCTGCAATTTCAGCTGTTAACTTTATTTTTTCTCTAAGTGTTTTTCTCCCCAGAAGAAGCTACAATGATGTTCTGCTGAGCTGTGGTGGCCTCATGGAGGGGGCCATCGTCTAGCACACTGCTGCTAACCAATTAAACATCCTCCCTCTCCTGATAATAACTTTTTGCTTTCCTTGACGTTGGATGTGCTAAAACTAGTTTACCCGTTTAATTATAGATTCACTAGGATAAATACAATAAAGTCTATCTCTCACCAAATAGAATATTTACTAAGAAATCACAATGTAACCAAGGGGTGAGGTGATGCTATCTCCTCACCCCTGCCACATGGACCCAAGGGATAAACCATCAATCCTGCTCAATGGTCAACTTTCCTCGCGAGGTCACACCTATTAGGACAGTGGGAGGGTTAAGAAGACATTCATGAAATGATCATCAGGGCTGTATAATTTAATCTCCAGTCCACATCTAGATATAATTATCTCTTCTCATCAGCAGCAGCAGCTGGGATGTTTATGCCCAAGGGAGCTGACAGTGCTCATCCAATCTGTGGTCTCAAAACAACTCTGCAGGGCTTCTTCAGCTTCCTGTGACCATTTTCTCACAGTTCTTCTTGTCACAGGTTGCCTCTGAACAAGTGGTTTGTATTCTGAGCAGAGAAAAGCAAGACTGTGATCTGATTGTCCCAGAGGAGGTCTTGTTTTGGACATGTATGCATTCTTTACATTTACATAACACAAATCCAATGTCTTGTTTTCTCTGGTGGAGCAGCTTACAAACTGTTGAAATGTTGGAAGTGTAGCAGAGAGCGAGGCATGATTAAAATCACCAGAAATAGCCACAAATGCATTGGGGTGCTGGGTTTGTAGCTTAGCGACAACAGAACTGATGGCATCGCATGCGTTTTCAGCAATGGCTGAAGGTGGAATATAAACGGTTGCCAAGACAACACTGGTGAACTCTCTTGGCAAATAATATGGGTGACAACTTACTGCCAAGAATTCAACATCTGGGCTGCAGAGACGACATTTCACTGAAACATGACATGGATGGCACCATGTGTTGTTGACAAGCATTGCCACTCCACCTCCTTTTCTTTTCCCGCTCCTCTTCAGATCTCTGTCTGCTCGTACAGTCAGGAATCCTGGAAGAGAGACGCTGGAATCTGGGATATGGTCCTGCAGCCACGTCTCAGTGAAACACATAACACTACACTGCCGATACTCTGGCTGAGTCCTTGAAAGGGCTTGGAGTTCCTCCATCTTGTTGGCCAGTGATCTCACATTGCTCATTATGATCGATGGAAGAGATGGTTTGAATTTCCTCTTTCTCTGTCTCCGTTTTGCTCCCGCTCTGCACCCACACTTCTTGCGTTTTAGCTCATTTGGGATTTGTGGCTTCAGTTGAGGTATTATTTCAGCCTTCCCAATGTTAATCAGCTGCTCCCAATTGTAAACCAGCTTGTTGCCATGATTACGCATCATAAAAAATGCTCAAAAAGTGAAAAAATAGCAGTAAAAATCCTCCAAGCTTCACAGCACCAGAAACAGAAAAGTCAAATGTCCAAAAAAATACAGTTTTTCTTGAGAAACTAGAAGAAAAAATGTCCAAGAAAAGGCAAAACTTACATATAGTCAACAGAGCTACTCCAACATGCAGCCACCCAGAGCAGCGCAGTTCCAGAAAGGAATGGAAATGGAAATGGAATTAACGGATAAAATATCAACAGCAATTGACAATACAAATGACGTTGTTAGTGTTTTCATTGATTTGAAAAAAGCATTTGACGACATTGATCGCTCAAGGTTACTTTGAAAATTAAGTCAATATGGAATAAGAGGTGTGGGTCATCAATGGGTTAAAACTTATTTAGAAAATTGAAACAGTTTGTTCCGATAAATGACCATAAATCAAAACTATGTGAAATTAATTGTGGAGTGCAACAAGGGTCTGTCCTCAGACAAAAACTGTTAATTTTGTTTATTAACGACTTGGTAAATGTATCTAAGACACTCTGTACCATTCTATTTGCAGATGATACAACACTGTTTTACTCGGGATCAGATATTGAGGAGGTGGCTTAAGTGATAAATGATGAACTGATTAAAAATAAAAACAGGTTTGATATAAATAGATTGACACTGAATCTTAATAAAGCAAATTTTATACTGTTTAATGATAAAAAGAACAGTGATGTGTCATTGGAAATAGATGGGATTGCAATTCAAAGAGTAAAAGAAACTAAATCTTTTGGAGTTCTTATTGATGAAGACTTGACATGGAAATCCCATATTAGTTACATAAAAGGTAAAATTGCCAAATCCTTAGGAGTATTACACAGAGTCAAGTTTTTACTGACTAATTCTGGTTTGTTGGCATTGTGCAATTCACTGATTGTCCATACAAAAACTATACAAAACCCTTATTTATTTTACAGAAAAGAGCTCTGAGAATCGTCAATTATAGTGGCTGTAGAGATCCATCAAACCCATTGTTTATTAAATATAAATTTCTGAAATTTCATGATTTAAAACACTGGAAAATCTTACAAATCATGTATAAAGCCAATTTAGGTATTCTGCCAACAGACATTCAGGGGATATTTGAAAAGAGAACTAGTAATTACATGCTGAAAGAAACTGATGTGTTTACAAAACCTAGATTTAGAACTAAAATTAAGGAGTGGAATATATCTGTAAATAGTGTTAAATTATGGAATAACCTTAAAAGGGAAATTAAAAAAACTCTGTCATTTAACATCTTCAAAAAATGTATCAAATTGAGTGTACTAAATAATTATGAAAATGTAAATTCAATCAATGATCATGATCGCACTGGAATTTAGAACAGGAAAAAGTTTAAAATGAATCTGTATGTGTGTCTGACAAATGGTAATTATACATAAATTGATTATTTCTTCTGGAAAAGGGGGCAGAAATTATAAGATGTTTTCCTTCATTCTGCTCCTTTTCGTTCAAGTTTGATTTTTTGTTGTGTATTTCTTATTGTTTATATGTTTTATTTGTTTTTATTTGAATGAAATAAAAGAGAGAGAGAGAAAGAGAGTAGCTGAGTCCATCTCATGGAGTTTTGTTATTATGAAGAACTGCAAAATGACCGAATATGGCATCACAGACGTTTGAACACTCTCCTGCATGTAAAAAAGTGGATTTCTTCAATATAACATGGATCATTAAAACCTTAAAGTGGCAAAGGTAAGACTGAGTTAATGCTTTCAACTCCATGAAATGTGCTTTGTTTGTTTTTATGCTGAACTTTTTATATATTTGTGAATATTAAGCACCTTTTGGACTGTTACTGGTCTGTCAGTGTGACTCATAAGAATGGTGATTTAGTGTTCCCTGGTGGTAATGTGCGGATAGTGCATCTTAATTCAGCTCAGTCATCCCAACCGAAAATTTCAGACTTAATTATTTGAATTATGAGCGATGAGGCTATTTTAATACATTCATAATATGAACACTTTTCTGATCCGTGTTTCTCCTGAAAACCTTTTGTTTTTGACTAGAAATATGATGAAATAACAATGAATTATTTGTGCTTTGACACGTTTTATTTAAACACGTTAGAGACTTATGTCTAGTGAGTATTTTTATATATATTTTTTCTGTCTGCTCAAGTTTTGCTGTTGGTTTATAAAACAAGGAATGTGACTCGAAATGATAAACATTTTTAAAATCTATTATTATATTTTTCAAATAAACTGTAATTTTTTTATTTATCTGCCCATAAACCATTTTTTGTATAGGAAATAAAAAACATGCTAATAGTACAAACTTATTTAAAAACCTTGTTATTCATATGCACCATCCCATAACAGGACATGCAAATCTCGGCTGGCATGCTCTTTTCGGCCCACCTGTTAAATTGCACCCCACCAAAAAGGAAATTCGCCAGCTGCCACTGCCAACCAGTGACCGCCCCTGCTCTATCTGTTTATGTCTCAAAGACAAGACCATGTATAAATAGTTCAACGTTGATGCCTTTTTAAACAATCCATCACTATCTTAGTTTTGCTCAGTCACAGTAACATTCTGCCCACCAAACTGATAGAGCGCTCTGATGGGAAAGACACAAACTTGTTTGGGTCTTCTGAGACTCCTATGGAGCACGGCTAGAACGACATGCTGGAAAAAATCTTTTTGCTTCTGCTACGATCCATCAAGATTTCTGGGCTAGTGTTCACATGCAAAGCTCAACTCTGTTTAGAAAAACTTGGCTCATGTCAAAAGTGTGTTTGAGTTAATAAAAATCATGTAGGTTTGGATCCATCCATCCATCCATCCTTCCAAAGCTGGTTTGTGATGATGTATTAGGCCTGATAGTTGTCTCTGCCCAGGAGTAGCAAGTGAGTTACACCAGTGACATGAAAAACATGTCGGGACAAACACGGATCCCTGATGAGATGCTCCAGCTGTTGCTTGGCTGCAGTCTGAGCAGAAATGCATCCCGGGGTTTCTCTCCTCTTAATGTTTAAAATGAGGCTCAGCGACTAAAGTGTTGCTTTAAGGTGAATGGGATTATGTTGAAAGTTATAAGTCTGTACCCAGCTGTCGTCACAGAGACATGCAGAGAAGTAAGTGAGCGTAATGAATTTTCCGGTGGTTTCAAGCTGTTGCTGACATTTTACTTCTCTCTGTCAGCAGGAGTCAAAATACTGAAGATGGGCAGACTTAGTGAATTAATGATGAGTAGAAAATGTCAATGGTCAGAAAAATGAGAGGCAGTTCAGGGAGATATGAGGAAAAGGTTTCCTGTGGGTCGATATCAGACACAACCTAGTCTCATAACAGTAGAGTTGTGTTGGTCAGGTAGGTCTGATGAAACTAAGTTCAAACTGATCACTGAGAGCCTTATGAGCTGGTGCTGTGGTCACTTTCCACATCATTCATGCAGAGGACCACTACTTTTCTGAGTAAAACCTGAGTCACAAAGTCTATGTTTTATGCCATTTTCATTGTTCTTCCTTTTCATACAAACTAATTATTTTCTCCTCCTTGAACTGACATCTTGGAGGAACTTTAGTACCAAAACATGATCCAAGGAGCCATGTTGTCCATGGTGTGTTGCCTCTAGTGGGACCACCAATTTCAAATTGGTATTTGGTGAAGAGACATATAGAGGTATGACAGACTATTCATGAGTATGAAAAGAGAGCAACAGAGGACCCCACCCTGGAGCCAGGTCTGAGGTCGGGCCCGTGTGTGAGCACCTGGTGGGTAGGCTTTTGTACAAGGGACTAGGCTGGGCCCAGCTTGAAACAGTTATGTGGGCTGGTCCAATCCCCTGAATTTAAAACTTGTAGTGGGGACACTGGAGGGGAAGGAGCCAGAGCTAGTGAAGGACAATATGATTACTGGTTAAACATAGGAAACCTCAACAGATATATGGGTTCCAGAGCCTATGCTCTGTCATTGAGATGGGTTGGACTCTGCTTCGCTGGAGTTGCTCCAGGTTAAAATCAAAAGAATGGGGATGAGAATCTTCTTAACTCCACCTGTAGAAATTTACCCTGAACCGGTAGCTTCCCTGTACCTTCGGGTGAAGTGTTCAAATGGCAGAAATAGTCTATTGTTTTCCTCTTTGAACTTTGAGCCGACTGTTGTCCATTTATCTTGGATTCCATAGGGAAGTTTCCCTACTATAGGTCCTATGCCTCTGGCAGTGCCTAGGTATGTTAGTCCTGTCCAGTAGCCTTCTTCCTTAGCTCCTTGTATTTCCATGAGAAGATCACCCAAGTCTCTTAGTTTTCCATAATCTTTGATAGATATATTTTGGAACTCATCAAGTATTTTAAATAGTGACTTCTCCATCACTTCTGATGAAGC
Organism: Nothobranchius kuhntae; assembly: GCA_006942095.1. Taxonomy (NCBI): domain Eukaryota; kingdom Metazoa; phylum Chordata; class Actinopteri; order Cyprinodontiformes; family Nothobranchiidae; genus Nothobranchius; species Nothobranchius kuhntae. Next base: position 425,948 of record SSNQ01034499.1, read on the forward strand.
ATAGCATTCCTGGAGTCGTGTCCAGGCCTTCTGAAGAGCTGTGTCTGGGTTTTCAGCGTGTACAATGCAAATTCTTTTGACATGTTTGCCAGACTCCGGCCCAAGCCACTTAACCAGTAAACCAAACATTTCATTTGTTGGGAGTCCTATATCTGAAATGGCACTGTAAAATGAAGACTGCCATGCGTGATAACTTTCAGGTTTGTCATCAAAATGGTTGAGGCTGGTACTCACTAAGTCCCGACGAGCCAGGTATCGAGCCAAGTGCTCTGTTTCCGGTGTTATGCTGGTGGGAGTTGCGAATGCTCGTGGGGTGAATGATTTTGTTATTAGGTTTAGTGAGGGGCTGTGGTAGTATTGAGTTGGCTTTACCTTTGGTTGGAGTCTGTTTTGTCCATAGTAAATGGTTGTTTGAGTATCGTTTAAATATTCGTCTTGAGTGTCTACTATTGTTTTGCTTTGCAGTTCGTTATGCTTGTTACTGTCTTCATCCTGTACCTTTAAGTTCTTTTGTGATGGAACATCCCAAGTGACAAGGCTCTCCTCTGGTAATTCTGTACCAGGTGTTGGAGGATGTGCAGCGGCATGACTTTGCTGTGATTTAAGCTCTGCTTGTTCTTGGATGTATTCCTGAGTCCGTGTAACAACGTCCTTTTGTAAGGTTTCACATGCATGCAAATCTGACTTTACTGACTCCAATTCTTCAGCTGCCTCCAGTGCTTTGGCTTTTGAAAGGGCTGCAGCTGCTTCTCTTTGATACTCCAATATCCCAAGTTGTGCATCCAGCCTTGATTTCTCTTATTGTAGCTCTGCTTCTCTTGTAGCTTTTTAGATTTTTTAGCTTTGCTTCCTTTTCTGCGAATGCAGCCCTCGCCTTCTCTGCCTCTGCATTGGCTCGCGCTTGCACTGAGGTGGTGGACGAAGAGGGGAGAGAGCGCTTTGTGATTTTTCAATGTACTGATGCTTGTTCCATTGTTTTTCCCTTGTGCTTGGTACCTTTGGTGTTGAACTCTGGGTTACTCAACGCCTTTTTACTGTACTGTCCTCGCTGAGACGTAGTGGTAGTTTCAACTAGACAGTGAACTAAACTCTGACTCAATGACGAAAGATGTTTCCTTGTAGTTTCCAAATTTATTACACATACTTGGCATCGCTTAGAATACAGAGTAAAACTGAAAATGAAAAGGAAAACAATGGAGTCATTTCTCTCTCTTTGTTGATATTTAATTCACAATAAACATAAATTGGAATTCAAAAGCGGGGCTGCGCAGTGGGGCAGTGGCGCGGTGGTTGGAGCTGTTGCCTTGCAGCGAGAAAGTCCTGGGTTCGCTTTCCGGCCTGGGATCTTTCTGCATGGAATTTGCGTGTTCTCCCTGTGCATGCGTGAGTTCTCTCCGGGTACTCCGGCTTCCTCCCACAGTCCAAAAACATGACTGTTAGGTTGATTGGTCTGTCCAAATCGTTCCTTAGGTGTGAGTGTGTGTGTGTGATTGTTTGCCCATTGTGTCTCTGTGTTGTCCTGCGATGGACTGGCTCTCTGTCCAGGGTGTACCCCACCTGATTACCTGGTGACTGCTGGAGATAGGCACCAGACCCCCCCCCCACACACACACACACACACACACACACCCCACCCCCCCACCCCCGTGACCCCACGTGGACAAAGCGGGTTCAGAAAATGGATGGATGGATGGATGGATGGATGGAATTCAAAAGCTTATAACTGTTAAATAAAATCACCTGTGAAAGAAACAGTTTGCCCACAAAAGGGGTGGCATATTTTAACAGGTAACATCAAATAAATGAATTATTATTAGCTTAACATGCAGTGCAACAGCGCCGACCGCTGGTAGAAAGAAGTAGCTAGAAAATGTCCACTTGTTTAGCTAGCTCCACAAACTTGCCTGTAGCACAAATGTATCAATAAAACTGTGGAAAAACAAATAAGAATACATACAGGCATTGCTTCTTCAAGAGTTAAGCAAAGGTTTGCCAGTTTTCTGATCTTTTACAGCATCTTTCTCTCTTTTAAAAGATCTCTCTGCATCAGCGTGTGTCGCTAGTGTAACAGTCACACACTTACACAGCACTTCTTGTTCTACTGGTGTTTTCCATGTCAAAATTAAAGCGTACACAGCACTTCCTGTTCTACGGGAGTTTTCAATGTCAAAATAAAAGCGTACACAACACTTCCTGTTCTACAGGTGTTTTCCATGGCAAAATAAAAGCGTACACAGCACTTCCTGTTCTACAGGTGTTTTCCATGTCAAAATAAAAGCGCACACACCACTTCCTGTTCTACGGGAGTTTTCAATGTCAAAATAAAAGCACTTAAATAAAACTTTTACACAATGAACTACAATGCCTGGAAGGCAAAACAAGCTGTGTCAGACTATGGGAACTCTGTCAGAGTCAGTTAAATGAAATTTAGTGTAAAATACCTCCCTTTGTCCTGCAGTGTTGGTGTTAATTTTCAGAGTTAAAACAGAATTTTTTTAAATGACACTTTGTAGTGTGACCTGTCAGGTGTCAAAGAAAATGTACTCTTTTGGAGTTACTATTACTCTATACTCCCGTGTTGATGAAAATTACTCCGAAGCAGTGTAAAAAGTACATTAGTAATCTCCGCCTTCTTCTTCCTCTCCTTCTTCAGTTGCAGAGGGCAAGGTGCATTGTGGGTAGTCATGTTTTTAGTTAGTTTGCCCTATTTTGGGGATGTTTATGCATGTTTATTTTGGGGGTTGTGTTGAAATCGACTCTTTAAATGTTGGATTCACACAGCTCATTTTACTGTGCAGAGGTTAGGGGAGGCAGAAGGAGGGCCCGGTTGGTATGTGGGTTTGCAGAAGCAGCTGAAAACGACTGGAGGGCCAAGCGGTGAGCAGCAGTGGCAGCTGTTGAGGGTAAAGGTTGGGCACTTGAGAAGTTTGGCAAGGCCTTGGAAGAAGAATATCGATCAGCAAGATGTTCTGACAAGCTGTATGGTGTACAGCAAAGGAATGTGGCAACTCACTCTGACTGTTATAGTTAGGAGGGGGAGATGTTTTGGCTGTTGGGGGGTGGAAGCCATCATTTGAGGAGCTCCTCATTCAACCTACACTTACTCCAGTATTGAACGTGAGCTGGGGGACTTATGTATGGATCAGTCTCTGGAGTAGCTGTTGTTGTGGTACCCAGTCCGCTTCACAGTGGCAAAGCTCCAAGGACTGACCATGTCCATCCTGGGTATCACAAGGCTATGAATGCTATTGTACTGTTTTGGTTTAAATGACTTTGCGATACTCCACTGCAATCCCACGGTCATGAGGCTGCTTTCTAGTACCGAATAGCTCTTTGTGTTTGTGTTAAAAAACAAAATTCCCATCTCACCCTCCGGGAGTGAACTCATCCTACTAAGTTTGGGTCCTTTATCAGAGATCTGGGAGCTTGAGGGCTCTGCACAGTATAACCCTTTTCAGATAGACATTCTGGAATATGTGTGGACAATTCAGTCCAGTTTTTAACCAGAACTGTGTTTTCAGACACACCACTTTTGTACCTGAACTTGTCCTTTCGGCTGCCTTCACACAGCAGGGAAAAGTTCCAGATGTCGGAGGGGGAGGGGGTGGGAAGACTGTACCCGGATATTGGTAAACATAGTGCGGCGAGCGTACATGCGTCATTTACCCAAACAAAGCCATTCAGTCAAACATGGCAGACGAAGAGATAGAATTCTTCTCACTGATCGGACTAATGTTAAGCATGATTCTGCACACACGAAGATGCATAAGAGACCTGGATGATGAAGCTCAATGGCTTAAGGAATCACGGAAGCGGTGTGAAGCGATCCGTCGCGCGTCTAGGAGACGGTACCGTAGGAGGCGAGCTGCCATGGTTTGCCGCATGCTACAGCAGCGAGCTATCTAGGTGCGAACAGCGTCCCCTGGTCCCCTCCTCCTCCCCCTCCCCCTCCTCCCTGTCCGGAACTCGACCTCACCAGTCTGAAGCAGTCGCCCTGTCCGTGACAAGTCTGGACCTGTGACTAGGGGCGTCGTCCGGTTTAATTACAAAAAACGTTATCTGGATGTTTGTATTCAGACACAAAGGTCTTAAGGACAGAGTCCCGAACATTTCTGTTTTTCATGGCCTGTCTGAAGGGGGCTTATCTTAGTTGTTCCCAGAACTGCACCTTTCTGGACTGTGGTCATGATTGCAGATACAAGCAGCTGAAATGACTTTCCCTGGGTTCTCCTTTAGAGATCCGGGGGGGAGGGGGGCTTATATATATGTATACCTCACGTCTAACACCAGCCCTGGTCTCAGAGGAATAATGAATACCGTAAATCCTCTAATACAGGCCCGGGCCTGTATTTGACTTAAGCTCATCAAGCTCCAGGCCTTTATTGGAAGGAGGACCAGAATTAGAGGCAGGCCTCAATTTCTATTTGAGCAAAATGAACTAATGGTTCGCTGGAGTTTTTGACAATTAAAATTGCACCCACATTTTCAAAGTTAAACACATTTCTTTTAACAATGGTAGTTTCTGCTTCAGCCCTCTCCCCCCCCCTCCCCCTGTGCAGCGGCCGCAAACTCACTGATGCGCCTGCAGCCTCTCGGAGTTCCTGCTGCTCTAAACATTAAAATAATTATTTCATTTTCTGTTCCTCACTTCTGATTACCTTCAATGGTGTCTGTTTGTTGCAACCAGGTACAAAAACTAACTTGTTTTTATTTGACTATTTTTCTGTCCTGCCGGTTTATTATCTTCCTGCATCTCCTCTCAATCCTAAAGAAAAACTTATACCTGGCTTCATATATATTCACCTTATGAGTTACCTTTGAACTGCAGTTCTAAAAGATCTACCGACCGCAAAAACAGCGGAGTGCTCGCCGGCCACATCAGTTAGGTGCGTCACCGAGGACAAAACAGGTGACGCGCTCCGCTCCACAGCAGCGAAATGCATCAGGCACAAATAAAAGAATAAAAGACAGAAAACAAAAGGAAATGAGCCGACATGAACGATCGCGTGTTAAAATTAGTTTTTGAGGAGGCGACACCTAATTTGATAATGTTACTGTGGCCGTGCTCAGGACGCAGATGTCTGGAGCGCATCAACAATCAGAGCTTTGCATGCGCAAGCTGGTTAAGATTAGGATGGGGGTGAGGGGAAGGTTAAATTGCAAGAGGGTAAACGTCACAATTTGGTTAAATGTCCGTTTTACGGCGGGTGTCAGTACCGACGCTCTGGCAGAGCGCGTTGCCTCCCGACGCGCAGGAGCTTGTCACATGCTGACAGCAGGCTGCTGTCTTTTCCATGGACTGCATCTTGCCGTTCATTATCACGTGACAGCGACTAGTCGATGACAGGCATAACAAGTCACTATAGAGCAGTGAAGTTGACTAGTGACTAGTTCATACAACCTCTGCTACTGCTCCCCAGAGTGTTCTGCAGCATAATCAGCACGTTCTCTTTGAACTTGATATCAAATTTTCGCCTCCTCTTTGTCTCTGCATGGTTAAAGTTACCCTCGCGGTCTATCACTGGCAAATCAAAAGTGAGACGGATGACACAACCGCTCCCCGCACTTGCTTGTTACCACATTCCACCCGGCCACAATAAAAAAACGGCCATTATTCACCTCCGCCGACTCCGACACCGGCCGAAATATGATACCCGGCAGTTAATTAAATACAGGCTAACATTAGAGGATTTACGGTAAACTACTTTCTTATCTAGAATTATTTCACCTGCAGAAGTTCTGACTTTCCTTGCCAGGACAGGA
>SSNQ01034499.1:431810-449363 GCA_006942095.1 Nothobranchius kuhntae
AATTAACATTGCACCCACATTTTCAAAGTTAAACACATTTCTTTCAACAACGGTAGTTTCTGCTTCAGCCCTCTCCCCCCTCCCCCTGCGCAGCGGCCGCAAACTCACTGATGCGTCTGCAGCCTCTCGGAGTTCCTGCTGCTCTAAACATTAAAATAATTATTTCATTTTCTGTTCCTCACTTCTGATTACCTTCAATGGTGTCTGTTTGTTGCAACCAGGTACAAAAACTAACTTGTTTTTATTTGACTATTTTTCTGTCCTGCCGGTTTATTATCTTCCTGCATCTCCTCTCAATCCTAAAGAAAAACTTATACCTGGCTTCATATATATTCACCTTATGAGTTACCTTTGAACTGCAGTTCTAAAAGATCTACCGACCGCAAAAACAGCGGAGTGCTCGCCGGCCACATCAGTTAGGTGCGTCACCGAGGACAAAACAGGTGACGCGCTCCGCTCCACAGCAGCGAAATGCATCAGGCACAAATAAAAGAATAAAAGACAGAAAACAAAAGGAAATGAGCCGACATGAACGATCGCGTGTTAAAATTAGTTTTTGAGGAGGCGACACCTAATTTGATAATGTTACTGTGGCCGTGCTCAGGACGCAGATGTCTGGAGCGCATCAACAATCAGAGCTTTGCATGCGCAAGCTGGTTAAGATTAGGATGGGGGTGAGGGGAAGGTTAAATTGCAAGAGGGTAAACGTCACAATTTGGTTAAATGTCCGTTTTACGGCGGGTGTCAGTACCGACGCTCTGGCAGAGCGCGTTGCCTCCCGACGCGCAGGAGCTTGTCACATGCTGACAGCAGGCTGCTGTCTTTTCCATGGACTGCATCTTGCCGTTCATTATCACGTGACAGCGACTAGTCGATGACAGGCATAACAAGTCACTATAGAGCAGTGAAGTTGACTAGTGACTAGTTCATACAACCTCTGCTACTGCTCCCCAGAGTGTTCTGCAGCATAATCAGCACATTCTCTTTGAACTTGATATCAAATTTTCGCCTCCTCTTTGTCTCCGCATGGTTAAAGTTACCCTCGTGGTCTATCACTGGCAAATCAAAAGTGAGATGGATGACACAACCGCGCCCCGTACTTGCTTGTTACCACATTCCACTTTTGATTTTTTGTAAGTGTTAGATGTTCCCTGTTGTTTTTATTCTACTGAAGTACAGCTCAGTTGTTGATGTTTAGAGTTAATAACTTAACCCACTCAGGCTCAAAATACGTTTTGATAAAAAGATGAACAACTAAGTCCTTCAGGGGTGCTTCTGAGTAAAAAAAATGCTCATGAAATACGTGGAGTAACCAGGTAGGTAGGTTTTAACGTTGCTAATCTGCAACGCCTGCCTCCAGAGGGTTAACACAACAGATTAGGAATCTCACCTATGGTGTGACCCAGTGGCAGGGTTTGCTACCTGGGCCCTGAGTATTAGCTTACAAATAAATTCACCACTACGATGTTACAATTACAAGCCAACAATGTTGCAAAGCTTATCTTAAAACCACCTTGAAAAAGGAATTTTAACATTTTCTTAGACCAACTTTATTTGGGGCAATGGTGGTACAGGAGTTAAGTGCTCGCCCCGTAATCAGAAGGTTGCAGGTTCAGGCCCCACTCAGTCTGTCGCTGTCGTTGTGTCCTTGGGCAAGACACTTAATCAACCTTGCCTGCTGGTGGTGGTTGTAGAAACCAGTGGCGCCTGTGTACATCAGACCCGCCTCTGTCAGTGCACCATAGGGCAGCTGTGGCTACAATGTTGCTAATCACCACCAGGGTGTGAATGGGTGATTGACTGTGTTGTAAAGCACCTTGGGGGGTTCCGAGACTCTAGAAGGTGCTATATCGAATACAGGCCATTTTATTTCTCTTTAGATTGCTGAGGACGTACATTGCTAGCACAACTAGATCAAATCAGCGAACAATAAACCCTGACGTCACTGTGAGCCAGCTAGCTGGCCCAGTGAGGCAAATCTGAAAGTTGATTGGTTAAAAACACTAACTAACAAAAGCCCGCCCTACTGATTCTGAAGGCATTAGGCAGATTAGGGTCGTCCTCACAGCAACAACACAAGTTGACATCTGATTGTAAAAAACAATGAAATCCACAGACATGTGGTTCCCATCCTTTTTTCCACAAGGTCCCCTTTCCTGCATCAAAGACAAGCCAGGAACCCCCAACCCCAACTCCTACCCACAGACACACGTGATTAATTACAACGTTTATACAGACATACAGTTGTAACTCTTACACAGACATTGGATTGTACTAATTGATGTGCTACTAATATTTTATAAATGTCATTTTTACAAATATAATCTTAGTACGTCACAATCTCAGCACTGACTAAATTGTGACGACCCCCTTGGGGGTCACAGACCCCAGGTTGAAGTTGCGCCATAGCCAAGAGAAATGTTTCCAAAAAGAGAAAATGAAAAATATTCAAAATAAACAAATACTATTTAATTGAACACAGTTTAAGCTGTAGTGATTCTGCGGGCCTTGCTGGCTGCAGCCCACAACCACATTCCTAAAGGAAGGGAGCTGTGCATAAATAACTATTGTCTTAACTCTGGACCCTTCATCATGTCGTCATAAAAAAACTAAACACTGTTTACCAACGATAAAGGATCTAGAGCAGGATCAACGGAGGTTTCAGATCTCAGTTGACTTTGACCTTCACACGTTCAACAGTCCCTTAAGCCAAACTAGAGAACACAATCAGCCTTAACATGTCCTCTGTTGGTCTAATAATGTCCACACCTGGGGGTGGGGGGCTGTGAGTCACCTCATTGTATGCAGCTGTTTGGGCAAGACAAAGAATACGCCCATGGATACATTTTCAACGCTACATCATTGCAACTAACAGTTATTACAGGCCATGTGACTTCATACAAGCTTCCATCCAAAGGAGGGATTGTGGTTGGGTTGGATCAGGTCATGTGGCGTAAAGGCTGACCTGTTTGTTCAGAACAAGCCAGTCATCCATTCGTTAGACACGTTTAGAGTCTTTGAGTGAGAGAATTAATTTTGTCTCAACGCCAACGGTGGAACAAATGGAGATTGTTTACTAGTGGTTAATAAAACTCAAGCATGGTTTCTGTTTCCTCACAATTTAACCAACTGCTTTGCAATCATCAGCTAAAGAAAAGTTACTGAGCTCAAGGTCTCATGCTCAGTGTCACTGAAACCAAATGGTTGCAAAAGGGAATCTTTCAGATAGCATTACCGTCTACAGGTGATGTCCTCAGCCTCACACACAGTCCACTGACATCTCCAAAGCTTTCGTGAATCCTGGTTATTGCCTCCTCTCCTCGTAGCGCCATGAGGGAGCCCAGCTCCTGCAGAGAGCAGCTGAACTCCGGTTCATGGTTAGCCTCTGTGTTTCGTCTAAACTTGGAGCCACGAAACGAGTTTTTGGCCATGTCTTCTTCGTCAGGAGCTCGACGGACCCGTTTCAAAAAATGCAGCCTCAGTGGCAGGCCTGAGTGGCAGATCGTGCCTGACAGGGACTCTGTGACTGTTGAGAGAGTAATAAAGCAGATTTGTTGTGTGAAAATAAAGCAGAACCTAGAAGGGAAGCTGTAAAAATGTGTTAACAGATCAACAAATAACATTTGAACAAACAAGCCTAAAAATATTTTTTACTAGAATTGTTTTGAATCTATTGATGAACTTTCTTATGAAATTCATGCTTTGCTCCCTTTTAGCTGCTAATAGTAATAACAGTGATCTGTTGCTTTACCAGAGTCCTTTATTTAAATAAAGGACAACTGAACACAGTCAAAAATATGGGTATGGAAAGGGTATTGCTGTGCCCCAAGGGACAAAAATGACATTACCTCAATCTAAGGAATATCATTGGACCTCAGGTATCTATCTACCTTTTTTTGTTGTCTGAAAGGTACATATACGTACCTTAGTAGTAAAAGGTACACATTTGTAGCAGTTCTTTTAAAAGGTTATGGTCTGGTTATAATCTCTTTCACTAAACCCACCCATTAGCAAAGCGACTTCTGCATCTAGATTTCGTAGTTTCACTGTTCACCATTTTCTAAGCACTGAAAGATCGTTTTAAAGTTATTTGTTGGATTCAAAAAATGAACAATAAAAATAAAAAATGTCTTAACTAATTCTTTTTTTATGAAAAGAGACTGTGTGGCTCATTTTGAAAGCACAAATATCGGGATAACAAACGTCATTCTAATAGCAAAGAAAAACACTGATGATCTGAGGCAGGGCCGGATTGTCATTGCAGGGACCCCTGGGCACTATGTGCTTAGATTTGCATTGTCAAGCACCTTGGGGGGCTGAAGAACCCTAAAGGCGCTATATGAAAACAGGCCATTTACCATTTTACCACATTTAGAACAACACAGAACATCAGATTAAATACATGGCCCAGTTAGATAATAAAGCATTGATTAACCAACTTCTTACTCAATATTTTCACAAAGGCTAATATTTTACACTTTACCAGGTGTTTTTGTCAATATCACTAACATCTGCTCAAAGTCCACAGTGTCTTTGAGCAGTGGTTTTAAATACCTCCTAACTGGCTGTGACTCAGATGGCATTGCTCAGTGATGTTTTAACCTATGGTTAGTTTGGATATGACTTTGCTAGTTAACATATATATAATACTTTATAGATCACTTTTCAGGGAAATGGTTTCAAAAGGAGCGTGTGACTTGCAAAGACCACACAGGTTTAATCATAGTACAAGTAAGACATTTTCTGCATTTCCTGAAGTTTTTGAGGCTCAAACAAGGTTTTTGCCCAACAGTTTTATCACAGAATAAAACTGGGGGAGGGGGGCTGTGAGGACCATTTTTTTCTTTTGGTCTTTTTGCCATAGGGTGGGGGGGCAGGGGGTTATTCTTCAGCCTGTGAAATTGAAGGTGTGGCGTGATAGTGTGTAAAGAGGGTCATATGCGTTCGGGTAGGAATGCTAGTGGGAGGTCTGTACCAGGTTTACAGCTGTTTACTGTGCCGATAGCTCATATAAAGGCTAGCAGTTAGCTTTATCAGTTTGCTGATTGCACAAGAAGAAGAAGAGTTGCTTATTTTGTCTGCTTCACGATGGAGCCTGGAAGAGTAAGAGTAAGATGTTTTGGAGGTGAAGCAAACAGCTAAAATCAGAGTGAACATCTGTGGGAAATACACAAGTTTAAGGGAACTGAAGAAGGCTACGACATCACAGACTGATGGTGACCTGGCTTTGTTGCTACTGGACTCGATTTTTTTTTCTCTGGCCAAGAAATATTCGATATGGCCACCTCTAGATGAAATTTAAATAATTTTACATTTATTATGAATATATAATTAAAAAGTGCCTGTTGGACATTTGATACACCTCTAGCTCTCAACTGTGTGTGTGTGTGTGTGTGTGTGTGTGTGTGTGTGTGTGTGTGTGTGTGTGTGTGTGTGTGTGTGTGTGTGTGTGTGTTCACAGACATCAGTGTTTCTAAAGCTCAGACTGGTAGAGAATAGGCACTAAGGTTAAAGTTTGACAAGAATCAATCAATACATTTTAATGTATTTAACCTACTGATTTATGTATAAAATTTCTCAAGACAGCTTGAAGTGAGTAAGCTTGTAAATATTTTAAAGGAGGAAAAATATCGAGATATGTATCGTATATCGGAAATCAGCAAAAAGATATTGCAATATAAGTTTTGGTCCACATCGCCCAGCCCTAGCTCATCGTTAGTGCTAGCTACAGCAAGCTGCTGCGAAGTTCATTCCAACGGTTGTATTTCCACTTTCAACCAATAGGAGGAAGGTGCAGGACGAACTTATTTAGTGTTGCTTTAACACCAAAGGGGACCTGAGATGTTAGATGGGTGGTTTCTTTATCCCTCTTTGATGTTGGTGGGATTTTTTTTATTTTACAGTGTTTAAAACCACAACATTTAGATTCACACATTTAGGTTTGATGCTTAGTGTCAGGGATGAGTTTCTACCCCAAGTGGAGAAATATAAGTCTCTCAGCATCTTGTTCACAAGTGAGGGAAAGGTGGATCTGCAGATCGATAGGTGGATTGGTGCTGTGTCTGCAGTGATGCAGGCGTTGTACCGATATGTTGTGGTGGAAAGAGCTGAGCCAGATTTACCAGTTGATCTACGTTCCTACCGTCACCTTATGGTCATGGGCTTTGGGTAGTGACCGAAAGAACGAGATCACAGATACAAGCGGGTGACATTAGTTTTCTATGCAGAGTAGGGATGGACAATATATCGGCATCAATATCAGTATCGGCCGATGTTAGTCTTTTTTTAACAAATCGGTATCGGTCTGACACATAAAACCGGGCCAATATAAATAACTGATATATTTGACATCTCGTCTCTATTTGTTTGCCTGTTGGGGGGGGGTAATAGTTTAGTCATGTGAACAGTGAATGAAATCATCTCAGAAGCATAAATGTGTGTGTTGGATGTACATAATAATGTAAATTCAGCTTCAATAATTTTCATTCAATCAGTGTTACTTTTGTTGACAAAATATTTTCATCTTTTTTTTCGTCGCGAAAATATATTTACAGAAGAAAATGAAACAAAATTTCAAAATAAAAGCTTGGAAAAAGACGAAGACGGTAATTAAATTGATTGAAACTTTTAGTCAACGAATGAAAGACGAGACAAAAATCCACGATGACGAATATCAAATCAGAAGACAGGAAAGATGCATGACGCAAATAAAAGGACCAATCAACAAATTGAACAGGTGGGACTAGGTGAGAAGAGAACCAATCAGAGTCCGCTTTGTTTAGAGGTGACACTAGGCCTACCATAATAATAATCAACTTCTCCATGTTTGCTCGGAGATGCGACCTGACTGCTCACACTGTCCGTCTGGTAGCAACACGTCGGACCTAAAACTTTGCTAAAAATAGCAGTTTTTACACAACACATCAGACTTTTTTGTCTTGTTTTGCCGGTTGTCCTTCGGGAGTGCTGCAGGAGGACTCACAGGGATTTATGGGGTTGGATGAGGAAAACGAAATAAAGAAAGTAAATCTGTGTTTTGTGATCAGTTTAATTTGACATGAACACGACAAACACGCTTTCTTGACAATCTTTGTGAGTAAAAAAACGTGTAGAAATAAAAACGAACAGCGTGTGTTAATAGGGAAATAGCGGAGCGAGCGGTGTAGATGCATGATTGCGCATGCGCCGTGAGCGGTTCTGGTACTTTTTGGGTCGCAGCCGCTCGCTGCACCGCTTCAACTGTGCAATCGTGAGCTCGCACGGAGTGCGATACCCTCACGAGGGACGAGCAAAATATCAAACACGCCAGAAGTCCGTGCGAGCTCACGATTGCACAGTTGAAGCGGTGCAGTGAGCGGCTGCGACCTAAAAAGTACCAGAACCGCTCATGGCGCATGCACAATCATGCACACACATTGTTCGTTTTTGCGCAATGAGGAAGTGCATGTGCGCTCTAAACTAGGACTAGACCAGTAAAGTGAAGCATGCTTTTGGCTGTTTATAATTTTCACAATGTCTGGTTTGTACTGATATGTTCTGAGTCCCGAGCCCGCACAGATGTTTTACCGGAACGTTTTACAACCCGGTGCGCCTTTTGTATGTGTTAAATACCAAAAAGACACCCATAACTGACAGCTTACAGGTCCTGTACTGTACTTACTTTGGGGTGTTAACCATTTTATTGTGAAAAGTTTCTGGAAAAATGCATGCCCTCAAAGGAGGAATTTTTATTTTTGAGAATTTCTGCATGCTAGTTTGGAAAATGCTTGTTGTGCAATTGCTAAAAAGAGCACCTTTGTACTTACCAGTGTGCTTTTTGTTTTTTATTAAACACGTAAGTGTTAAACATGTGAAGTTTTTTTTTAATTCAAATATTCTATGTTCTTAGCTGTGTGTGCTATGTCTGATCAGTGGTGGTTAAGAGTTTGGACCCTGTGTATTAAATTACACTACTAGTTTTTCCATGCTCTATACAAAAGTAGGAAATTACTTCATTAGAAAAAATATATGTATTTTGTTGACTAAAATTGCGTATTTTTATCAACTACAATTACTTGTTATTTTATCGACTAAAATAGGACTAAAACTAAAATAAAATTGGACTAAGACTAAAATTAATTTTTAGCCAAAAGACTAAGACTAAAATAAAATTAAAATTTCCTGTCAAAATTAACACTGCATTCAATACAAAATCTGCTGCTTTTAGAAGCATTAATGTCAGTATATCGGTATCGGCCCAAAAATTTCATATCGGTGCATCACTAATGCAGAGTGTCTGGGCTCTCCCTAAAGCCTAATTTATACGTCTCCGTTAGCTTCATGAGGGAGAGACGCACACGCATGGACAGAGACGTCTTGCCTTCAGACGTCTTCGTCAGCTGGAGATTGCTGCAAAACAATTCCCCTCCAGCACAACAGAGGGCGTAGTGCTACTCTGAGGTATCCTGCCACCATTACAGTCACCTATCTGACATTAACATCCACGTTGATGATCCCTCTGATCACTTTGCCATGAATTTCTCCAGCCTTATGGACTCCTTCAGCTTTACCAAGCATGTTTCTGGCCCCACACACACCAGGGGGCACACGCTAGACCTTGTTTTTACCCTGAGTCTAAATGCTGACAATGTTTGTCCTGAGGACATTTATATTTCAGATCACCATTTCATTTTCTTTAACTTGTCAGTTTCTGCATCCCCACCTCCTGCTCGCCGTATGGTTAGTTCTCGTTTTCTTAATGAGAGCACAGCTAGCAATTTTTCTGCTGCTTTTGATCCACCCTGTTCTTCTGATAACGACCCAGATTCCTAAACTTCTCAGTTTAATCAATTTCCCTCTGGGATTAATAAAGTATTTTTGAATTTGAATTGAATTGAATTAACGAGCACTGCCTCTCCATTCTGGACAACATCTGTCCTGTCAGAACCAGATCAGTTCCTGCAGTGAACCCTACTCCCTGGTTTACTGACAGCCTTCGCAGCCTGAAGCGTCAATGCAGAAAAGCTGAGCGTTTGTGGAAGAAAACCCATCTCCACGTCCATCTGCTGCACCTAAAGGATCTTCTGACATTCTTTAACCCTGCAGACAGAGATGCAAGGGTTTCCTATTTCTCCAACCTGGTGTCCCAGAGCAAAGGGAACCCCAAGGTGCTGTTTAACACCATCAGCAGCATCGTGTCTCCTGCCTCTCCTACAGCCTCCATCCACTCTGTTACAGACTGTGAGAACTTTCTGTCTTTCTTTGTGGACAAAGTCAATAAGGTCAGATCTAGCATCTCTCCTTCAGCCTTATCGCTGCCTCTCCCGACTCCAACCAGGCCCATCATCCTAGATAGCTTTGCTCCTGTTTCTTTGCCTGAGTTAACCAAACTAGTTAACTCTATGAAGACCTCTGCATGCCCCCTCCACATTTTACCCTCATCTTTATTTAAAAGTGCTTTTCAGTCCATCGGTCCCAGCGTGCTCTCTATAATTAATGCTTCTCTGGTTTCTGGTCAGGTCCTTGCTTACTTTAAGAACGCTGTAATCCACCCGCTTCTTAATAAAACGAGTCTAGACCCCTCTCTCCATAGCAGCTTTAGACCCATCTCTAAACTTCCGTTCATCTCCAAGATCTTGGAAAAGGTTTTGGCTAAACAACTCACAGCTGCTCTTGATGAACATAACATCTATGATAGCTTCCAGTCAGGTTTTCGTAGAGCTCATTCTACTGAAACAGCTCTTCTTAGGGTCTCTAATGACCTTCTGACTCACAGTGATGCAGGGGACTGTTCTGTTCTGGTCTTGCTGGACCTGACTGCAGCATTTGACACTGTTGACCATCACCTGCTACTGGAGAGGCTCAGAGACTGGGTAGGCCTATCAGGAACTGCTCTGGAGTGGTTCTCCTCTTATCTTTCTGAGCGCTCTTTTTCTGTGGCCGTCTCCAAGTTTAGGTCCTCCACCACCTCTCTTACCCATGGTGTCCCACATGGTTATGTGCTGGGGCCTCTGCTCTTCCACCTCTATCTGCTTCCTCTTCAGCACTTCCTGAGCTCCTTCAAAGGAATCTCCTACCATCTTTATGCAGATGACATCCAACTGTACATCTCCTTTAAGCCCCATGAGATGTCTAAGCTGCAGCTGTTACACACCTGCTTAGACTATCAAAACCTGGATGGCTGGGAGCTTTCTACAGCTGAATGAAGATGAGACTGAGATCCTCATCTGTGCCCCAGACAAGCTGGTTCCCAAAGTCAGAGACTCTCTTGGTCAGCTTGCTTCCCAACCAAACCTTCCATCAGGAATCTTGGCGTGACCTTTGACCCAGCTCTCACCCTGGATTCTCATGTCAGTTCTCTTGTTCGCTCTTCCTTCTTCCATCTCAGGAACGTTGCTAAGCTGAGTCCCATTCTGTCCCGCTCTGAACTTGAGACAGTTCTCCACACCTTCATCCCCTCACGCTTAGACTACTGTAACTCTCTTCTCACGTGTCTGAGCAGAGCCTCCCTGAACCGTCTACAGGTGGTTCAGAATGCCTGTGCTCGGCTTCTGACCAAGTCCTCCAAATACACCCACATCACCCCGCTTCTTCTCCAGCTTCATTGGCTGCCAGTCAAGTTCAGGGTTCATTTCAAGATCCTGGTTCTGGTCTATAGGGCCTTACATGGACAAGCACCATCTTACATTGGTGATCTTCTTAGTCCCTACACCCCCAGCAGGTCCCTGAGGTCCTACTGGTTGTGCAGCGCCAGGCTAAAGACCAAAGGTGACAGATCATTTGCTGCTGTGGCCCCCAGACTCTGGACCTCTCCCCCTGAGCCTGAGATCAGTGGACTCAATGGACTCCTTTAAAAAGCAGCTGAAGACTCACTTGTTCAAGCTGGCTTTTGTATGACCTTCTTCACCACTCTCGCTTTATTCTGCTCTCCCCACCTATTCCACCTTCCTCAGGATCCACTGATTTCCCTCTTTCCTATTCACTCTCTCTCTTTCTTAACATTTTTTAAATCACAATTGTCTATTTTTATTTTTATTTTTGCTCATTTAAAATATATTTTTAACCATTTTCTAAATTATTTTTTATATTTTTACATTTTTTGTTTTTGTGAAGTGCCTCGTGATTTTTATCTTGAGAGGCGCTATAGAAATGATATTTTCTTCTTCTTCTTCTTCTTCTTCTTCTTCCTGGGAAGAGCTGGCCCAAGTGGCTGGGGGGAGGGATGTCTGGGCCTCCCTGTTTAGGCTGCTGCCCCGTGCCCCGACTCCAGATAATCAGAAGAGAATGAAATGGCTGAGTATCGAGATATCTGTCTAGATATACTACTTCAATTTTCCAAATACTGTGGGTATGGAAAGTATTCAGGCCCCTGTCAATTTTTCACTGTTATATTGCCATTTGCTAAAATAAATTAAATTCATTTTTTTCCTCATTATGTACACACAGCACCCCCAAATGTCACAAGAACACAGAATATTAGAAATTTCTGCAGATTTGTTAAAAAATACAAACTGAAATGTCACATGGTCCTAAGTATTCAGACCCTTTGCTCAGTATTTAGTAGACGCTCCCTTCTGAGCTTCCACGAGTCTTCTTTGTAAAGATGTAACAATTTTCTTGCACCTGTATGTGGGGATCTTCTGCTATTCCTCCTTGCAGATCCTCTCCAGTTCTGCCAGGCTGGATGGTGAACGTTGGTGGACAGCCTTTTTTAGGTCTCTCCAGAGATGCTCAATTGGGTTTAAATGGTTGGGCCACTCCTTTGTTATTTTAGCTGTGTGCTTAGGGTCATGCTCATGTTGGAAGGTAAACTTTCGGCCCAGTCTAAGGTCCTGAGCACTCTAGAGAAAGTTCTAATCCAGGATATCCACGTACTTGGCTGCATTCCTCTTTCCCTCGATTGCAACCAGTCATCCTGTCCCTGCAGCTGAAAATGATGCTGCCACCGCCATGCTTCACTGTGTGGAATGTATTGGACAAGTAATGACTCTGCCATAAAGTCCTGACTGGGGGAGCTGCAGTGATGATTGACTTTCTACAACTTTCTCCTGACTGCATCTTTGGAGCTCAGCCACAGTGATGTTTGGGTTCTTCTTTACCGCGCCCACCAGGGCTCTCCTCCCCCAGTAGCTCAGGTTGACTGGACGTCCTGCTCTAGGAAGGGTTGCTGCTCGGCTCTTAGGAACCTCAAGTGCAGCAGAGATGTTTTTGTAACCTTGGCCAGGTCGGTGCCTTGCTTGTTCCTTTGACCTCATGATTCTCATTTGCTCTGACATGCACTGTGAGCTGTGAGGTCTTATACAGACAGGTGTGCGGCTTTGCTAATCAGGTCCAGTCAGTAAAATCAAACACAGCTGGACACCAATGAAGGTATAGGACCATCTCAAGGATCATCAGAAGAAAAGGAAATCACCTGAGTTAGATACATGAGTGTCACAGCAAAGGGTCTGAATACTTGGAACCATGTGATGGTTCAGTTTGTCTTTCTAATTAATCAGCAGAAATTATTAAAATTATTTTTCTGTCAATATGATGTGGTGTGTGGGTAATGAGGAAAACATGAATTTAATCGATTTTAGCAAAAGGCTGCAATATAACAGGGTGAAAAACCGATAGGGGTCTGAATACTTTCTGTACCCGCCATTGATGTAGAAGGTGACTCGAATGTTTGAATACAGCTGTTAGTTTAGAAGCAACATCCCGTAAATTCTAACTCAAAAAGAAAAGGTGCTGGGCTGACCTGGACCTAAATCCATCAAGGTGCGGTGCTAAGTTCTCTGAGCCTAAATGTGTTTGCAGCAGGTCGCGACCTCAGTGCCTTCAGCTGCAGGCGCTGTCAATCAGTCAAGCTTAATCTGAGCGAGGGAGAAGCAGCGTGCTCAAGGGAACAGCCATGGAGTGTAGAGTCAGGTGAACACAAGTCGTGACATGGCTAGGTTTATACGTGGACTCGTAGAAAAACACCTTTGACACAGATAAGTTGTTTTTTTACAGCATAAAACCAAGAAAATAAATCGACCTGCTGCTGGTTGAATATTCAATAGGTGTAAAACATTAGAAATCACTTCATGATTCCCAATTTATCAGAATAAAACCTTCATTGCTTTCATTTCTAGACAAAGAAGAACCATCATACTCACAGAAAATTCCCCCATGGCCTCCTGTTAGTGGCAGCAGGTCTTAGTCCAATTACTGTGGGCAGCGTAACAGTCCCAGCTGCAGCTCTTTACCCTTCTCTTGCCTCCAGACCACAGTTGTCCTCACCAAACTGTGGAGAGGTTTAGAGTTAGAATGCTCTTCAGCACAACGACAGGCTC
Organism: Nothobranchius kuhntae; assembly: GCA_006942095.1. NCBI lineage: Eukaryota > Metazoa > Chordata > Actinopteri > Cyprinodontiformes > Nothobranchiidae > Nothobranchius > Nothobranchius kuhntae. Next base: position 445,106 of record SSNQ01034499.1, read on the forward strand.
AGGCAGCGTTCCTTTAGAAGGAAAAGAAACAAAAACCAGAGCGGCTAAATGATTATCTGAGTAAAGCTTCGCTTAATCTAATTAGACAATCTGTGGCTTCAGTGAGCGCCAGAGAGGCGGCTGCAGCTCCTCCTGCCGAGAGGGACACACAGGTGTCTGCTGCACACACAACATCCAAAGCTGTCGCAGCTCCGAGGGGTCGACATCAGATCCAGATCCAGAACTCTCACGGGCTCAGCAGCTGAAGCTCCTGCAGCTGGAATCAGAAACATCAGGACCAGTTTGGAGCTGGAGGCTCTGTTTCCTCGACTTTACACTAGTTTTCATTTATTCCCTCCTCCCCCACTCACCCTGAGAAACAGCAACACATGCTGACGTCAGGTGGCGCGCACGCACGCACACACACACACACACACACACACACACACACAGGTGGATTACAGCCCAGACACACAGGAGGATTAACCACACACAAACACACAGAGATATTACTCTTTCATGTTTGTCTTTTAGGATTTTGTGCTTCCTGGTTGAGCTTTGTTCTCCACTTTAAATAACATAAACTGAGAAATCTGTTATTAAGCCAACTGGGACTCATCCGCACGAGGACGCTGGTGTCTGATACCACCTCTTCATCCACTGACTTTGAATAAACTGGCTTTAATTGGGATTGAGCAGCTTGATAAGTCCGACAACACAGGTGCTGCCTCCCAGTGGTCTGTCCGACTCCTCTAAACATGGAGAATTCAGACCCAACTCTGACATCTGACTCTGAATATGTGCTGATATTTCCACTTACTGCATTTCTGCTGAACACATACATGTTATTTCATAGCGCAAAAATGGATTTTGGAACATATCTGTGTGCAGCTTTGTGTCCTTGTGCATTTAGACATAAGTGTTTTTGCCGAGTCTTGTACCATGTATGTGTGCAGCTGGTGGCTGAGAGCATCATGATGAGAACGGACTAACACAGATTTAATAACTTAGCTGCTGTTTGTGTGCGGTGCTGTTGTAATCGGTGGTACTGTGTCAGACAGACTAGTGTGTTCTCAGGTAGGTTTTGGCCTCTTTAGCTTGAGAACCTCTTGTTCCGCTGACCAGATCGGCAGGTTTGGCCAGCTGTATTGTGGACCGGGCCCTTTAGGAGAAATAAAGACATTTTCAGTAAGCAGCTTCACTGTGGCTCACTTTGAACTGGCCTGTTGTGTGTCTTTAAAAGAACAATGTGTTTTGTTTAACCGTTAATTTCTGCAAATATCCATCGAAATGTTGTTGAAATGTTTAAATGATGCCCAGTTGTTGAAAAATATTGACGGCTTTGTAACATTTAACCATAAAAATCAGTCTAAAGTACATGGGAGCGTGTCTCTGGGCGACACAATGTTAGACACAATGGGTGTGTCCGAATCCACGGGCAGGATGCTTACGAGTACGGGTCCTCGCCGGTCAAGGCCGGGTCCTTGCTAGACCGCTAAGACTGGAACCCAGCGGCTCTGATTTCGGACAGTCTAGCCTTCACCTCTACGGTGGCCCGTAGGTCCCGTCACAGCCGTGGCGGCAGCTACACGCAAAGGAAAAATGCTAAAGCCAGCGAAAATCGAGCAGGAATATTAAGGAGCTACAGCAGCTTCACGTCCATCAGCAGCGTTTGTTCACAACCGTTTTCAGGTAAAGTAACTTTGTTTATTCTAGAAGCTTTCAGGACTTACATGTTAACTTTAGATGGTTTCATGTATGTTTTAAGCTACAGAATGAACTTGTTAAACATACACAACACATTTCTACAGAGTATTATCATGTGGGTAATTAATATAAACCAAATGCATTATAAATGTTGAATGCAGCAGGATGTTTTCTAATGTAAATTGGACCTTAGAACTTCTTATTTTGCATCAAATGGGGGTAAAATGCTTTAAAAAACAGGCTTTTTAATAAAATAGCACTGAAGTGTTTTCAATGTGCATTTGTTTATTCAACTTATGCCTAATAATGATTAGATCTGTCTTAAAAATGTAAATTCTCTGTAGTTTTTATTTAACTATTCCCTGCTGCTTTTCTTTAAACTGAACAGAACCAGTGTCCTGCAGGTTATGTTTTGTTTTACATTTTTCTATAAAAAACCTTTTTTAATCTATTACAGGTCAGCATGCACTGTGCTGCACATCTGCATCTATGCTGGTGAAGTTGTGGGTCTGGAGGATGAGTCTGAGGAAGATGTGTGTGGAGGAGGTCAGTGGTGCTCTGTCCTGGAGGAGGTACCAGCAGACCACCTCTACTGTTAACAGGCAAGTCATTCACAGAGATGTAACAGCCGTCGTCTGAGCCAGCCCAGCAGGCCCTGTAGATGGACGATGGAGTGGACAGTGAAAGGAAGCGTCCCAAAGCTCTCTGCAGACCATCCTGTATGATGTTCCTCTGGCCAGAAACGTCCAGCCACGGGTCTGCTCCAGCCCTCCATCCACGTCTGGATCCTCCTGCAGCAGATCCAGCTGCACTGTTAAAGACTTCCTGCTCACTCAGTTTAAATAAATGATCCAGGAAGAGTCACTCAGGTTAATCCTGCTTTAACCGTACATAACTGGTCCATACTGGTTTTGATCTGTAAATAAGTTTAACCTATTATAAATAATCTTGTCTCCTTACCATCTTTTCATTTTCTGTTCGTGTAACATGTTCAAAAACATCTGTAATAAAACTGGTCATAAAATCAATGACCAGAAAGAGTTATCAGTTAGTATTTGTTTTAATAAATGTGTTCAAATATCAAACAGCTAAATAACATTAACATGATGACAGTAGAAGGCCTCTCTCCCAGGAGCACCACCAGGTAAAGCCTCTCCTAACCCTGGACACCTGCAGTCCTACAGAGAAAATCAGAGACCACGGGTGACAAAAAGGCAATAAACACATTTTTACATTTATCCACACGAGAAGATAAAAATTATATTCTTCACAAAAACACTTTTTACTTCATTAAAACGTGTCAGCTGTGTAAATCACTGAATGTAAAACTCGTCATCGTCGTCCTCCGCTTATCCGGGTCCGGGTCCGGGTCGCGGGGGCAGCCTCCCAACTAGGGAGCTCCAGACCGTCCTCTCCCCGGCCGCCTCTACCAGCTTCTCTGGCAGGACCCCAAGGAATTCCCGAACCAGATTGGAGATGTAACCTCTCCAGCGTGTCCTGGGTCGACCCGGGGGCCTCCTGCCGGCAGGACATGCCCGAAACACCTCCCCAGGGAGGCGTCCAGGAGGCAACCTGACCAGATGCCCAAACCACCTCAACTGGCTTCTTTCGATCCGGAGGAGCAGCGGTTCTACTCCGAGTCCCTCCCGAATGTCCGAGCTCCTCACCCTATCTCTAAGGCTGAGCCTGGCCACCCTACGGAGGAAACTCATTTCGGCCGCTTGTATCCGCGATCTCGTTCTTTCGGTCATTACCCAAAGCTCATGACCATAGGTGACGATTGGGACGTAGATCGACCAGTAAATCGAGAGCCTTGCTTTCTGGCTCAGCTCCCTCTTCACCACGACAGATCGGCTCAGCGTCCGCATCACTGCAGATGCCGAACCAATCCGTCTGTCGATCTCCCGATCGCTCCTACCCTCACTCGTGAACAAGACCCCAAGATACTTAAACTCCTCCACTTGAGGTAGGACTTCTCCCCGTCCCCAAGTTGGCAAGCCACCCTTTTCCGGTCGAGAACCATGGTCTCAGATTTGGAGGTGCTGATCCTCATCCCTGCCGCTTCACACTCTGCCGCGAACCTACCCAGCAAGAGCTGACTCTGCGGACCCAACTCACGCTCCTCTGGTAAAGGGACTGAATAGCCCTTAACAGAAAGCCACCCACCCCATACTCCTGGAGTGTCCCCCACAGGGTGCCCCTCGGGACACGGTCATAAGCCTTCTCCAAATCCACAAAACACATGTTAATTGGTTGGGCAAACTCCCATGCCCCCTCCATCACCCTTGCAAGGGTATAGAGCTGGTCCACAGTTCCACGGCCAGGACGAAAACCACATTACTCCTCCTCAGTCTGAGATTCAACTATCGATTGGACCCTCCTCTCCAGTACCTTGGAGTAGACCTTTCCAGGGAGGCTGAGGAGCATGATCCCCCTATAGTTGGACACCCTCAGGTCACCCTTCTTAAAGATGGAGACCACCACCCCGGTCTGCCACTCCACAGGAACTGCCCCCGATGACCACGCGATGTTGCAGAGACGTGTCAACCACGACAGCCCTACAACATCCATA
>SSNQ01034499.1:471176-495483 GCA_006942095.1 Nothobranchius kuhntae
TTCAGTCAACACTTGGTGGAACGTAACACATCTGTCTGTATGTCCTCAAGGCCCTCAGACCCCGCCTGCGCCACTCACTCCTCACCAGGACAAAGACTCCTGCTCCAAGTACAACTGGGACCCGTCAGTCTACAACAATGAGCTCCCGGTCCGCTGCAGGAACACCAGTGGGGTTTTGTACAAGAACCGCCTGGGATCAGGTGACTGGTGCTCTTTAACCCTGAAAGCTTGTTTTCTTGTTGGTGTCCAGTCAGACTCAGGAGTCAGGCTTCCTGGTCCTTCCTACACTCTCCACGTTGTTGTGTTCAGGGGGTAAAGGGCGCTGTATCAAACACAGCCAGCAGTGGTACACCCCCACAGAGTTTGAAGGTCTGGCAGGAAGAGCGAGTAGCAAAGACTGGAAGAGGAGCATCAGATACGCCGGCAGGCCTCTGCTCTGCCTGATTCAGGTGCTGGGCCCTGCTGTGGGATGACCGCTTTAGTTACGTCACATTTCTGCTGCGCTTGGCCGTGCCTTCGCTGTAGTCTGAACTTGTGTGTGTGTGTGCGTGTGTGTGTGTGTTAGGAGCGGATCCTGAACCCCCACGCTGCTTCCTGTACCTGCGCAGCGTGTTGTGATGATCTGACGCCGGTAAGAGAGAGAGAAGCATGATGGCAGGATTTCATCCTGAATGAAAGTTCATGTCTTTTTCTGTTTCTTATACTCTAGTCTGCAAAGGAGGGCGAGCCCATGGTACCAGAGAGCGTCACCATGGTAACGGTTACTTTGATCATCAGTGTGGCAGTAGGTTTCTCAGAGTGTTCTGTAAAGGATGTTTGGTGGGTTAGTGTTGGGGGGGTGTCCTTATTCTGAGTGTTGCCTCACTCCTACGGACGGTATTTCTATCTCGTGTTTGCAGCTTTCTCACCAGGCTTAGTTACTTCCAGGTTCCTGCTGACTGAGTGAGGTCTCATTGCTGAACGCTTTGTTGTCTAGACCGGTCCAGTCCGCCTCTTCGTCCCGTACAAGAGACGGAAAAAGGACGCCGAGCCCACAGTCGTCCGGCTAAAGAAGGAGCTTCCTGCCCACAAGAACATCCAGCTGTCTCCTGGAACAACGTGTAGGTCATGTGACCTCAGTCTGAAGAACAACCTGTGTTCACAGGATGAAATAAACATCTGCCCAGATGGATTCTGAATTGAGTAGCTGACACATCTGTCCTGTTTCGACAGTCACGGTGTCCCCGACAGGACAGTTCACCACCTCCGGCACCCTGACGTTTGACCGGGCCTCAGCCAGCGACGCTGACGCCGCTGCCATCATCTCAGACGTGACGGCACAGAGTGACGTGTTTGCCAGCACCACAGGTAGACTGGTCCTCCAGGGGATCAGCTGAGGAGTCTGCTCCCCCTGTCTGCTCCCCCCTGCCTCCATATGGAGGAAACTCTTCCTTTAGCCTGGGTTCCTAATCCTGTGAACATCTCTGAGGGCTGGAGCAGAGACCGACTATTAGAGGGAATCTCAGCTCCTTCTTCAGCGCTACAAACCAAACATCCTCATTACCGTCCATCTCTCGCTTCAACCTGGCATCGACCACAGGAAGACATCCAGATATCTAACTCCTCCACTTCTAATAGAAACTCCTGGGATCAAACCTTTTAGCTGTGGATCTGGAGAAGCAGACTCATCTCAGCTGCTTCCCACTTGGCAGTGAACCATCCCAGAACATGCTGAAGGACATCAGATGCAGATCCTGACCTTGAACATTATAAGCCAGATGAGAGACGCGGGGAAGCCACGGAAAGGTGTAACTGGCCCAGCTTTATGGTAGGAAGGTAGCTGCACAGGGACCTGATCCCAGAAACCATGTCTCCATGGCAACCCAACAACCAGCTCTGACCAAGTCCCCTCATATATAAAACACTGCCATGGTGGCCCGGGCCCACACCATCATGCCCCCTCCTCCGTGTGTCCCTTACAGAGCAGCTGGATGTGAAAACTGTTATGTGATGAAACGAAACACCTGTCCGCTCCAGCAGGGGGAGCTCCTCACCTGATCAGCTAGTGTGTTTATTATACAGACTCAGAGATGTGTCCTTAACAGGAGACATATTAGCTTACCGCTCCTTTATTTCCCATCAGCCCTCTGACACTCCTCTCCCTGCGTCTGTCCCTCAGTGCTGACGGCTCTGCCTGCTCTGACTTTGACTCCTCAGCCGATCCAGGCTAAAGTAGCGGTCGCAGCCGCAGCGTCGCCTCCCCCTGCGGCTCTGGTGACGGGACTGGAGGTGGGCTCCGTCGGGGGTGGGATACCGCCTTTGATCGACGGGCAGAAGAACACCTGGGCGTACCTAGAAGAGCTGGCGAACACGCTGCTCAGCAACGTCCAGCAGCTGAAGACTCTGATTGAACAGGCCAAGAACACTGCAGGGGAGGCAGCTGGGGTGAAAGGTCAGGGAGGCCGGAAGGAGGTGAGGCAACAACCAAGCAGGAAGTCCCAGAAACGGGAAGTAACAGCTGTAGCGATTCAACGTTTCTGTGTGCTTTTGGTTTTCAGTGTGGCCTTGGCCAGTCGTTTCAGAACCACCTCTCGTTTCAGCCGCCGGAGGACCCGGAGGTCAAGAGGAACACCGACATCACTGAGATCATCATCAACGTATGAAAAGCAACACACACGGTGTCAGCCAGCCCTAAAGATGGGCCCTTCTGGTAAAGCTCTGAGCTGCTTCTCTTCTCTGTCCCGCCTCCGCAGCAGATGTGTGTGAACTGTGGTCGGATGGCCATGAGCGAGTGTGCGGGCTGTCACAAGGTCAACTACTGCTCCATCTTCTGTCAGAAGAAGGTGAGGCCTTCATGAGCAGCGCAGATTCACAAAAAAAGGACACGACCTTTAAACACCGGCCTGGATCCACGTGGAAGGACGCTGCTGATCTGTCAGGAAGAGGTTTCTTTTTTTAAATCAACACAAACAATCTGCTCTTGTCTCTGCAGGACTGGAAGGATCATCAGCACTCGTGCTGTCAGTCAGCAGAGGGCGTGGCTGTTCAGGAGGAGGAGCCAATCACAGCTATGGACATGGACAAAGTGAAGTGAGCAGGCTCCTCGCGCCATCAGCAGACACAAGTGTGAATGGGTTTTCTTCATAGTGGAGTGTGTTCTGTCACCATGGCAACACCCTTGACCAGAAAACAGCCGTTAAGTGCACGTCAGGGTCAAGGGTCAGAAATCATGGAGGTGATCTGAAGTAAGACGAGCCGCTGGAGTCCAGCTCGTTTCTTTGCGTTATCGACGTGTTTCTTTACCACCGCCGTGTTCTGTTGCCATGCCGACTCGCGATGAAGAGAAGGAACCGTCTGAAGACGTCCTGGAGGACCACGAGCGTCAACAGGAAACGTGGGTTTAAATGAAAGCAGCCTCTGACAGCAGCTCCAGGGCAGGCTGAACCAGAACCAGCAGAATCTCAGGTGTTTTAAGGTGTTCTTTTGTTTTTTTGGACTGTTTAATTTAAAGCTGGCCTCTGCTGATAGACTGGGCCCTAAAAACCAGGACAAGAAAGTCGAACTGTGGGGGACTTTCTATGCAAGTGAAGTGAAAAGTGATTTGTCATTTAGAGTTTCTAGTTCCTTCATGATCCCACCTCCAGACATCACCCCAGATGTTCTCCTCACTAAAAACGCAGCACTGCTTCTGGATTCCCGAGACTTCCCAAGAAGAACTAGAAATGTCTGGAAAACCTTATTTATTCAGTTTTATAGGTGTCCGAAGGAAGCGGAGCTATTATTACTGATGGAGCTCGTTTCAGGTTCACAGATGATATCGAATCTATTAAACAGCTTTAACCAAATCATGTGTGTTTAAGAACTTGTTTCAGATATCCACAAGTTCTCATTCTCTTCTTATTTCAACTCAATCCGATTTATTTATAATGCACCAAATCCCGACAAGAGTCGTCTCAAGGACCTTCACATAGTAAACATCCCAATACAGGTCAGGTCATTAAGCCAATCAGTAAAAAGTTTCCTACATAAGGAACCCAGCAGGTCGCATCAAGTCACTGACTTTACAGCAATCCTCATACTAAGCAAGCATATAGCGACAGTGGAGAGGAAAACTCCCTTTTAACAAGAAGAAACCTCCAGAGGATCCTGGCTCAGTATAAGCAGCCATCCTCCACGACTCATTGGGGATGGAGAAAACAGAGCACACACAGACACATGCACACACACACACACAACAGTAGTGTTTCTATGTCAGAAAGCCTGTCCGGCTTGTCTGACTCGTGTTTTCATAGATTTTTATCTCAAAAATCCTCTTAAATCTTTTCTTTAGGGGCGGCTGTTTAATGTGTTAATTATGAGTAATAAATTAGAAAATAGTAACGAGTTAATAAAAATAACAAATGGGTTAAAGGCCCCCCAATTGGGGGGCATTGAAGCTTAGCAGCAAAATGCATGCCCTAAATCTCAATTCAAAAATATTTTATTAATCCCAGAGGGAAATTGATTGCTGTAGTAGCTCAGAATAATAATAACAATCAAGCCATCAAAGAGTTGTTGTATATTACAATGGCTGTTGGCAGGAAGGATCTCCAGTAGGGGTCAGTGTTGCAGCGAAACTGAAGAAGCCTCTGACTGAAGACACTCTTCCGTTGTCGGACAGTCTTGTGAAGAGAATGCTCAGGGTTGTCCATCATTTTCTTGTTTCTCTGGAGAATCCTTCTTTGCATCATCTCCTCCAGTGGTTCCACAGTCGTCCCCAGAACAGAACCAGCCTTTTTTATTAGGCTGTTGAGCCTTTCCAGGTCCCTGCTTCTGATGCTGCTACCCCAACGGACGATGGCTGAAGAGATTACACTCTCAACAACAGACTTGTAGAAGATGTGCAGCATCTTGCTACAGACATTGAAGGACCTAAGCGTCCTCAAGAAGTGCAGTCTGCTGTGTCCCTTCTTGTGAACGGCTTCGCTGTTCTTTCTCCAGTCCAGTCTGTTGTCCAGGTGAACTCCAAGGTATTTGTATTCCTCAACCACCTCCACTTCTTCTCCCATGATGGAAACAGTGTTTGACTCCACCCTGTTTCTTCTGATGTGGTGCTGCACAGGTGAATCAAGTGTGTAGGGTTAGGGAAACAACTAAAACATGGTGGATACCAGGATAGGGGATATCGGGAGTTGGAGATACTGATTTCTGTGGCTCAGACGGAAAACAAATAGGCCTAAATGAAACTGAAATCAACGTTTTAACTTTCACAAATCAGATAACGGTTCCACATATCAGGAACTATGGCATTAGAGGGAAATGAGCTAGTCCTGTCTGGATGTATCCAGGTTGTTGCGGTTTTATAAGAGCTGATTAAAGGTACTAGTAATATTTTTGGGATTTATTTGTGTGTTTTTACTTCATTTTCCACTAACATCAACATCCTATTGAAAAAAAAATTCATTCTCCTTTTGCAAAATATTTTTCTCCTTAACTTTACAACCAAATAGAAACAAAATTTTGTTTATTCAAAAATGTCAACAAATGTCATAAGAGTATTTAGGAGAAGGAAAAAAGAGATCTCTGATCTCTGAAAAATGTCCGATCAATTGTTGGAGTTCTGACAGTTTTTTCTCAGAATTCTAAAGAGAATGAGCAATCAAGGATTCAATTAAATTATAACTGTTCTTTAATGTGCTTTCAAATTGTTTTATTTGCATTTATCTGGAAAAAAAATAAAAACAAAAAAACCAGCACCGTCTCTGTTATTTGGGCTTTAGCATGAAGAACCTGTCTAATTACCGGGAAACCTGCTTTGGAGCAACATGTTATAGGCTTACGGCTAACTAGGTCATCTAATAGCAAGACTCAGAGATCCAGAACAGATTTAGAGAAACTCATTCATACGTTCATCTCCAGCAGGAGATCCTTTGACTGGTCTTCATCAAAAACCTTTAAAGTAACTGCCGCTTATTCAGAATTCTGTTGCTAGAGTTTTAACAAGAACTAAGAGAACTGAGCACATCACACCGGTTCTTAAATCTGACAAGTAAACTACAGAATCGATTTCAAAGTGCTACTGCTGGTTTATAAATCACTCATTTGCATTGGGCCAAAATGCATGTTGGATATTCTTCTGGTATATACACTCAGCAGGGCTTTGTGATCTTTAGAAGGTAGTCAGCTGGTAGAACCCCGGGTCAGAACCAAACTGGGTGAAGCTGCTTTTTGCTACCACGTTGCACATAGATGGAATCAGCTGCCTCATGATCTCAAATGTGTCCCAACTCTTGTAAGTAGGTGAGAAACCATCTCTAGTAGTGTAAACACAATAGTATTACTGCTTCAGACGAGATGTGTAACTTTGCACGACTTCAGCACCGTCCGGAGAGGTTCAATTTGCAAAAGTGGTATTCTGCCCACAAAAAGCAGAGGGGGCTGACAGACTATTAATTTATCCTGTAATGGTCATTTTAGGACCTACTAGCTCAAGAAAATGACTCAAAAACATGACAAAGTTACATAGTTTGCCTTTAAAGGAGCCATTTTCACATGACATCATTCATCGGTCTTTGAGTGATTGTTTCATAGGCCGCACTTTAACTATCAGTCTTTATCTTTAGATTTCATTTGTGTTTTTTTTTAATTACATTTTAAAATATATGGTTTTATGTTTGCACAATTTTTTTCTTGCACCTATAATTGAATTGTCTATTTGTATCAAATCTATCCATCCATCCATTCTCGTCCTCTTAACCGGGGTTCACAGCCTAAGTAGAGAGGCCCAGACTTCCCTTTACCCAGCCACTTAGGCCATCTCCTCCAGGGGAATCCTAACGAGTTCCCCAGTCAGCCATGACACATAGTCCCTCCAGTGTGTCCTGGGTCTTGTCTCCTCCTGGTTGGACGTACCTGGAATACCAGGGAGGCTCAGATCAGGTTCAGTCGGTCCCTATAAGGATCAAGTTTCAGAGAAAGGAGGGGAATCCATCTTGTTCACAAAATATCTTTGTTGTAGTGTGTCACGCATCGTCATTTGCCCAATCATAAAATGAATGAGGCAGCATGTGAAAAACGCAATTACACAACACGATAGTGCATTTCGCATAGCGTGTACAACTGTCATTGCTGCCAATGTAGCAGCTTTGTTGCTATTTCTAATGACTTTTCGGACCTTCTTAAAAACCTATTTTTCCCAAAATCACCTAGCGACTAACCTAGAGTCATTTCAGGTTACCCTTAGGTCCTTCCTGTACAGCTTTGTCTTGGATATTCCCAGAAGGTTAGCAAAAATCCAACCTACTTTCTGGACCGTCCTTCCAAATGTGAGTAAAGAGATGTTCCGAGCATGTGCATGCTACGTGATCATGATGCATCGACTGACCCATCATAAACCTTTCTCGGTCGGGCCGGCAGTTGCCTGGGTCCTGACTGGATTTGATGAAAAACAAAGTCAGTTTGTTTCAGCGCTAATGGCCCGCAAACACACACAGATCTGCGGCTCATCAGTTATTTCCTTCACTGACACCAGACTGGTGTACAGCGTTATGCAATGATGCCATCAATATACAAATAACCATGTGATGTCATGATTTTACTTGTCACCATTTTCACACCTTCCGAGTTTGCAGGTCATTTTAAACGTGAACAAAACAGACGAGATGATGTGGAATTTTACAATGAACAGAAATGATAAATGAAAAAACATGATCATTAAAGGTGCTATTCAGCCCAGCTGAACTATTTCTGAATTTAGTTAGATGACTTAACAAAGCTTTCAGGAAAAATTCTGATTAACTGAAAACTGCCCAAAAAAGACAAAAATTCTCAGCTCAAACTGTGACTGAATTTTACTTCATTCAAGCGAATTAAGTTTCCTGTGTTCCACATGAGATGATTTTGAACTATTCAGGTGCAGATTGTTCTTCCAGCCCAATTAAACAGACACACAACATCTTAGTCAGCATTAATGACCAAATGTACTTAATCTCTGCAGTATTTGAGAGGTTATAAACCTCCAGAAGTGGAATCCTCAAAATAAAACAGATCATTCAGTTGATTCCACAGAAATGTTTAACAGCAGGAATACTGAGAAGAAGTTATCATCTTCATGATGTGCAGTGAGTACTTATAATGTAGCAGGGACATGGGCCTCTTCAGGTCTAATAAAATAAAACTGAAAAAAATTCAAGACCGACTGAAACGGGGCAATTTGTTTAGCTTGGAAAAAGCTCACTTAACCACAAGGCCTCCACTTTCCTAAACAAACAAACAAACAAATGAAAACCCTTAAAATGAGAAATTAGAGCTTCTCTCTCTCTCTCTCTCTCTCTCTNCTGTTCTTTCTCCAGTCCAGTCTGTTGTCCAGGTGAACTCCAAGGTATTTGTATTCCTCAACCACCTCCACTTCTTCTCCCATGATGGAAACAGTGTTTGACTCCACCCTGTTTCTTCTGAAGTCTAAAATCATCTCCTTTGTTTTGTTCACGTTCAAGGTCAGATGATTGTTTCCACACCATGCCACAAAGCGCTCCACCAGCTCTCTGTACTCAGTTTCCTGTCCATCTCTGATACACCCGACAACTGCAGAGTCATCTGAGTATTTCTGTAGATGACAGGTCTCTGATTTGTACTGGAAGTCTGAGGTGTACAGGGTGAAAAGGAATGGTGAGTGTACAGTCCCCTGTGGTGCTCCAATGTTACTGATCGCCTGGTTTGATGTGCAGTTCTTCAGCCTCACAAACTGTGGTCTGTTTGTCAGGTAGTCTTTAATCCAGGCGATAGTTGAGGCCCCCACCTGTGTCTTCTGGAGTTTCTGGCAAAGTACACCAGGCTGGATTGTGTTAAATGCACTGGAGACATCAAAGAACATGACCCTGACAGTGCTGCCTGCTTTGTCCAGATGACAGTGGATTGGTTGAAGCAGCTGGATGATGGCATCTCCAACTCCATGGCGATAAGCAAACTGCAGCGGGTCCTGATATGTTCTAGTTTGCTTATTCAGGTGGACCAACAGGAGTCTCTCCAGGACCTTCATGATGTGGGATGTCAGGGCAACCGGTCTGCAGTCGTCATTGACTGATGGGCGAGTTTTCTTTGGAACTGGAACAAGGCAGGATGTCTTCCACAGGACTGGAACCTTCTCCTGGGCCAGGCTGAGGTTGAATAGGTGCTGCAGAAACCCACAGAGCTGCTCTGCACAGGCCTTCTGTACTCTGGGGCTGACACCATCTAGACCTGCAGCCTTGTTCCTGTTCAGTCTCTCCAGCTGCCTCTTCACCTGACTTCTAGAGACAGATAGGTGGGAGGGGGAGGTAAATGTGGCAGCAGCGTCTCCTGACTTGGTTGAAGACAGATTTATAGAACCAGAAGAGTCCATAACTGCGTTAGAGGACAAAAGAGCTGGCGTGTGACAGGAAAATGTTGGATCAGAGGAGGATGGGATGATTGGGTGGGGACAGGTGAGGAGGATGCTGGGTTTGTTCCTGAACTGAACCTATTGAAGAACTTGTTCAGTTCATTGGCTGTGTCCAGGCTGCCATCTGTGCAATCCTTCCTCTGCTTGAAGCCTGTGATCTTCTTCATCCCTGACCAGACTTCTCTGATATTGTTCCTCTGTAGTTTGTTCTCCAGCTTCTTCCTGTATGCCTCCTTGCTGTCTCTGATCTTGATCCTCAGTTGCTTCTCAATAAACATTGTCAAGCTGCACCTCTAAAAAACATCAGAACCTCATCTTCAAGGTACTAACCTTTTAATGTGCTCCAAACAACCAAAACTACAATCACACGAGCGTTTTTGCCTTCGCTCTGCCTCTAACGCTGCTAAAAATCTCATTTCACACACATTTAGAGGCCAAGGCCCTACTGATTCTGAATGTGTATCAGAAAAAAGTTCAAGAGAAAAACAAAGGCATACAAACATTTAACCATATAAAACAAATACAATTACAATAAATATAATAGTAAACAAGATTACTTAAGATTAATTAATTACAAAGCATCTAATTAATTTGATTAATTTTGATAATCGAGTCCCACATCTTTATTTTTCCTGGAGACTTTTTAGACTTTCTCACCAGGGAAACCCACACGTGCCCAGCTTTAAACCGTCCTTACGTCTGCGTGACTCCAGCTCTGGTCAGAGGCTCGCTCCCATAGGAGGGTGTGCGTAGCAGTAACCAAACTAAACATGAAACAATCAAAAACGCTTTTAAACCTTAACTATTATCTAATGTAAACTAACAACAATTCGTTGTATTTAGCTGTTGGGTCTCGGGTTCCTCAAAGCTCCTCCTGCTGCAAACCTGAAATCTAACGCATTATAAATAAAGATCTGTCTGCTTTTGTCCTCCAGAACACTTTGATTTTATCTCCTAATCTCTGATCATTTGTTTGAGAGTTCCCATGTTTGAAGTGAATGGGTGTCTTTATGCCCAGCAGTGGTCAGATGATGTGTTAGGTGGACTGCTGATGAATAATTTGAGACCTTTTGACATTTGAATCTGCTTGTTTCGGTCCCAGCGGCTCTCAGGTGTCTGCTCTGAGAGGATGATGGGGACTCCCTCAGGGGCAGACTTTTCCTCCACTTAAAGCCTGCTCACTTCAAGTTTTCCTGTGGAAAAGTTTCTCTTCAAAGAAGCTGTCTTTACTTCCCCGCTTCACAGAGCGATGCTTCACTGACACAGCCGTTCTCCTCTGCGACTACCGGTTAGCTACGGTGATTCTGTTTTACATCCATTCGTCATCTCAGACTGTCCATCCGAGATGACGTTTTACATCCCGCTGAACTTCACTCGACTTTGTCCCTGCTGAGCATTTACCCAGCCTCTGCAGGAACTCAGAGCAAGAAGTGAAAACAGTGAAATAGTCACACCTGAATGTATTTATGCTGATGGTTATAAGTGAGTTTTTGTTTGGCCAAAAGAAAAAAAAATGGTAAAACTATGGTAAAACTATGTTTTAAATGTTGCCATGGAGCTTCTCTCACCTTCAACAGACCTTTCCATGACCCTCTACAGCTATCCCGTCACCCTGCAGATTTATGGTCCCATGTGGAGGCTGCCTTTGACACCAGCAGAGGAGGTTGTCATTAAAATGGTGTAACTGGAAGGCCTAGTCTGGTGTGTGTGTGTGTGCGTGTGTGTGTGTGCGTGTGCGTGTGTGTGAATGTTGTTGGGACACTCCAAGGTTACTCCTGACATCACAGGCAGTGTGGTCAGGTCCCCACTGGGACCAGTTCAGCAGAGCCCCCGTGCTGCAGTGCGTTGTGAGGGAGGTCCTGCATGTCCCACCGCTCCAGAGATGAGGTCCTGGTCAGGCCTGCCAGTCAGCTCCCTCAGGTTGTCAGAGGTTAACTCCAGCTGTTCTGCTGGACCTCAAAGATCAGTTATAACACACACAGGAGATGATACAGTAATCCTCTCAAAGACGTGCTGCCAGCTCCGTTATCCATGCTGCCAGCTCCGTTATCCATTTGAAAAGATCAGGAAGGTAAGGTAGGACCCAAACGCAGAAGATGCGGACATCCTAAATGATAAAAGAAATCCACTAAAAAGGGGGAAGCTAAATAAGGAAAAACCACACTAGAGGCAAAAGTAAACTAGGATAAACAGAACAGAACAATTTAAAACATTAATATAACCAAACTAAAAGCCTGGGAGATACAAATTAAGCCATGAACAGGGAATAAACTAAAGGGAACCCAAAGTTTCCAAAGCTGATGCCAACGTGGAAGTGACAAAACTTGCAGTTCTCTAATCCACTAGGGGCTGGACCCAAAACAGAGCAAATCCTCATTGGTAAATGGCCTGTATTTGATATAGCACCTTCTAGAGTCCTGGAACCCCAAGGCGCTTTACAACACAATGAGTCATTCACCCATTCACACACACATTCACACACTGGTGGGGATGAGTTACGATGTAGCCACAGCTGCCCTGGGGCGCACTGACAGAGGCGAGGCTGCCGAGCGCTGGCGCCACCGGTCCCTCCGACCACCACCAGCAGGCAACGTGGGTTAAGTGTCTTGCTCAAGGACACAACGACAGTGACAGACTGAGCGGGGCTCGAACCTGCAACCTTCCGATTACGGGGCGAGCACTTAACTCCTGTGCCACCGTCGCCTATGTTAAAAATTCCACCTTCACAGCAGAAATAAACACGTTTACAGCCTGGTAACCATTTTAGGTTTAATAGATCTAGTTTGCTGTGATGAAAGCTCTGGGTGAATTGTTTTGTGACTCGTCTGTTTAAGTATAACTCAATTCTTGAAATGATGAATAATTAGATTTGATTTACAGGTAGTATGAGCATCAGAGCTAGCGCTAGCAGCTAGCTCCCGGGAGGCCTCAGCCTGGGCCACATGTTAACAGATGTTCGGCCATCTCAACTCTGGACTTCAGATGTGCCCTCTGTGGGTTCGTGTTTGGATGTTAATCGCGGAAATATTGAACAAAGAGGGCAAGCTGTGGTAGTGCTAAGAAAGCTTCTAAGAAGTCTATGCTTTATTTTCGTCAGTAAGTAAAATTATATTTCTGTACTTTATGTAGCATGATTGATCTTTGAATGTTTACTCAAAGGATTTTAGGGTTCTTTGCTTCTTTAGGGACCAGAAATACACTTCATATTAACCCAGACAGAGTCAGGTATGTAGTTTATAAAATGAATTTCATTCTTTTACCTAAACTAAGGATTATACATGACAAGAATCCGAATAATGAGATGTGATGTAATGGATAGGAAGTGATTTCATGTGATGTGTGAAATGTTGTAATGGAAGCTAGATGTTTGAGCAAAACCGTTCTTTGTATCAGAGTTCGTGAAGTCTGGGTTGTAAAAGAATTTGTTGTTTGGTTATAAAAGTCATCAAACTCCAGCGTGCAGGCTACGATACCCTTGGTATGAGTCGCTCCCGGCGGTCCGGAGGTGTGAGGTCCGAGTGGTGAGGTCACCGGATGTCGAAACCACAATACTCAGGATTAGTAGCCAGTGTTGGGCAAGTTACTTCAAAACTGTAATGCATTATTTATTACTTGTTACCCTCATTTTAAAGTAATTCATTACATTACAATATTACTGATTTTAAAATGTAAGGCATTACACTACTTTTGCATTACTTTAAGTTACTTTCACCAAAACAACTTCAATATGAATCTGGTAATGTGACGCTCAGTGAGCTCATGACATATATGTGGAAGGTGATGTGGTGTCTGAGCTAGGGTTGCTGTTAAAAACAGTCAGATATAATAACAGTGCTTTAAAATGATTGTTTATTAAGTAAAAGCAACAACAATCTGTACTCTCAGCATGCTGCCATCTTATATTAACTGAGCAGGGAGTGAGGTGGTGGGGGCTCCAAGCCTATATTTGCCTTGGTCCCCAAATGTCTTGATACGGCCCTGGATGTGGGACTGACTTCTGGGGTGATCTGATTCTATCACATGTATAAATATTAAATGCTTATGTATATTATTGCTTTTCACTGGTAAAATGAGTATTGGGGATAAATCTACCTACTTTTTTCTTTTTTTCTTGATTTTATGTGAATAATTTCCTGCCCTTTCTCTCTCTAACCTTCCTGCATGCTGCATGTTTTCTCCGTCTTCCAGAAAAAACTGTTTCCTAGACTTCCTACTTTCAAACGATCAGCCAAAGGGATCTTCACATGCGCGGCGCTCCAGCAGTAATGAGTTGAAATCACCGGGGCACAGATTATGAACTCAGCTGAGGCAAAGCACGTCAGAAAAGCACAAAATACCAGAGAATATGCGCTGATATGAACGATCGCAAGTGAATTATTTTATTTTAGTGAGCGATTTTGTGAATGTTACAGCGGCCGCGTGCATGACGAGCCGTTACTGCTGCATCCTCTCTGCCCGCAAAGCTGAGTCCATAAATGACGTCATATATGCAGATACTGGATCTTTCTTCGGGTTTCCCGCAATTTGAATTTTTAAGGAACACATCTTGATTCTGGGTTTAAAAATGCATTGTAATTACCGCGTTACTGACACTTTTACCAAGTAAATATTACCATTTTCTTTCCCTGTAATGCCTTACATTACCACATTACAGCAAAAAGCAATGCATTACAGTAATTAATTACTTTTGTACCGCATTACTTCCAACACTGTTAGTAGCTTCCTCTGAGTTCAGCTTCACTGGCCATAAGATGCAACCCTGGGTCTGCAGGTTAGGCGTCTGAGGTGTGAAGTAGCTCTGAAAAGAGCTGTTTTGTCTGTAATCACTCGCAGCGTCGCAGAGAGGCTTTTCACTGGAGGTCAAAGGAGATTGTCTCAAAAGAGGCTTCTTCCCAGAATTTGGCCGAATCGGGAGTCAGCTGGAAACTGAATTAATCAGGAAGTAATTCTTGTTTTATTGAAATCATTGTTTATAAATTTTGGCGCATTCTGGTAAATCAGAATGTGACACGTTTGAGGGTTTTACCAAACATTCCTCAGGAGACACGCCTTCTTCAGATACAAAGGTGTTTAACACTTTGTGAATGAGAATGTTTTAAAACACTTATGTGAGGTGAATATTTTTTTTCTTTGTTTATTTCATTCAAAATAAAAACATATAAACAATAAGAAATACACATCAAAAAATCAAACTTGAATGAAAAGGAGCAGAATGAAGAAAAACATCTTATAATTTCTACCCCCTTTTCCAGAAGAAATAATCAATTTATATATAATCACCATTTGTCAGACACACATACAGATTCATTTTAAACTTTTTCCTGTTCTAAATTCCAGTGCGATCATGATCATTGATTTAATTAACATTTTCATAATTATTTAGTACATTCAATTTGGTACATTTCTTGAATATGTTAAATGACAGAGTTTTTTAAATTTCCCTTTTAAGGTTATTCCACAATTTAACACCATTTACAGATGTATTCCACTCCTTAATTTTAGTTCTAAATCTAGGTTTTGTAAACACATCAGTTTCTTTCAGCATGTAATTACTAGTTCTCTTTTCAAATATCCCCTGAATGTTTGTTGGCAGAATACCTAAATTGGGTTTATACATGGTTTGTAAGATTTTCCAGTCTTTTAAATCATGAAATTTCAGTCATTTATATTTAATAAACAACAGGTTCGATGGATCTCTACAGCCACTATAATTGATGATTCTCTGAGCTCTTTTCTGTAAAATAAATAAGTGTTGTGTGTAGTTTTTGTATGTTGCTCCCCAGATTTCTACACAATAAGTCAAGTATGGAACAATCAGTGAATTGTACAATGCCAACAAACCAGAATTAGTCAGTAAAAACTTGACTCTGTGTAATACTCCTAAGGATTTGGCAATTTTACCTTTTATGTAACTAATATGGGATTTCCATGACAAGTCTTCATCAATAAGAACTCCAAGAAATTTAGTTTCTTTTACTCTTTGAATTTCATTCTCATCTATTTCCAATGCCACATCACTGTTCTTTTTATCATTAAACAGTATAAAATTTGTTTTACTAAGATTCAGTGTCAATCTATTTATATCAAACCAGATTTTAATTTTAATCAGTTCATCATTTATCACTTTAGCCACCTCCTCAATATTTGATCTTGAGTAAAACAGTGTTGTATCATCTGCAAACAGAATGGTACCGAGTGTCTTAGATACATTTACCAAGTCGTCAATAAACAAAATGAACAGTTTTTGGTCCGAGGACCGACCCTTGTGGCACTCCACAATTAATTTCACATAGTTTTGATTTATGGTCCTTTATCGGAACAAACTGTTTCAATTTTTCTAAATAAGTTTTAACCCATTGATGAGCCACACCTCTTATTCCATACTGACTTAATTTTCGAAGTAACCTTGAGTGATCAATGACATCAAAAGCTTTTTTCAAATAATTGAAAACACTAATAAAGTCATTTTTACTGTCAATTGCTGTTGATATTTTATCCGTTAATTCCAGTAATGCCATTGCTGTGGAATGTTTAGTTCTAAAGTCATATTGTTCATTGTTTAAAATATTGTTTTTTTCAATGAATGTATCCAACCTTGATACAAATACTTTTTCCAATATTTTAGAAACCTGCGGAAGCAGTGACACCAGCCTGTAATTATTGAAACTATGTTTATCGCCACTCTTGTACAAAGGAATGACTTTCGCTGTTTTCATTGTGTCAGGAAAATTTCCAGTAGAAAGTGATAGATTACAAATGTAAGTGAATGGTTCAATGACAGATTCTATGATGGTTTTAACAGTTATCATGTCCAGGTCCTGATAATCGGTTGATCGTTTGTTTCCACAGTTTTTTACAATGTTTCGTATTTCTTCTTTATCTACTTTGTCAAGGACAATACTATTGACAGTACTAATCATTGTGGTCAATTTATCTTCTATTATTGGTTTGTTCTCCATCAAACTCCTACCTAGTTTTATAAAATAATCATTAAACTCATCAGTGATTTCTTCATCATCATAAATATCTTTTTTGTCCTTGACAAAGAGATTTGGAATACTGGATTTTGTTTTCTCTCTATTAGTCACACTGTTTAGTATTCCCCAAGTAGCTTTTGTTATTTTTATTCTGATTCAATAGATTACCATAATAATCCTTTTTTTGCTTCCTAATTATTGTTACCAATTTATTTTTATATTTTTTAGATTTATCTTCTGCTTCCCTTGTTTGCAATTTAAAAAAAAAACTCCTATATAAATTATTCTTTTTTTGCACACGCATTCTTTAATCCCTTAGTCAACCAAGGTTGATTTTCCCTTTTACCTGTAGATTTGATTAATTTGCCGTTATCATTATATGACTTCAACAGTATTTTCATGAAGGATGTGTATGCAGCGTTGACATGACTGACGTATACCTCCTTCCAATTTTGTTTATTAAGATCAAGATTAAGGTCTTCAGTCAAAAGAATTGTTTGTATTGGAGATAAAGTGCTGGCTCTATCGCCCATTCCAGGTTCTGCTTTGTCCGCAAAATATGAAGGTCCATTTGAGGTTCATGAAAAGGTGGGAGAAACTGATTATATAATCAGCACACCAAACAGACGCTGTACAAACTGTTTATGTCACACAAACATGCTAATACTCTACCACGCTCCCCCGAGCGCTAAACCCATAGCTGCGTGTGTCCCAGTTTCCACTGTCGCCCAGTTGGAATCGTCAGAATCCCTTGTTTCAGATGGGTTAAACATAACATATCCCACCTGTTCTAGTCCCAGACTTTTAAACTCTGAAATATTAAAATCATTGACAAGTCAGCTTGGACATCTGACCCCTGAAGAACAAGGTGACATTTCAACACTTATCCAGGGCAACCTCTGTCTATTTAGTGATGTACCAACTCTCACTACAGCATTAGAACATGATGTTGATGTACAGTACACAACTCCCATCAAACAACATCCGTACAGAACAAATCCAATAAAGCGTGCCTTGATGACACAAGAAACTGACTATTTGTTAAAACACGGGTTGGCTGTAAGAATCCAAAGCCCATGGAGTTCCCCCTGTTGGGTGGAAATTAAACCTGATGGTACCCCACGGTTTATAACAGGCTACTGAAAGATAAACTCCGTTACAGTGCCCAACTCCTTTTCTCTTCAAAGAGTGGAAGATTGTGTGGACAGCATCAGTGCTTTTCGTTTCCAAAATAGATTTACTTAAAGGGGCATTATGGAAGTCTGACAGCCAAAACATGCATAGAAATAATAAATTTCTTCTTCGTACATTCTCCTGCAATGTCCTGGTCCTGTAGAATGAGCCCTGGCATTTTTACTGTAATTGCCTGTTTTTCTGTAAAATCACAGAAAAAGAGAGCTGCTTGGGTCGAGCAGGCTGCTTCATGCGCTTTCACGCTCAGGCATCGCCCGTAGCATTTGCTATCAGTAGCTTTAGCAGCAGAGAGTGAGGTTGTGCCAACTCAGCGACTTTGTCGCTGTTCCTAACGCCTAGTGATGAACCTAGCTACATTTCTGAGGACCCTTAGCTACGTTCTTCTAGATATTTCCTGCAAATAGCAACAAAATAGCCATTTTCGCTCCGAACCGTTCTTTGAACGTTGTTTCAGCTGTCATCAATGATATAAATGTTACAGACACAAATGATGTCACTCATGCTTAGCTCACCTAGTAAGACGTCGGACTCTCGTGCAGAAGACCTGGGTTCAATTCTCAATGTGAATGTGGTTTAGTTAGAGTTTCTTTTTTACATTAATGGTATATTTTTTTACAGTAAGATGCCCAAATTTTTATTTGAGACTCGCCGAACGGCATTGAATTCACAGATAAAAAAGATGTGGGTTCAACTTTCATTTTGGAACAATTTTTCAAGCAAGGGAAGGGAATGATCTGAGCATGCAGGAGGACTGACCCATCTTAAACCTTTGTCGGCTGTGCTGAAGAGAAAGGTACAGAACCAAATTATTTAATTAATTAGCTTCGCGTTCTCCTGTCCTCTGTCCTCCGGGCCACACACACACACACACACACACACGCACACACGCACGCATGCACACACACACACACACACACACACACACACGGGACTGTCTCAGCTGTTATTTTCGTTAAGGAGTGTGTACGTACAGCATGCGCACCTTGTGCACGAGCCTACTATTGAAGCTGCTGTTAAGCTTTTGGCCTGAGGGGGCAATCGCGAGCATAAAAATTCAAAACTCTGTAAAGTCCCTTTAAGGGTTACTCGCAAGTTCCCCTTACAGAATGAGCATCTCGCATTTCAGCCTTTGTCACTCCAGATAACTTCCTGCAATACACAGTAATGGCCTTTGGCATGCGTAACGCACCTGCTACGTTCCAGAGACTAATCAGTCAGGTCCTAGAGGGACTCCCAAACTGTAGCGCGTACCTGGATGATTTAGTAGTATATAGCGGCACGTGGGAACAGCACGTATCCAGTTTACATCAAGTCTTTGCCCGGTTAGCTCAAGCCAGGCTGACGCTAAACTTAGCAAAATGCGAGTTTGCCAAAGCCACTATTTCCTACTTAGGACACGAAGTAGGCCAAGGACGAGCATGTCCCATTCAAAGTAAAGTTGAAGCTATCGTCAACTACCCACCACCTACAACAAGATTGAGTTGCATCGCTTCCTTGGTATGGTTGGGTATTATCTCAACTTTTGTTGAAATTTCTCAACCATAGTCCAACCCCTAACAAACCTACTCAGCCCCAAGAACCCCTTTGTCTGGTCAGGTGAGTGTCGTAAAGCATTTGAGAGCGCAAAAGCCCTGCTCATTCATTCTCCGGTACTTTCTGCTCCTAACTTGGCTCGTCCGTTTACGTTAGAAGTTGATGCTAGTGCCATTGGGGCTGGAGCAGTTCTTATCCAGAAAGATGACCAGGGTATATCCCATCCTGTGTGTTATTTCTCACGAAAGTTCAACAAACACCAACTGAACTACTCTACTATAGAAAAAGAAACACTAGCGTTACTGTTGGCTCTTCAGCACTTCCATGTGTATCTGGGATCCAGTTTATACGGATCATAACCCACTTGTTTTTCACTCACGTATGTATAACCGGTGCCTCATGCGGTGGGCCTTAATCATGCAGTAATACTTACTGGGCATACGACACAAAAAGGAACGGGAAAATATTCTTGCAGATGGTTTGTCCTGATTGTAAGTACATATTATTGTACCATCTTGTACCTTTTGTTTATGGTTACAAAATGGTGTGTTTTGTAACTTAACGGGGAGAGTGTTATGATCCCTGGTTTGATGCCTTTGGAATATTCTCTGTACTTAGGTTTGTTTGGTTTTTTTGTCTGAGTGACGTACAGCCCAGCTCTCCATATTCTTCAGCCTGCAGCCCAGAGGGTTCAATTGACTTTGTTCCTGGTTCCTCCACCATCACCTGGGATCAGCTGGGAATCATTCAGCAGTCAGCTGCTGGGTGGCCTATAAGAGACTTCCTGGTCTGCCTGCAGTTGGGGAGCAGCTGATTGTGTGCTGTGTCCCCCACTTGGTCAGCTTTGTTGGGACTTTGTACTGTTAGTATACTGTGGTGGATTACGAGTGAAAAATTGTTTCTTAGAAGCTTTGTTAGACCCATAGGTAGTTGTGTAGAGAGTTAAAGCTCCTCTGGTTGGACTCAGGTGTGGTAAATGCTATTGCCCTTTCATTTGATGTTACCTCCTTATCTTCCTAGCATAGCCAGGACGTAACATAGTTCATTTTGACAACCAAAGACAGCATGAAAAAGGTGTCTGTAGAAGACATCTGGATCTTCAAATGAAAGATTTAACTGACATGGTAAGTCTTAAACCTGCGGTATCTGCCATTCCTGAGAATTCCTCCTTAAAAGATTTGTAGAGGAGGAAGTGGCCACTTTTGACTTCAGGAATTTGGCGACCAATGAAATCACTCACCACAGTGGAAAAAGTGAGCATGATCAAGAAAATCTCAGAAATAGAAGAGGTAGGAAACCAGTCAAGGTGACAATAAATCTCTCTAAAATATGATAAAATGTCAAAATGTTTCCCAGGTGTGGGCTCAAAGTGTGAAATAAACTCAGTCATCTTTTATGTCAGCTGATGTGAGTGGAGGAGGAAAGGATTACAAGTGTTGAACTCAGACACTCAAATTCTGTACATCTGTTCTTATCATCTGTAATTCCTGTCTCAGGGTGGACAGCTCCTGTTTCATTTCAGTGAGAAAATCCATCAATAGTTTATTTCGGTCTGCAGCTATCCTGAGGATGCCACAAAACATTTAACTTTGGAAAGAATAGAATGGATTTTGTGGCTCCCGGGTCAGGGGGTTTAAGATTTTGGAGTCTGCCTGATCGACCCCAGTGGCTGCCTGGTGGGATCTGAGTCCCTGAGCTCTGCTGGGTCCCCGGCGGGGGTGGTCGCCCCTGGGTCCAGAGTCGCTGGGTTCCGAGCTCGGCCGCCTTGGGGGTGGGAGGCTGCGGGCGGGCCTGTGGGCTTGCCGCTGATATCTCCCGGGAGTCTGCCGGCTGCTGGTTGTGACCCCCCGGGGCAATCCTCTGCGCCTCTCGATAGGGGGGCAGGGGCCTTTCTGGTTACAGTCTCCCTGGGGTCCCTGCACTCTGGGACAGCCCCTGGATCTCTGGGACTTGGAGCTCCCTCCATCTCCTACACATTTTTAGGGGCAGATCTGTGGCCCCTCACACTCTCTATTGGACACTCCTATAGAGAAACCTTACATACACAAGCGCGTGTACACACACAGGTGCTCACATGGTGCTCTCGTAAGTATGGACTTGGGCATTTTCAACACATGTCTTAAGGCTGTGGTTGGCACTTAATGTACTGTGAGTTATTATCGTGTGATTGTTCAGTAAACCAATGTTGATTTAATATTTCCTCATCAGGTTGACGCAGTGATAGTTTGCTCCTGTTGTATTGTTGTGTGTCCCTTTTCTGCAGGTCTAGAAGCAGACTCTTGTTCATCATTGAATGTTTATTTTTGTGGACCCCCCCGTCTCTTCCTTTCTCTTTCACCTCTGACTCCGTGTCTGGTCGGATTAAAAAGCATTCAGAAGCAATAACAATAAAGTTTTAAGTATCAGGCGTGACATTAAAGCAGAAGCTTTGATGCTCCACCTGAGAGTAAATCTGTACGGCTTGTCAACCGGCATTCAGACATTAATTATGTTTGCTTCACAATCTGACAGGACACTGGGGGAAAAAAAATTTAAAAAGAAGATGTAACATCACGAAATGGCCTGATTTTGAGATCCCACAGGTCAAATGCACAGCCAGGACAACTTACCCTGGCTATGACATCCTACGGTATCTTTTCCCCTCACAGGAGTCTTGAAGTCTGCACATAGCCCCTTTAATCAGAGCCTACTTCCTCACACCAGCTGGACTGCAGAGATAATAAACAATAAACATTTTCTCCTCCAAGGTCCATCACAGAGGAACCATTTAAAATAAACTCCTTTATTCCCAGATGAAGAAGAAAAGAAGATTTTATAACTAGAGATAATCATTAAAATTGCCATTTATAATTATAAATAATGAAATGTTCATTAATCTGTGCTCAATGATTGTTTTAGTATGTTCACTTGACGAGGTCATAACATTTGTACTCAGAAGTAAAGCTAAGTTAATGCATGACACATAAGTTAACCTTTTGCCCACATTCGGAGTCTCCATCACAGAGGGTATGTCTCTGCGATGCTTGGTAACATCTCTCAAACTTGTCAGCCCCTGATTGGCTGGCCAAACCATAATATCAATTCTTTAAAACCAGATGGCTTTGGGTAATTAGTCAGTTTTAGAGCAAGCTTCAGACCGGCCATCTTTAGCACCTCTCTAACCTGAAGGATTTTGACACGTTGTCAAAACCTTAAACTGTTTTTGCACCTGCGAAGCTGAACGACAAGACAGTTTTCCTGCAGAGCAAAGCTGACTCCAAACTCCTTCAGAGTTATTTTTAAGACGCTTGGTTTCATCCATCTTTCGTGACCCGAGAGACATCTCCGGACTGAAAGAACCGGCACCTCGGTCCTCTACAGCCCTCTGGTGCCAGCGGTCATCCGACCTCTCACATTCGGATCCACCAAGAGGGTCTCTGAATCCGGGTAAAGTAGACACACAGATAGCGTCTGAATGTGGTTCTGACAATAACATCTTTATAGTTTATTTGCAAACCAAATTCTTTCCATCCAGAACTCAGCTCTGAGAACGGAGATTCTGAATACATTATATTCACACATAGGTTCCAGACTATCCTTTAGTTCGCATCCACTCACAGTAAATAATAGTTTAAACAATTTGTCAAGTCTTAAGTGTTTGTAAAATAAATTCTTACTTTGTTTATGAACCTGACTGTTTCTTGAATCAAAGAGAAGTGTGTACAATCCCTTAATAATCAAAAGAATCCAAGGATCTTCTAATTAATCATCCTAAGACCAAGCAGGGGATATTTTATTTATATAGAGTATCACAGCTATTGGTCACAAGTAGTGGTAATAATATAAATACCTTTTCAAGCAAATTTCTTAAAGCAATTTACCCTCTATTATCATTACAAATACAATGGATTAAAATTAGTTAGAGACTGGAAAGAAAGTTACTCGCTTGGATTAAAACTGCTGGTGGCGTTATCGGGCTGGGTGGATGTAACTTGGTCAGAGAAGATGAGACGATTGTGTCACTTCCTTCTTCTTCACAAGTCTTTATGTGTTGCTTAACTCATTTGCTGCCAGCCGTTTCCTGATTGCTACAGGCCTTCACTGCCAGCGTTTCTCCCCGTTTTTACAGTTTTTTTAAGAGTCACAGAACGTTGTGCGCTAGGATGATGTTGACACCAAAACAAAGCGGAGACTCACCTCTTACATCAGGAAGAATCTGTGCATTTCGAGCATTATCCGTTCTTTCATAATCTGTTGTCGAATTGTGATCAGCAGACACTTTTCCGGTTCGCGCCTCACTTTTTTTTACAGGAACGGCCCAAAACGATCTCCTAACACATGGATTTTCTGCTTCCTGATCACGTGACATGTGACGTATGCGGATGAAGATCGGCTTCAGGGCTGAGATGTTTGTTCTCTCGGCGTGGGGGCTTGTTCCGATGCCCACACAGTAAAAACATGCAAATGACGACTTTAGTCGTCATTGGCAGTGAACGGTTGGATATAAATGATGACTTTAGTCGTTAATGGCAGTGAATGAGTTAAGTGTCAAAGTGAAGAGCTATTTTTTTATGTTAGTGGTTTGATTAGCCAAAGCTATACCCCGAAGGGATCATGAGTTCAGTTTCTGTCCGTCATCGCGTCGGCTGACAGAAAAGCACAGTGGCAGATTCTGCGGCTCTTATCTACGTGTGCCTAATGTTAGCTTAGCAACTTAGCTTAGCTACACTAGCCAGTCGCCTGAAAGCTTAAAATTTGGTTTAAATTAATAGAATTAAATTAAACCCGTCAGTGGACATATTGCCATTTAGTTTTATAGCGGCTCTTGTCTTTATTTGCCGGTAAAATTGTGCCCTTGGGTGAGACACTTAACCCACCTTGTCTGCTGGTGATGGTCGGACCGGTGGCACCAGTGCTCGACCACTTTGCCTCTGTCAGTGTGCCCCAGGGCAGCTGTGGCAACATCATAGTTCATGCCCACCAGCGTGTGAATGGGTGAATGACTGGTTGTAGGAACCAAGGTGCTGTATTAAATACAATTTACCATTTAAGTGCATATGTTCCTTTTTTTATCTTGAGTTTGTTTAACATGTGATTAAAATAGATTAAGAATTAATATTTAATCATGATCAATTGAAATTAATTCTAAACGACCTTGCAATTAATTTGATGAAAAAGTAATCCTTTGAAAGCCCTTGAAAAAAAAATTAAATCTAACCAGTAATATTAATGGTGACTTACTGAGAGA
>SSNQ01034499.1:495524-514890 GCA_006942095.1 Nothobranchius kuhntae
ATAAGAGACAGGTGTGTGTGTGTGTGTGTGTGTGTGTGTGTGTATGTATGTGAATGTTGTTGGGACACTCCAAGGTTACTCCTGACATCACAGGCAGTGTGGTCAGGTCCCCACTGGGACCAGTTCAGCAGAGCCCCCATGCTGCAGTGCGCTGTGAGGGAGGTCCTGCATGTCCCACCGCTCCAGAGATGAGGTCCTGGTCAGGCCTGCCAGTCAGCTCCCTCAGGTTGTCAGAGGTTAACTCCAGCTGTTCTGCTGGACCTCAAAGATCAGTTACAACACACACAGGAGATGATACAGTAATGCTCCATGTTGCCAGCTCCGTTATCCATTTGAAAAGATCAGGAAGGTAAGGTAGGACCCAAACGCAGAAGATGCAGAGATCCTAAATGATAAAAGAAATCCACTAAAAAGGGGGGAGCTAAATAAGGAAAAACCACACTAGAGGCAAAAGTAAACTAGGATAAACAGAACAGAACAATTTAAAACATTAATATAACCAAACTAAAAGCCTGGGAGATATAAATTAAGCCATGAACATGGAATAAACTAAAGGTGGAACCCAAAGTTTCCAAAGCTGATGCCAACGTGGAAGTGACAAAACTTGCAGTTCTCTAATCCACTAGGGGCTGGACCCAAAACAGAGCAAATCCTCATTGGTAAATGGCCTGTATTTGATATAGCACCTTCTAGAGTCCTGGAACCCCCCAAGGCGCTTTACAACACTATCAATCATTCACCCATTCACACATACATTCACACGCTGGTGGGGATGAGCTAGGATGTAGCCACAGCTGCCCTGGGGCGCACTGACAGAGGCGAGGCTGCCGAGCGCTGGCGCCACCGGTCCTTCCGACCACCACCAGCAGGCAACGTGGGTTAAGTGTCTTGCCCAAGGACACAATGACAGCGACAGACTGAGCGGAGCTTGAACCTGCAACCTTCCGATTACGGGGCGAGCACTTAACTCCTGTGCCACCGTCGCCTATATTAAAAATTCCACCTTCACAGCAGAAATGAACACGTTCACAGCCTGGTAACCATTTTAGGTTTAATAGATCTAGTTTGCAGTGATGAAAGCTCTGGGTGAATTGTTTAGTGACTCGTCTGTTTAAGTATAACTCAATTCTTGAAATGATGAATAATTAGATTTGATTTACAGGTAGCATAAGCATCAGAGCTAGCGCTAGCAGCTAGCTCCCGGGAGGCCTCAGCCTGGGCCACATGTTAACAGATGTTCGGCCATCTCAACTCTCTGGACTTCAGATGTGCCCTCTGTGGGTTCGTGTTTGTTTGTTAATCGTGGAAATATTGAACAAAGAGGGCAAGCTGTGGTAGTGCTAAGAAAGCTTCTAAGAAGTCTCTGCTATTTTCGTCAGTAAGTAAAATTATATTTCTGTACTTTATGTAGCATGATTGATCTTTGAATTGGAGGATTCTAGGGTTCTTTGCTTCTTTGGGGACCAGAAATACACTTCGTATTAATCCAGACAGAGTCAGGTATGTAGTTTATAAAATGAATGTAATTCTTTTACCTGTAGCGTAATGGTTGTTGGCTCTTTTATGAAAGATGAACCATTCTACATAATAATCTGGAATATTAATTTTTACAAATTAATAACCAAATGTTATAGAGATGAGAAGACTCAAAGGTTGTTTTCATCGATAAACTGACGATCTTATCCGTTAGTCTGTGTTTCAGTTCAATGAAAAGACAAGTTTAAAATTTAAGAGTTTTAATTCTTCAATTTAAACTAACGATTCGAAATGACAATCATAGGAAAAACGATCAACATTGGCAACCTTGTTGGACAATCTTTAACAGTTGATATTTTAAGCTTGCACAAATAGACCTTGTGTTGGATGTGCTAAGATTTGAGAAGGATGTAATTATGAATGCGTGCATGCAGGTGTCTGCGATTGCTTCAGGGAGAGAAAAGGTGATCTGAGTGAAAAATTATGTTTTGCAATTAAACTTTAGTTCTTATTAGAAAAACAGCATCAGAACGCTATCCATCGTGTTCTGTCTCACCGTACTTAGGACCCCCTTTCAGATCCGGACCTCGGAGGATGTGTTATCCAGGTCACACCTTGGCTGGCAGAGGAGACAAAGGTGTGCGACGATCCGGTCCAGAGTTGACCTCGGTACACGCTGATGAAGCGTTCGGCAGATGCGTTCGGCAGATGCGCTTTCTCAAGTTTAAATTAACTCAGAAATCAAAAGACTCTGGGATGAGTCTGCGTTAGCTGGTTGCATTTTAGCTATTCTGTCAGGTTTGACAGAAATAGCGTGATGGGAGAAAAGAAGCCGGCAGGCTTCTTCCCCGTGGCGTTCGTTCCGCACTTCCTTCCTCTTTCGTTCACACTCTCATTCTGACTAACTTACCAAAACCACTTCTCTTCCCAAAGCAAACTTGTTGTGCATCAGAGCAAATGTGTTTTGAGTTACTGTGAAGTGGGACCTTTGTGAGCAGGTGTGAAGGTCATTACTAAACATCTTCAAAACATTATTTAATTAAGTACTGATTCATTATAGTTCATTATGATTACCCAAAGCATAATAATCATTCATTTGATTAAAATACATTTATAATGAACAAAGTGATCAAATGATTATTTAACTTTAATAATGAAGAAAGTTTAAGACTTTGTTTTATTGTGACTAGACTGTGGAGAAGTCCTTCTTCTGAAGCTGCAGGTGTTGGATGTTGTGGAGTCCTTCAGACTTGCTGTCGGCTCAGGTCTTAATCTGTGGGTGAAAGTGCTGCGTGACCCAGCCGGGCAAATACGACCTTTGGCACAGAAAACCCATACTTCCTCACGTTACATACCTAAACTAAGGATTATACATGACAAGAATCTGAATAATGAGATGTGATGTAATGGATAGGAAGTGATTTCATGTGATGTGTGAAATGTTGTAATGGAAGCTAGATGTTTGAGCAAAACCGTTCTTTGTTTCTGAGAGTTCGTGAAGTCTGGGTTGTGAAAGAATTTGTTTGTTTACAAACTAGAGAGTTGTTTGTTTAAACTCATCATAAGTCAGCGTGCAGGCTACGATACCCTTGGTATGAGTCGCTCCCGGCGGTCCGGAGGTGTGAGATCCGAGTGGTGAGGTCACCGGACATCAAAACCACAATACTCAGGATTAGTAGCTTCCTCTGAGTTCAGCTTCACCGGCCATGAGATGCAACCCTGGGTCTGCAGGTTAGGCGTCTGAGGTGTGAAGTAGCTCTGAAAAGAGCTGTTTTGTCTGTAATCATTCACAGCGTCGCAGAGAGGCTTTTCACTGGAGGTCAAAGGAGATTGTCTCAAAAGAGACTTCTTCCCCGATTTGGTCGAATCGGGAGTCAGCTGGAAACTGAATTAATCAGGAAGTAATTCTTGTTTTATTGAAATCATTGTTTATAAATTTTGGCGCATTCTGGTAAATCAGAATGTGACACGTTTGAGGGTTTTACCAAACATTCCTCAGGAGACACGCCTTCTTCAGATACAAAGGTGTTTAACACTTTGTGAATGAGAATGTTTTAAAACACTTATGTGAGGTGAATTTTTTTTCTTTGTTTATTTCATTCAAAATAAAAACAAATAAAACATATAAACAATAAGAAATACACATCAAAAAATTAAACTTGAATGAAAAGGAGCAGAATGAAGAAAAACATCTTATAATTTCTGCCCCCTTTTCCAGAAGAAATAATCAATTTATATATAATTACCATTTGTCAGACACACATACAGATTCATTTTAAACATTTTCCTGTTCTAAATTCCAGTGCGATCATGATCATTGATTTAATTAACATTTTCATAATTATTTAGTACACTCAATTTGGTACATTTTTTGAAGATGTTAAATGACAGAGTTTTTTTAATTTCCTTTTTAAGGTTATTCCACAATTTAACACCATTTACAGACATATTCCACTCCTTAATTTTAGTTCTAAATCTAGGTTTTGTAAACACATCAGTTTCTTTCAGCATGTAATTACTAGTTCTCTTTTCAAATATCCCCTGAATGTTTGTTGGCAGAATACCTAAATTGGGTTTATACATGGTTTGCAAGATTTTCCTGTCTTTTAAATCATGAAATTTAGGTAATTTATATTTAATAAACAACAGGTTCGATAGATCTCTACAGCCACTATAATTGATGATTCTCAGAGCTCTTTTTTGTAAAATAAATAAGTGCTGTGTATAGTTTTTGTATGCTGCTCCCCAGATTTCTACACAATAAGTCAAGTATGGAACAATCAGTGAATTGTACAATGCCAACAAACCAGAATTAGTCAGTAAAAACTTGACTCTATGTAATACTCCTAAGGATTTGGCAATTTTACCTTTTATGTAACTAATATGGGATTTCCATGACAAGTCTTCATCAATAAGAACTCCCAAAAATTTAGTTTCTTTCACTCTTTGAATTTCATTCCCATCTATTTCCAATGACACATCACTGTTCTTTTCATCATTAAACAGTATAAAATTTGTTTTACTAAGATTCAGTGTCAATCTATTTATGTCAAACCAGTTTTTAATTTTAATCAGTTTATCATTGATAAATGATAAATGAAGTGATAACTTTAGCCACCTCCTCGATATTTGATCTTGAGTAAAACAGTGTTGTATCATCTGCAAATAGAATGGTACCGAGTGTCTTAGATACATTTACCAAGTCGTCAATAAACAAAATGAACAGTTTTGTTCCGAGGACCAACCCTTGTGGCACTCCACAATTAATTTCACATAGTTTTGATTTATGGTCGTTTATCCGAACAAACTGTTTCCTTTTTTCTAAATAAGTTTCAACCCACTGATGAGTCACACCTCTTATTCCATACTGACTTAATTTTCGAAGTAACCTTGAGTGATCAATGACATCAAAAGCTTTTTTGAAATCAATGAAAACACTAACAAAGTCATTTTTATTGTCAATTGCTGTTGATATTTTATCCGTTAATTCCAGTATTGCCATTGCTGTGGAATGTTTAGTTCTAAACCCATATTGTTCATTGTTTAAAATTTTTTTTTTCATTGAATTTATCCAACCTTGATACAAATACTTTCTCCAATATTTTAGAAACCTGCGGAAGCAGTGACACCAGCCTGTAATTATTGAAACTATGTTTATCGCCATTTTTGTACAAAGGAATGACTTTCGCTGTTTTCATTGTGTCAGGAAAATTTCCAGTAAAAAGTGATAGATTACAAATGTAAGTGAATGGTTCAATGACAGATTCTGTAATGGTTTTAACAGTTATCATGTCCAGGTCCTGATAATCGGTTGATCGTTTGTTTCCACAGTTTTTTTTACAATGTTTCGTATTTCTTCTTTGTCTACTTTGTCAAGGACAATACTATTGACAGTACTAATCATTGTGGTCAATTTATCTTCTATTATTGGTTTGTTCTCCATCAAACTCCTACCTACATTTACAAAATAATCATTAAACTCATCAGTGATTTCTTCATCATTATAAATATCTTTTTTGTCCTTGACAAAGTGATTTGGAATACTGGATTTTGTTTTCTCTCTATTAGTCACACTGTTTAGTATTCCCCAAGTAGCTTTTGTTATTTTTATTCTGATTCAATAAATTACCATAATAATCTTTTTTTTGCTTCCTAGTTATTGTTACCAATTTATTTTTTATATTTTTTAGATCTATCTTCTGCTTCCCTTGTTTGCAATTTAAAAAAAAAACTCCTATATAAATTATTCTTTTTTTGTACACGCATTCTTTAATCCCTTAGTCAACCAAGGCTGATTTTCCCTTTTACCTGTAGATTTGATTAATTTGCCGTTATCATTATATGACTTCAACAGTATTTTCATGAAGGATGTGTATGCAGCGTTGACATCATTGACATATACCTCCTTCCAATTTTGTTTATTAAGATCAAGATTAACCCCCAAATTCCACTACCTCCGCTCCGCCCCCGCCTTCCGCAGCCGCTCGCTTCTGAACTAAATTTTTACTGGTACCCGCTCTACAACGGCTCCGCTCCGGTGCGGAGACCTGAGGTGCGCAAACAAGCATGTGCGGGATTTTCAAGATCTTGCGATACAGTCCGAGCAATAAACGCGGAAGTTATATCCAAACACCCGTTGTGTGGGAGAAGCATCGAAATGAACTGTTTAATCTGCCCATCATTTGTGTTGAGAGATCAGCAGTGTTTGGATCAACAAAGGGTGACTACTTTGATAGTGGAAACTGCATTTATGGCTTACTTTTGTGCATTTAAAGTTCAGCCGCCATTGATAGTTGTTAAAAGTTGTTAAACCTGTGCATATGAAACAAAAAAACGCTCTTTGTTTATCGATTTATTGTGAAATAACGGAAGCTGTGCTTGCTCCCTTTCTTGTTGGGCGGTTGTGACTCCTGTCCATTGACTGCGGAGGTTCTCCGGCGTCCGGCAAAAATAGGATCGATTCTATTTTTGCCGGACGCCGGAACAGAGGGCGGCGCACTGCGCAGCACTGCCGCAGCACGGCCGCAGTAGTGGAATTGCTCTGATTGACTACAACGGGACCGATTTTGCTCCAGAGTTCGTGCTGGAGCGGAGCGGAGGTAGTAGAATTTGAGGGTAAGATCTTCAGTCAAAAGAATTTTTTGTATTGGAGATAAAGTGCTGGCTTTATCGCCCATTCCAGGTTCTGCTTTGTCTGCAAAATATGAAGGTCCATTTGACGTTCATGAAAAGGTGGGAGAAACTGGTTTTATAATCAGCACACCAAACAGACGCCGTACAAACTGTTTATGTCACAT
The DNA here is from genome assembly GCA_006942095.1 of Nothobranchius kuhntae. NCBI lineage: Eukaryota > Metazoa > Chordata > Actinopteri > Cyprinodontiformes > Nothobranchiidae > Nothobranchius > Nothobranchius kuhntae. Next base: position 502,298 of record SSNQ01034499.1, read on the forward strand.
AAACATGCTAATACTCTACCACGCTCCCCCGAGCGCTAAACCCATTACTGCGTGTGTCCCAGTTTCCACTGTCGCCCAGTTGGAATCGTCAGAATCCCTTGTTTCAGATGGGTTAAACATAACATATCCCACCTGTTCTAGTCCCAGACTTTCAAACTCTGAAATGTTAAAATCATTGACAAGTCAGCTTGGACATCTGACCCCTGAAGAGCAAGGTGACATTTCAACACTTATCCAGGGCAACCTCTGTCTATTTAGTGATGTACCAACTCTCACTACAGCATTAGAACATGATGTTGATGTACAGTACACAACTCCCATCAAACAACATCCGTACAGAACAAATCCAATAAAACGTGCCTTGATGACACAAGAAACCGACTGTTAAAACATGGGTTGGCTGTAAGAAGCCAAAGCCCATGGAGTTCCCCCTGTTTGGTGGAAAGCAAACCTGATGGTACCCCACGGTTTATAACAGGCTACCGAAAGATAAACTCTGTTACAGTGCCCAACTCCTTTTCTCTTCAAAGAGTGGAAGATTGTGTGGACAGCATCGGCACTTTTCGTTTCCAAACTAGATTTACTTAAAGGGGCATTATGGAAGTTTGACAGCCAAAACATGTATGGAAATAATAAATTTCTTCTTCATACATTCTCCTGCAATGCCCTGGTCCTGTAGAATGAGCCCCGGCGTTTTTACTGTGATTGCCTGTTTTTCTGTAAAATCACAGAAAAAGAGAGCTGCTCGGGTACAGCAGGCTGCTTCATGCGCGTTCACGCTCAGGCATCGCCCGTAGCATTTGCTATCAGTAGCTTTAGCAGCAGAGAGTGAGGTAGTGCCAATTCAGCGACTTTGTCGCTGTTCCTAACACCTAGTGATGAACCTAGCTACATTTCTGAGGACCCTTAGCAACGTTCTTATAGATATTTCCTGCAAATTAGCAACAAAATAGCCATTTTCGCTCCAGACCTTTCTTTGAACATTATTTCAGCTGTCATCAACGATATAATTGTTACAGATACAAAAGATGTTACTTGTGCTTTAGCTCACCTAGTAAGACGTCAGACTCTTGTGCAGAAGAACCGGGTTCGATTCTGGATGTGAACATAGGTCATTTAGAGATTCTTTTTTACATTAATGGTATATTTTTTTACAGTAAGATGCCCAAATTTTTATTTGAGACTCGCCGAAGGGCATTGAATTCACGGATAAAAAGATGTGGGTTCAACTTTCATTTTGGAACAATTTTTCAAGCAAGGGAAAGGAATGATCTGAGCATGCAGGAAGACTGACCCATAAACCTTTGTCAGCTGTGCTGAAGAGAAAGGTACAGAACCAAATTATTTAATTAATTAGCTGTGCGTTCTCCTGTCCTCTGTCCTCCGGGCCACACACACACACACACACACACACACACACACACACACACACACACGGGACTGTCTCAGCTGTTATTTTCATTAAGGAGTGCGCAGGTACAGCATGCGCGCCTTGTGCACGAGCCTACTATTAAAGCTGCTGTTCCGCTTTTGGCCTGAGGGGGCAATCGCGAGCATAAAAATTCAAAACTCCGTAAAGTCCCTCGTAACGAACCTGCTACGTTCCAGAGACTAATCAATCAGGTCCTAGAGGGACTCCCAAACTGTAGTGCGTACCTGGATGATTTAGTAGTATATAGCGACACGTGGGAACAGCACATATCCAGTTTACATCGAGTCTTTGCCCGGTTAGCTCAAGCCAGGCTGACGCTAAACTTAGCAAAATGCGAGTTTGCCAAAGCCACTATTTCCTACTTAGGACATGAAGTAGGCCAAGGACGAGTATGTCCCATTCAAAGTAAAGTTGAAGCTATCGTCAACTGCCCACCACCTACAACAAGATGTGAGTTGCATCGCTTCCTTGGTATGGTTGGATATTATCTCAACTTTTGTTGAAATTTCTCAACCATAGTCCAACCCCTAACAAACCTACTCAGCCCCAAGAACCCCTTTGACTGGTCAGGTGAGTGTCGTAAAGCATTCGAGAGCGCAAAAGCCCTGCTCATTCATTCTCCGGTACTTTCTGCTCCTAACTTGGCTCGTCCGTTTACGTTAGAAGTTGATGCTAGTGCCATTGGGGCTGGAGCAGTTCTTATCCAGAAAGATGACCAGGGTATGTCCCATCCTGTGTGTTATTTCTCACGAAAGTTCAACAAACACCAACTGAACTACTCTACTATAGAAAAAGAAACACAAGCGATACTGTTTGCTCTTCAGCACTTCCATGTGTATCTGGGATCCAGTTCACCTCCTATAAGCGTTTATACGGATCATAACCCACTTGTTTTTCACTAACGTATGTATAACCAGCGCCTCATGCGGTGGACCTTAATCATGCAGGAATACTTACTGGGCATTCAATTCAATTCAAATTCAAAAATACTTTATTAATCCCAGAGGGAAATTGATTAAATATGACACAAAAAGGGACGGGAAAATATTCTTGCAGATGGTTTGTCCTGATTGTAAGTACATATTATTGTACCATCTTGTACCTTTTGTTTATGGTTACAAAATGGTGTGTTTTGTAACTTAACGGGGAGAGTGTTATGATCCCTGGTTTTATGCCTTTGGAATATTCTCTGTACTTAGGTTTTTTTTGTTTTTTGTTGTCTGAGTGACGTACAGCCCAGCTCTCCATATTCTTCAGCCTGCAGCCCAGAGGGTTCAATTGACTTTGTTCCTGGTTCCTCCACCATCACCTGGGATCAGCTGGGAATCATTCAGCAGTCAGCTGCTGGGTGGCCTATAAGAGACTTCCTGTTCTGCCTGCAGTTGGGGAGCAGCTGATTGTGTGCTGTGTCCCCCACTTGGTCAGCTTTGTTGGGACTTTGTACTGTTAGTATACTGTGGTGGATTACTAGTGAAAAATTGTTTCTTAGAAGCTTTGTTAGACCCATAGGTAGTTGTGTAGAGAGTTAAAGCTCCTCTGGTTGGACTTAGGTGTGGTAAATGCTATTGCCCTTTCATTTGATGTTACCTCCTTACCTTCCTAGCATAGCCAGGACGTAACATAGTTCATTTTGACAACCAAAGACAGCATGAAAAAGGTGTCTGTAGAAGACATCTGGATCTTCAAATGAAAGATTTAACTGACATGGCAAGTCTTAAACCTGCGGTATCTGCCATTCCTGAGAATTCCTCCTTAAAAGATTTGTAGAGGAGAAAGTGGCCACTTTTGACTTCAGGAATTTGGCGACCAATGAAATCACTCACCACAGTGGAAAAAGTGAGCATGATCAAGAAAATCTCAGAAATAGAAGAGGTAGGAAACCAGTCAAGGTGACAGTAAATCTCTCTAAAATATGATAAAATGTCAAAATGTTTCCCAGGTGTGGGCTCAAAGTGTGAAATAAACTCAGTCATCTTTTATGTCAGCTGATGTGAGTGGAGGAGGAAAGGATTACAAGTGTTGAACTCAGACACTCAAATTCTGTACATCTGTTCTTATCATCTGTAATTCCTGTCTCAGGGTGGACAGCTCCTGTTTCATTTCAGTGAGAAAATCCATCAAAAGTTTATTTCGGTCTGCAGCTATCCTGAGGATGCCACAAAACATTTAACTTTGGAAAGAATAGAATGGATTTTGTGGCTCCCGGGTCAGGGGGTTTAAGATTTTGGAGTCTGCCTGATCGACCCCAGTGGCTGCCTGGTGGGATCTGAGTCCCTGAGCTCTGCTGGGTCCCCGGCGGGGGTGGTCGCCCCTGGGTCCAGAGTCGCTGGGTTCCGAGCTCGGCCGCCTTGGGGGTGGGAGGCTGCGGGCGGGCCTGTGGGCTTGCCGCTGATATCTCCCGGGAGTCTGCCGGCTGCTGGTTGTGACCCCCCGGGGCAATCCTCTGCGCCTCTCGATAGGGGGGCAGGGGCCTTTCTGGTTACAGTCTCCCTGGGGTCCCTGCACTCTGGGACAGCCCCTGGATCTCTGGGACTTGGAGCTCCCTCCATCTCCTACACATTTTTAGGGGCAGATCTGTGGCCCCTCACACTCTCTATTGGACACTCCTATAGAGAAACCTTACATACACAAGCGCGTGTACACACACAGGTGCTCACATGGTGCTCTCGTAAGTATGGACTTGGGCATTTTCAACACATGTCTTAAGGCTGTGGTTGGCACTTAATGTACTGTGAGTTATTATCGTGTGATTGTTCAGTAAACCAATGTTGATTTAATATTTCCTCATCAGGTTGACGCAGTGATAGTTTGCTCCTGTTGTATTGTTGTGTGTCCCTTTTCTGCAGGTCTAGAAGCAGACTCTTGTTCATCATTGAATGTTTATTTTTGTGGACTTTAGTCGTCATTGGCAGTGAACGGTTGGATATAAATGATGACTTTAGTCGTTAATGGCAGTGAATGAGTTAAATGTCAAAGTGAAGAGCTATTTTTTTATGTTAGTGGTTTGATTAGCCAAAGTTATACCCCGAAGGGATCATGAGTTCAGTTTCTGTCCGTCATCGCGTCGGCTGACAGAAAAGCACAGTGGCAGATTCTGCGGCTCTTATCTACATGTGCCTAATGTTAGCTTAGCAACTTAGCTTAGCTACACTAGCCAGTCGCCTGAAAGCTTAAAATTTGGTTTAAATTAATAGAATTAAATTAAACTCGTCAGTGGACTTATTGCCATTTAGTTTTATAGCGGCTCTTGTCTTTATTTGACGGTAAAATTGTGCCCTTGGGTGAGACACTTAACCCACCTTGTCTGCTGGTGATGGTCGGACCGGGGGCACCAGTGCTCGACCACTTTGCCTCTGTCAGTGTGCCCCAGGGCAGCTGTGGCAACATCATAGCTCATGCCCACCAGCGTGTGAATGGGTGAATGACTGGTTGTAGGAACCGAGGTGCTGTATTAAATACAATTTACCATTTAAGTGCATATGTTCCTTTTTTTATCTTGGGTCTGTTTAACATGTGATTAAAATAGATTAAAAATTAATATTTAATCATGATCAATTGAAATGAATTCTAAACGACCTTGCAATTAATTTTATGAAAAAGTAATCCTTTGAAAGCCCTTGAAAAAAAAATTAAATCTAACCAGTAATATTAATGGTGACTTACTGAGAGAGGTTCACAAAGTTTAGATGGAAATGAGGGGTGGGGGGGGCTCTTGTTGAAGCAGTACAAGTGATAAAGCTGCAGGATTTCATAATTTTATCCTTCTCAGCAGCAGCACTGCAGGTGCTCTCCATGTCCAGAATGTGCGTAAGCCAGGTCCTTAGTCAACCTAAAGTTGAGCACATTTTTCCGATACGTTTTCTTTTATAAATCCCACAGTTTGCGTGGAAAGTTGCGTACGCAGTTTTCCGACACCGTTTTGTGCGTAAGCAAGCTTGATAAATGAGGCCCTGGATGATTGTTTTCCATAAGATGTAGAAGCAGAGTGATTTCTCAGGCTGTGGAGGCAGAAATGTCTCACCTCATGTTTGATTCAATAATACATGCACGACCTAACTAAACTGAGTTGACCAGAATTGCATTGCATGTGTGTTTGTGTCCACCAAACATGTGTCCAACCAAGAAGTAGAGGGTTGGTTGATTGTGAAAGACGTGTAGTAGAAGGTAGATTGGACCAGGAATGAGAAAACTTGGCAAATAATAAGAGCCGATCATGATGCAAACATTTCACCGAGCATCACCTCTACTGCTGTGAATGCTGAGACACCCATCAGGAAGTTTTTGGGTTTATTAAAATACAAAGTCAAGGTCTGTGTGCTGCTGCTGATGAAAGTTGAAACACACAGAAAGAGCTCAAATAAAAAAGCGTCATAATGTGACGGCTAACCGACGTTTCTCTCAGTTGGTTCAGCTGATGGAAGAAATCCAATTTTCTAAAATAAGTTTACCAGAAAAGTTTTAAACTGAACTCACTAACAACCGATTTGTTTCCAGTAAAACCGATTTATTGCAATTTGTCTTCATGTAGGAGATAACATTCATGTCACGGTCTGAGGTGAGTCACCCTTCTCAGCTCCGTCTGTTTCAGGTGGGCGGAGTGGAGGGAGCACACAGCTGATTTCACCATCATCAGCATGGGTATAAGAGGAGGCAGGAGACACCCCACACTCGCCGGACGATTGCTCCGTTTTGGTACTCCGAACGCCTTTTAACCTTCTTGTCTCTCGGTCTTCAGCTCAGACTCAGCTCAGATTGTTCTCTCTGGATTATCCTCTAGACCTTCAGCTCCTGACCTTAGCCATAAACTCAGCAGGAAGCTCCACCAGGCCACATCTCCTTCATTCAACCTCCCCGCTCACCCATTCACCGCTCAGGGCCATGTCACCCCGGACCAGTGCTCCTCCCTCCTCTCCCTTTTCTCCTTCGTTCCTTCTAAGTGAGGATCTCTTTAACTGTTCATGTTCCCCTCATCCAACCCAGTCTGACGCCGCCGCAGCTCCCAGCCCCTCTCTCACTGGACTTCCCGTTCCTGAGTTCTAGTTTATGTAAACAAAGACTTTTATTTTGTTACCTACCTGAGTCCGAGTTTGATTGTGCGTGTCTTGGGTCAGAGCTCTCCCCCAGAACATGTCAGTTCCTCTGAGGACAAGATGCTTGTTTTCAGTTCTGATCACACACGGCGAGGGGAACTAACCCTAACCCTGCCGAATAAAGAGCCGGGGGAAAGTTTTCCTAACCTTAGATCTTAAGATAGCGGTTATTAGTGATGTCACGTTCTGCCCCTGCCTTCCTGACTGTGTCTCTCCTGCCCTGATTAGCCCTTATTGTTTTCACCTGTCCCTTGTTTACCTGCCCAAGTGTTCCTGATTTCCCTGTGTATTTATACCTCCCTCCTTGTGCCATTCTTTGTCATATCATTGTTTGTGTTAGCTGTCAGCGTTGTGTTTTGTCCTGCCATTCCCGCTCTATTATTAAAACCATTTTTACTTCATCCTCACCTGCATTTTTACCTCCTGAGCTGCCTCTCCACACATGGTCCATCATCTTCTCACCTGCAATCATGACAAGTGATGGTGAACAATCTGTCGCAGGGCTGTTCCTCTTTTTAATGAAGTTCCCATTCACTTGTTGTTTGAATGCAGTGGGCTCTGTGTTTGGAGTCTTACTCATTATTATTCCTGGTATTCAGGCACCTCTCCTCTGATTGGCTAACACCAAATGTGACTGCACCACTGACCCTGTGTGCTTTGCAATGTTGATATTTTATCTCCATAAATTACACAAGCTTGTAGGAGTTCTGCTCTGTGGTGGAGTTGCTAATGCTAACGATTAGCTTCTATCAGCTACATTCTCTGCCCCAACATGCTAAACTGGATGCTCCTCGTGAGTCAACAATGGGCGAATCCATGAATGCAAATGTTCTGCGTGGTTTTCTCTGACCAGAGTGTTTCCTGCTTCTGTTAGCAGCTGATGGAGGAATGAAGTGTAGAAGATCATTTGGATTAGACCCCCTCAGCCCTGAAGGCAACACCAACTCCTCTCTGACCCTTGCGTCCAGCCAGGATGACAATATCTGATCATGTAGTTTACATAATAAAACTAAGTTCAGCATTTTTAAACCATTTGCACACAAGATGAGCTTTATTTTGAAAAGATAAGTTTGAACATATAAAATTAACCACACGTTACAGATCACCTGAGCTGTTTGTTCTGTCTGACGCTCCGTCACAGAAAAGAATAACAAAAGAACGTAAACAAACGCTGCTGTCATTAAATGTAGAAAAATAAAAACCTCAGAAAAGCCGAGCCCAACAGACTGAAGACCGCGAACCACCGGGCTCTCAGAAGTCCCCCGGTTGGATCCATGTCTCTGGATCCCTAACCCATTCCTAGGAGCAGCAGCTGTGCAGGACCTTTTTAAAGAAGTTCCTGAACTCTGTGTTAAAGATGGTGTAAATGACCGGGTTTAGAGCACTGTTGACGTATCCGAGCCAGGTCACGACACTCATCAGAGCCGGCGGGATGTGGCAGTCCTGGCACCGAGCCCGCAGTATGTGGAGAACAAAGAAGGGGGTCCAGCAGAAGAGAAAAGCACCTGCAGGAGGAGAGGAACAAGTGGGTCTTAAGCAGGTTTTTCCTCTTTGTATGACTCCAACAAAAATCTTTCACCAGGATAACCACAAATACCAGGATGAGGGGTTAGGGTGGGGTCATCTGGCTGTTTCTCGTGTTTGTGACGTGATGGTTGAGCGTGTCCTCTCTTCTATAAAAGATGTTTGAGTCTCCAATTGGGAGAAGGCCTAAAGGAAATCCGAGGACACCCTGAAGGGACTATGTCTCTCAGCTGGCCAGGGAACGCCTTCGGATTCCCCCAGAGGAGCTGGCCCAAGTGGCTGGGGAGAGGGAAGTCTAGACCTCCCTGCTTAGGCTGCTGCCCTCACGACCTGAAGCTGGATAAGCAGCCAACAATGGATGGAAGGATGGAGATTCCAGGATTCTGGACGAGGGAGTTACAGCTCCTTGCAGCTAACACTAAAAGAGTCAACATTTTCAGCTCCTTGTCTAGTCATAGTGATGAGTCTAGTGTCCAGAGTGGTTGAATAAAAAAGTCAACAAACAAGAGCTACCTGACATGTATGAACATGAACACGGAGCTGGTTCCTTCTAGCCTGGGAAGCCATCCTATGTCTGGTCCCGACCCACTGAAACAACCCAGTTGGGTGGGGGGGTCTCAGTACAACACTCGTTCATACCCATCAAAGCAGCAGCGTGACGTATTCATCGCAACGCTAATCAGTTAATGGGGGAGTTGGCTGTACGTGTTGAAGAAAGGGACTTACTGGAAACAAAGGCCCTACATTTCCTGCAGTAACAAAACAAGTTCACCTATTTCCCTGCCAGTCCTTCTACGTTACCTACAAACATCAGTGGTGATGTCACAACAAGCAAAACCTGCTAGAGGCTTTAAAATAAAAAATTCAGCCAATCCAAACCCTAAAAGCTAGCGTTCGTTCCTACAGGTGGTCTTTACCCCTTGAACTTTCAGGTAAGCAAATGAAACAGGTTCATGAGTATTACCTGCACACCTGTCTGACCAGGCTCTACATAATAATTGGATTGCAGATTATGATGCTTCTGGGATTAGCCACTCAGTTCCAAAGGGAAGCACTTGCACAGCTATTAATAGACTGACCCATTCTGAGAGGTGTGAGGGCCTTGGACAGGAATCAGAGGTGGCAGAGAGGAGCTCAGGTTCCTGCCATCACCTGTTACATCACACTTTATACCTCAGTAAGAGTTCCCATGGAGCCTCAGAATAGTGGGAATTGTAAAATTGTAAAAATCCATTTAAACATGCGTTGCATTGATGAAGTTCTGGTTGTGGAACTGGTCCAGCTGGAGCTGTGTGGGTCCGACAAGGTGGGTGTCATTATGGTTCTAGGATGGTGTGAGAATACTGACAAATGCATCAAAATGTAGAGTCACTGCAGTTACAGCTGCAGTCTTTAGGGGTATGACTATCAGCTTTGCACACATAGAGACTGAAACAGTTGGATGGAGAGCGTCTGTGAACAGCAGTTGTCAGGTCCAACCTCAGATGCTCACTGGGATTTAGGTCTGGACTCTGACTGGGTCATTCTAACTCGTGAATATTTGATCTAAAGCACCACACTGTAGCTCTTGCTGTGTGTTTAGGGCCACAGTTTTCTTCCAGGACTGTCCTGTCTTTAGCTCCATCCTGCTGAAGAAAAGCATCCCCACAGCCTGATGCTGCCTTATGTTGACTTATGTTTGTACAAAGTAAGAATAAGTTGAAAAGACTCTTTAATTCTAGTTTTGAATTTTGAGCTGAACTGTAACTGAGTCCAGCCGTGTGAGTTTATCTACTCGTGTTTATAGGAGTTAAAGCACATCCTGTTTTATTTTGTTGGGTTGTGGGGTAGACGGAGGAAATAACAATTGTTATGATTTCTCACTTCTCATTTATTCCGATCCCCGTTAGCTGTAACTTGTACAGCTGGGTCGATGTAATTCAATATAACATTTTTACATGTATAATAATGCTCATTGAATATATACAACAAAATCAATAAAATAACCCCCCCCCCCCCCCCCCCCCTCACACACACACACACACACACACACAATTATTCTCAGGTCATAGTCAGTCAGAAATAATAAATCTCATTCATTTTCTTGGTATCATTTCCTAATCTTTCATTAAATTATGTTTTATTTTGACCTTAAACTGATGTTTAATGTTAGCTGCTTTAACAATGGGGCAAAGCATTCCAACCAGACATTGCTCTGTATACCAACGTTCTTTTTCCATTATTTGTTTTAACTTTGGGTAGAATAAACCTACCTTCTGTAGCATGTCTAGTGGCATAGTTGTGTTCTTCAGAGCTAAAGCTGAGTCCCAGATAAAGTACTGTTGGTTGTTTATTTAAAATTATGTTCCTTGTCATTTTTAACAGGGATGCTGTGAATCTATCTATTACCTTTAGCCATAACAATGTGTTATGCATCCAATTCACATTATTACTGAAAGTGCCCCAAAGTGATGGGTTGATTCAGAAATTATTTATGAAGATGTGACGTGATGTAAGGAATTTCCTATGTTGTACTTATCAGTAAATGCAACGTAATGCATGGAGGGTTCATCCCAAATCCAGCACCCTGAGACTGTACACTAGCCATAAGTAAGGATGCCAAGGACTAGTGAGTGTGAGAGCCACTGTCCAGGATGAAACATCCAAGATCCAGAAGTACATCAAGGACAAGGTCCCAACAGATGGCATTCTCAGTGAACGTCTCAGACAATGGAATTACCATCCCAAACCCCTACATGAGATGTACCACAGACAGATACTGTAACTGAAGAGGCTGATATCAAGAAATCCAACCAATAGCTAGAAAGAGCTGGTCTGAAGGACAGCACAGAGGCTCTCATCGTGGCTGCACAGGAACAGGCCCTGAACCAGAGCAACAGAGGCCAAGATCTACCACACCAGACAAGACCCAAGGTGTAGGCTAGAGGCCCCTGAGACCGTCCACCACATAACTGCAGGGTGTGAGATGCTGGCAGGGAAAGCATACATGGAAGTGGCTGGCATCGTGTCCAGAAACATCTGAGCAGAGTATGGACTTGAAGTCCCAAGGTCAAAGTGGGTAACACCCCCTAAGGTGGTAGAGAACGAGAGAGCCAAGCTCCTGTTGGGACTTCCAGATCCAGTCTGACAAAATGGTGATGGTGGACCAACTGGACATTGTGGTGGTGGACAAACAACAGAGGACAGCTGTTGTGGTTGATGTGTTGTGTTGATTGTCAGCCAGTGTTGCTTTTTAAGTGGACAGTTTGATTTCACTGAAGTGTCATTGACTTTGAGTTACATATAGTTGATTAAGAGTTCCTTTTATTCCTTTGGGCAATCCCCACACTAAGCAATCATGTAGCAACAGTGGAGAAAAGCCTCCCCTTTCATAGAAAACTACCTCCTAAAGATCATGGCTCGGTATGAGCAGCAGTAGCTCAGGAGGTAGAGCGGGTTGTCCAGTAATCGGAAGGTTGCAGGTTTGATTCCGGTTTTGACAAGAGAATGCTGTTGTTGTGTAGCCTGGCTTGCCAGACTCCTCCTCTGTTTAATTCTGCACAGAGAAAGGCTCTGGGAAGTCTCCTATTCAAATAACCCCACCCCCTGAGAATTCTAACCGAGCCAATCAGAGCGGAGCAGCGTATGTTACACACCACAACGCTGCATTTGTCATAAACATGGCGACTGAAGCGGAGTTCGCTTTGGCTCCTTCCTCTGCTCTTAATGACTTGAATGTCTTAAAAACCAAAACAAGCAGAAGCGCTAAAAGCATTTCTTCTAAAAAAAAAAGATGTTTGTGCCATTGCCCGACACCTTGTTTTACTACAGCTAAAAAACTACAGCGTCGCGCGGTACAGTCGGCATTTCCATCTTTTTTCTGATTGGTTATTTTTGAGCTGCCTAGTCCCGCCCCTCATGTGCCTCTCTGCCTGTGAGTTGCCAGACTTTCTCTGTGCAGAATTAAACAGAGGACGAGTCTGGCAGGCCAGGCTAGTTATTGTGTCCTTGGGCAAGACATTAAACCCACCTTGCCTGCTGGTGGCGGTCGCAGAGACCGGTGGCGCCGATGTTCGGCAGGCCTCGCCTCTGTCAGTGTGCTCCAGGCCAGCTGTAGCTACATCGTAGCTCATCACCACCAGTGTGTGAATGTGTGTGTGAATGGGTGAATGACTGATTGTGTTATAAAGTGCCTAGGGGGTTGGGGGGTAGAGGGTGCTATATCAAATACAGGCCATTTACCATTTTGTGTGACACACAGATCACCCTGCTCTACTTTAGTGTTAGGTGATGATTTCGAGTGCTGCGGGTGCCGAACCCCTTTGCTGAGACAAGTTTAGCCAAACTGAGACTTTTTCAGTAAGAGATGGCCCATTTACCTGTTCCTACAGTTGTCTTCCCATTTCAAATGGGCATAACTGAAGACAACTGTAAGAACAACATTTACATTCCTTTAAATGTTTAAGTTGACTTTTATATTTTCTTAGCATTAAAATGTTTGAACTTGTTGAAATTTGAGGCTTAAGAAAGGGATTAAAGCACGTGACTGAAATGTGTTCATGTTCTTT
>SSNQ01034499.1:514918-531017 GCA_006942095.1 Nothobranchius kuhntae
CACACACACACACACACACACACACACACACACACACACACACACACACACACACACACACACACACAACTGAAATAAAAGACCTATAGAAACTATGGTGGGGAGACTAAGAGACATGAAGAAAACCAGGAGGGAGCTGGGGACAAAAAGGGCTGGAGCTACAAGGACACAGAATGTGAAGGGACACCTGGAGGGGCTGGGGATGACTGAAGGAACACAGGACCTGGGAGGAATGATCTGGAGGGCTGCAAACAGGAGACACATGAAGAACACAAAGAGACACATAAATGAGACACAGACAAAGGACACATGAGGGCGCTAGGAGACACAAAAGGAAAACCTAGAGAGGGATGGAGAACACAAGGAGACACATGAGGGGAAACGCAGACGCAGACCATGACAACAAGACCCAAGGTGTAGGCTAGAAGTCCCTGAGACAGTCCACCACATAACTGCAGGGTGTGAGATTGTTACAAACCCTACGTGTTTGGTGTTGTGGCAAGGGGTAACATAAAAACTGATGCGGAAAAGGAGGGGTGAGAGTAAATAAAAGGGGTTTATTTTACAGATTTTAACCAAAAATCACAGTCCTCAACTGGAAAAATCCACATTCAGTCTAAACAAAACACACAACGGAGATAACTCAAAACACCTGGGACAAACGGTCCCAGGGACGAAAACACGGAAATAACTATTGATACAAAAACGGAAAACAACGAACCGGAACAAACTATAAACCAAAACTCAACGGCTATCAATATTCTAAAGGGGTATTAATGAAAAGCGAGCTATAAAGCTGAAAACGACAACGAAAAAAGGCCTCACTGGGGCAGAATCAAAACGGGAACTCGACACGAACAAACCATTACTAAATACGAATATCCACACTCTCGTCAAAGCTACTCAATATCACAAATGTTACACGAATCTAGCCGAGGAGAGAAAGACAGAGTTTTTAGGTCTGTGAATCTCTCACTGAGAAACGGAATCGGGAGTCTTTTTAAGAGTGTCTCATCAGCGATAGATTGTCCGCAGCTGGGGCAGAGTGGGCGGACCGAGGTGGAGGCCAGCCTGACGGAGGACCTGTCCAAGGTCCTGAACAGCATGGAGGGAGCAGAACAGGGCCATTCAAGGTGCGGGAGCCCAGGATCCGTAACAGAGATGCTGGCAGGGAAAGCATAAATGGAAGTGGCTGGCATCATGCCCAGAAACATCTGAGCAGAGTATGGAGTGGAAGCCCCAAGGTCAAAGTGGGTAACACCCCCTACGGTGGAAGAGAACGAGAGAGCCAAGCTCCTGTTGGGACTTACAGATCCAGTCTGACAAAATGGTGATTGTGGACCAACCGGACATTGTGGTGGTGGACAAACAACAGAGGACAGCTGTTGTAGTTGATGTGGCGATACCAAGTGATGCAACATCAGGAACACGAGAACTAGAGAAGTACCAGGGCCTCAAAGAAGAACTTGAGAAAGCCTGGAGAGTGAAGACATCGGTGGTACCCGTGGTCATCGGGACAGTGACCCCCAGACTGGAGGAGAGGCTAAAGCAGATCCTAGGAAAAACATCAGACATCTCAGTCCAGTAAAGTGCCGCTCTAGGATCAGCTAAGGTACTGCAGAACCCTCAAGCTCGCAGGCCTCTGGTAGAGGACCCTTGGAAAGATGAGACCACCCGCGGAGGTTGAGATGGAATTTTGTTTTAGCTCCATTAGCAGGCTAGAGGTGTGCATTCATAAACAAGAGGCATGATAGGGAAAAAGTGGTTTTTGCTAACATTACTGCTTAAAATCATAACTGCCTTTTAAGTTAAAACACCTGTTGCTTCATTAAATGCAAGTGTTATCCTTTGCCAGCTTTCCCGTCTCAACAGGGAGGATAACGACCTTCCTCAGACCATGCTGTTCTGTGTTATCGGTTTATACTCCCAAGGGAAATAGAATGGTAACTGAATGCACCTGGTTTCATATGGGGGAGCTGTGACAATGTTTTTACTCCCTACGTTAAACAGCTTTTCACCTGATTCTCTACGTAGCAGTTTAGGAATGTGATGTGATGTGCTTTGTAAATAAAAACCCTCAGATGATGAATGTTCTCTGAGACTGTGTGAACCAAGCTTATGGGTCAATATGATCATTGCTTCACCTTTCTCCCTTTGAAAAGTAAACTGAACAATAATATTGCTCTAATCTTCTGTCCTCTGTGCGTTTGACGTCTCATAAGGTGACCTGGTTTTAATAAAAAATAGCCCAACATTTTGGTGCCGTGACCAACCGCACAGAGCCAGCCGTGGGAGGCTTTCTCCGGTGAGCCGACGTGGCGTGCCGCCTTTCTCAAAGCCCAGCGGACTGAATTGCTCCGCTAGCCGGCTGTTCTAGCTCCGCAGGACGTCTTCCGCCACGGCTCTCGTGCGTTCGGTTTTTGGAGTGAAATCCAGGCGCACGGGGGGGAGTAAGTACCCTTTTTTATATGCACCTTTTCATAATGTTGTTTGGCGAGTGTGATTCTGTCCTGCTATTCAGGCTCGAAAGACGCTTCGAGCCCCGACGGGGAGTCGGGTATTGAGCCGGTTCTGGTTAAATACAGCGTGAAATAAATGTGAAATAAAAAAGCTGTACCGACTGCCACGCGGAACAGGCTGTAAACAAGACTGACTCGCGTTAGTCAGTCCTACCCCTGGGATTATAAAGTACACAGCTCGGTGGTAAAAATACAGAATAAGCAGGACAAAAGGAAAAAGCCGCTACATTTGGATAGCGGTCACTAAATAAAAAGAGCCGCGTTAAAGCGGCCACTATATCCACGCGACACAGTGCTGGCAACCGCTGTGTTGACAAAGAACACAGAAATCACACTGTCGCTTTGATTATTAAACGTGTTTTAAGGTGCTGCGGAGGTACTGAAGTAAAATACGATCACCGCTATATTTGGCTCAAATGAAGGAAATCAAATTCAAAATTATAGTGTTTAATCACGAAAATATCAAATCATAATTGGACCATCTATTTTTCATGGTCTGTAGAAGCGAGTGGTTCATGGTTTGGTGGTTTTGTGCATTGTGATCAAGCTGTTGATTGTGTTTACGCCATTGGTTTTTGTATTTGTCGCATTGTGGTTACGTTTGTGTGTTGTCTGGCTGTGGGCTCTGTCTGGTTTCTGTGTGTGTGTGTGTGTGGGGGGGGGAGCTCAGTGTCTGTGTGTGTGTCAGGAGGTGCCTGGTGTATACTGGTGACGTTTCTGTGTGTGTGTGTGCGAGGAGGGAAAAAGCCGGTCTTTCGGTGCTTCAATGTTCTCTGAAAAGACGACTGTGATTTTTTGCCTTCGCCACCAGCCTGATTCTATTTTTAATACTGTTCATTTTAGAGTTTACCGGTGTCCTTCCAGATTTCTTCACAAAACCAGTGAACGCAACTTTATAAATAATGGGCAACTCAGCGTCAGTTGATAAACGAGAGATGGAATTAAAGCCCCTCACATCATCTCCTCCCCCGCCTTTCCAGGGCACACAGACTCTCGCTCAACCTCCAGAACCTTCAGCCCCGGTTGAAGAAGAACTGGTTGTTAAACCAGAAATAACCGTAGGAACTGTGTATTACCGTCAGGGTTACACAAAGGGAAGTTTTAAGCCCCGAGGGAGCAGCCGCAGCTCCCAGAGAGAGTGGACACCACAAAACTACTCCAAACCTCCCACTTGTTGGGCTTGTGGTGGCCGGGCCACTTTTCACGTGTCTGCCCCTCTAATCCGCATGTCCGTGGTAGAGGACGAGTGAACCAAGGAGGTTATAATAGAGGTAAAGGCTCCAAAAGACCAGAAAACCAACCTAGCCGTGTGCATATCAATCCCCAGCCTGATCACTGCCGTTTCAGCCAGGAGCCAAGAGACACAGCCGGCCCAAAACAAGAGCTATCCCAAACAAACGGTTACTACTGAGCTAGTAAGGTCTTATCAATTGAGGCCTGAAGGTTAAAGCTACAAAACAACGATGAAAAATATAATTTGAATAGGTTCTCCAAACTGTGATTTGTTTGTTTTGCTATCGAGCACAGCTGTTGATTGTTTTCTCTTTATCTGAGTCTCTCCGTGTGGGTTTCTGAAAATCCAACCATGTTCTTTCTGTCTTGGTCGCTATTCACCGAGGTGCACGTGTAGAAAATTATTCTGAAAACTGCTAAATGTTGCCCAACAATACTTGTTGTGATTTGTTTCGTTTATACAAAGATGAATGAGAATAATTTGTGAAAGGGCTGCAGAACCTAATGGTTTTGATGTACCCGATCTGATCGAAATCCCCTTATCTAGACTTTGAATGATGATCTTTATTTTTACATTTTATATGGAATAATTCTTGGGATGAAATGATCAGGATTGGGATTACCATCAACAACAAGGCGTTTTTTTTCCTGGCCATAAACACAGGAGTGATAAGAACGTCTGACATTTGTCAGCCACTGGATGGTATTGTCACTCCGGATTGTAGCTTAAACTAATGTTGGGACACTCCCTCGAACGATGGAGGAGCTGTGTTGGGCCAGCTGCTGCAGTAGAAACACAGAGTAGACACAACGTCCTATTTCATGACTCAGTGGATTTGTTTCTACAAGACAGAAACTCACCAACAACAACAGGAAGCACCTTCATAGCCTTCCTCTCACGACTGTTGATCTTAGCCCTTTTCCGTTTGTGAGGATCTGGGTTGAACTTGATCTCTGCAAAGCTCACCGTTGGCACAAGGCTGGCCCTGCACTCTGACTGCTGAGGCTGGTCCGTTAACGGGACAGTGGACGGCTCATCTGGTACATCTGATTGTTCCCTCTCTATGATGGGCGGCAGTGGGGGTGGCAGTGAGGCCAGAGGAGGCAGGGAGGCTGCAGCCTCTTGCAGCTTGCGACAGGCCTGGATGCTGCTCCTCAGTTTGGCTTTGCGGGCCTCCTCCCAGTGGTGCAGTCCACGAAACATCCCACAGTACAGCAGCAGCATAATGGGACAGGGGATGAAGAAGGAGCACACAGAGGAATAGAGGACGTAATCGTCATTTTCCAGTTTACACTCGCTGGGATCACGACCCGGCACGTCATTGATGCCAAACATGATGGGCGAGGCTACAGCCAGAGCCAGTATCCAGGTGGCTGCCAGCAGAACCATCTGACGGAGGTCCACGTGCTTCCTGTTGTAGTTGAGAGGAATCAACACAGCAATGAACCTGCAGCAGGTGAGAGAGACGGGACACGAGCCCCTGAAAGTCACTGAACCACCATTATTCTATTTCAAAATTGACACTATCAACATACAAAATGAAAATAAAAAGATATGAAGGATAAAACATCCTCGACACATCATAATATCTCATCATAACTGGAAAGATCACTCCACCTCACGGCTACCTCCAACTCCCACACTGAGGAAGGGACACGCTTCCAACTGAGGCCCAATCCCAACACTCGCACTTCCACACTTACGTGCATCACTGATGCTATTTGGTGAAGGGTATTACCCACAATCCATTACTGCTGGAAAACAGGCTCCAGTGCCTTTTCTGAAAATACGAAAGGTGTTCATTTTAGGGCGATTAATTGATGCTCCCGGTCACAATTTAGCAATTAATTGCACACTTGTGCACCACACACTCGAAGCCTTACAGCGCACATGCGTAGGGCACACCTGCGTAGGGTGCACTAGCGTAGTGTGCACCTGCGTAGTGTGCACCTGCGTAAGGTGCACCTGCGTAGGGAACACCTGTGTAGGGCGCACCTGCATAGTGTGCACCTGCGTAAGGCGCACCTGCGTAGGGAACACCTGTGTAGGGCGCACCTGCGTAGTGTGCACCTGTGTAGGGCACACCTGCGTAGGGAACACCTGTGTAAGGTGCACCTGCGTAGGGAACACCTGTGTAGGGTGCACCTGCGTAGTGTGCACCTGTGTAGGGCGCACCTGCGTAGTGTGCACCTGCGTAGGGAACACCTGTGTAGGGCGCACCTGCGTAAGGCACACCTGTGTAGGGCGCACCTGCGTAGGGAACACCTGTGTAGGGCGCACCTGCGTAGGGAACACCTGTGTAGGGCACACCTGCGTATGGTGCAGTGCGAGCGTTGGGATTGGGCCTGAGGCTTTTGTTTTCCTTAAAAGATTCTCACATGTTCCATCTTTTAGTTCTTTTTAAAACACAGAAAGGTTTTATTTACCTGCAACGTTTCGTTTGCGGCTGCAAACTTCGTCAGGCTGTGTTTAAAAAAAAACTAAAAGATGGAATTAGAATTTCAACACGGCAAGAACACACCAAAGAAGATTCCCACATGTGCCTCACATTCAGCTTTACAAAACTAATAATGAACTCTGAACCAACCAACACCTTTATTAGAAATGTTTAGTGTTAGATTCATGTGTGAGTGAACTCCGCGGAGCCTCGTAGCGTACTTCTGTCACAAACAAGCACCAACAGTTCCGTTTTCTCAGACAACCAGCAGACTTCCCACTCCAGCTCTCTGGAGCCCTGAAAGACATGTTTGCTGCTGAGTCTCCTGAATTATTCAGACTCTGTCCTCCACTTATGCTAATGGCTGCTTTAAAAAAGCTTCAGATCACCATCATCATTCCACTTTAGCCTAGTTGCTCTCCATCCAAATCACATCTGCTGGAGACGTCTGTGTGATTGGAGAGGCAGCACAGGTTGAGCCAGCCTAGAGTTTAGATCTCAGTGAGTTAGGGTTAAGGGTTAGGTACAGCCGATGGGCTGACCCTTCTGTCCTTCTCCGTTTGGAAGTAAAAACACAAACATCAAAGTATTTCCACATCCGTAAGCTAACTGTGATGAATGTCTGACTCTGATGGATGAGGTTTATTGTCTTGGTGACAAATTGCTCAGATTTATAATAATAATAATAATAATAATAATAATAATAATAATAATAATGATAATAATGCATTGAACTTATATAGCGCTTTTCTAGACACCCAAAGACACTTTCACACACTCTCACATTCACACACTGCTAGTGAGGGTAAGCTACTTTTAGCCACAGCCGCCCTGGGGAGGTCTGACAGAGGTGAGGCTGCCATTTGGCGCCGTCGGCCCCTCTGACCACCACCAACACAGGCAAGTTGGGTGAAGTGTCTTGCCCAAGGACACTACAGCAGGATACCCCTGGCAGGAGCTGGAATCGAACCCATGACCCTCCGATCATGAGGCAACCCGCTCTACCACCTGAGCTACTGCACAATGTTCTTGAACGACCCAGACATGAGGTCGATTCAAACGAGTACCTAAGTGAGCTTTGATCTCCGGGTTTTACCTGAGAAGTTTCTGCAGGAAGACCTTCATCTGGATGACCTAAAGCTTTGGTACCAAGTTCTGTGACTGCCGGGGCTCTGGCAGGGTTTACCTGTGTGGTTCGGGCTCAAATACCACCGCTACCGAACAGGTTACAGCCTTTCCTGATGGTCTAGTTTAGATTACAGCCTCAGTGACTGGACATGCTGCCATACCTAAGCCAGATACCCGTGACTGATGCTGCAGGTTTTGGGCAGCTCTGTTCTGTTCTGGAGCATCCACAGGGACGTGTCCTAAATCATGTAAACAACGGCGACTCAGAACATTTATTGGTCATACTTTGACATTTTCTCTAGCTTAACAGAGATAAACAAAAAATATTGACAATGGTGCAAAAGTTCATTAATGTCAGTAATTCAACTTAAAAAGGAAAACTAAAAGATGAGTCGGATTGATTCCAGGTAAATCCAGATGTTTGAGCCGTAATAGTTATCATCGCTGATGAAAAACACACATTCAAAAACTCAATCAGAAAATTGTGAAAAGGTTCAATATTCTAGACTCAAAGTGTCACACTCTGATCAGGTAATGAATCCTGAACACCTGCAGAGGTCCCTGAGTCATTAGATGGTCTCTCAGTCTCAAATGGATTACTGACATTAATGGACTTTTGCACCAGATTCCCATTTTCCTGTTTCACCTGTAATCTATCTTTTTTTTCCCCAATAAAATGTCATTGCAACCATTAAACGGATTAGGTGAGACCTGCCGGGGCAGCAGTAGCTTCAGAGGTAGAACAATCGGAAGGCTGCAGCTCGATCCCGGCTCCCGACAGAGGATGTCTATATCAGCCTCGCCTCTGTCAGGGCGCCCCGGGGCAGCTGCAGCCATTGTTGTGTTGGCTAATGCTAATTAGCTGTGGCGGCCATCTTTTGACACAGCTGCTGTGTGTTCCAGTAAGACAGGATGTTTGAACTTCACTGGCTCAATGGGATGGTTTACACACAGATATCTTATCCATTCCCACTACGACACACTAAGCCACCATATTAGTATTTATTTATTGATCTTTTTGGCTCTGCTGTACCTTTTAACCCAAATCACATCAAAAATGTCCTACCATATCAGCCGTAACGTTTGACATATGCCTTGTTTCCTCTGAAGACACCCTGAGGTGACTCTTACCTTTGTTACACCTTCACCACCTCAATGCTGGATCCGTGCAGCTTCACTTGTCACCATTTTCCAGCTGGTTTAAAAAACTGCGACCAGTCCACCACCTACACCTGTATCACTAAACTGGTTTCCTGTCAGGTAAAAGATCCTTCTGATGGTCTTGAATGGTCTAGCTCCAGCCTATCTGACCTGCTGAACTCGTGTGGCCCTGGCTACACTTTAGGTAATTGGATAGATGGCCTTTAACGGATTTGTCTCCTGGGCTGAACGAGTCACATCACCCACAGCTCTGAAATGATGGAACAAGTCATTTCATCTATTCAGTTTGTCCTTCACGCTGCTAAGGGTTCACCTTTAATAACAAACTAAAATAAAACACAGAATAGAGCCTGGCACCCCCTTCATTCTGGTGTCATGCAACCATCGTACCCCGTCCTAAGCCAAGCTGCCTCGGAGAACCTGCAGGATGACATCTGAGCTGGCTCTACACGTGTTCCACTGGGGGAGAGGTTTGGGGACCAGACTGGCTGTGAACCTTAGAGACACGTGTCGTGTACCAGGATGGTGTCCCAGGAGACACAAGTCCTGCTCTGGGTTCTGCTTTAATGACAGACCAAGAAACATTTAACCTGAAACTACTCCCAGTGGTTGTATGGTTATTGTTTTCTTTATGACTCAAACCTGCAACAACCATGGATCACCTTGTCCCTAACCAACACATTCTCACACCCAAGGCGTCAAAATGTGACGCATGTGACCAAGCCTCAATATATGACAATTTGGGATGCCCTAGTGCATTAGGAGACGACGATCAGGGACACGGTGGTTCACGTGGCTCCGCTGGCGTCACTGTTTGACGCGCGGTCACACGGACATTATTCTACTATTTAACCTTCCCCTCACCCCAATCCTAACCTCAAGGTCAGTAACTGTGACCTTAAGGTTAGGATTGGGGTGAGGGGAAGGTTAAGTAGTTCACAAGTAGTTCTGATGTCCGTCTCACCACCGGCGTCAGTCACCGATGTTCTGGGATGCTGCGTCAGCAGTTTATCCCTGATCGTCGTCTCCTGACGCGCTGGGGCGTCCCGAATTGTCATATATTGAGGCTTGGCCACATGCGTCATATTTTGACGCATTGGGTGTGAGAATGTGTTGCCCTAACACACACACACACACACACACACACACACACACACACACACACACACACACACACACACACACACACACCTATGGTCACATCCCCAGTGGGTTTATCCTCTGATACACCTGTAGAGGTTGAGCGCTGACCTGTCCACGCTGATGGCACAGAGGTTAAAGATGGAGGCTGTGCACAGCATCACATCCATGGTCATCAACCCGTCACAGATGGTGGTGCTGAGGGTCCACACACCGTCCTGGAACTGGAAGACAGAAACATGTCTACAATGTTCACTCCAACTGAAAGCCCCAGCAGAAGAAGCTCATTTTTCTGTGTAAAACTGGAATGTAGAATTACAAATTCTGAGTTAAACTTGAATGAAATCCCCACTGATAGGAAGGGTCATGTTCCTTCATATTTGTTCAGAATTTAAAAGATGTTGTTTGATGAATAAAACAAAAGAACAGAAAATGTTCAAACACAAGTGTGAGATGCACTAAAGTCGAGTGGTGATCAGAATCAGCCAGATCTAAGCATGATCAAACGACTCGATCAGAAACTCAAAATTCCTGCTCACGTCTCAGTCTGTGAACACACCAAGCAGCAATAAACATCCCACGTGTTTTCCTGGTTGTTGAACAACAACAGCAAAAAGTGCTTTTCTCTTCAAATGTTTTCACTTCAACAAACAATAAAGATCTTCCTTATTTGTTTTCTGAGCAGCTCAGAGAAATCAGAAGCCAGTATCAGCCCTTAAAGCTGCTACAGCAAATTTGGAAAACAGGAAATGACTTCTGGGTCGCTCCTGTCTGCTGGCTTTGTTCTTTGTTTTGCCGCCAGTGTCCAACTACAAATGCCGGCGCTGTTGTTTGTTTCCTTCTATTCATGGTGAGATTGAACTGCCCACTGGCTTGAACTTTTGACCTCAGATGAAAGTGACCTTAAGAGCAATGTTGAGGTTGTGTTTAGCTGTTGTCCCCTGAGCTCTGTGAGACAAAGACCAGCCAGCTTACTCTGAGGTTTATGGATGATGGGACCCTTTTCTGCCTCCAACAGTTGGCTCTCTCTGAGGTCAACAAGAGATAAAACACACTGATTTATGACAGCGAGTTTCAAACGTGTGTGTGTCAGTTCCACCTCCTGTCACATGAGGGCAGGAGTTTTAGAGTTCACACAAGCATTTTTACTCCATTATTTAAAAGTGGATGTATAGAGCTCCGGGCGTCACATGACTCTTAGAGAGTAGACGCCATGTTGGCAGTCAACACAGGTAAACAAAATGAACGGGATCGGCTTGGATTTTACTTCGTCTGAGTTTACTTCACACTATAAAACCGAATAAATCGTTTTATATAGTCAGAAATTAAATAGACTAAACATCTCCGACCCTTACCGTGCCCCTGGGATACTTTTTAAAAACGCCAGAAGCTGTCGGAGCAGACCTGGCCAGGGAATGCCTCAGGATTCCCCTGGAGGAGCTGGCCCAAGTGGCTGGGGAGAGGGAAGTCTGGGCCTCTCGACGCTACTGCCCCTGCAACCCGACTCCGGATAAGCAGATGAAAATGGATGGATGGATGGACAAATAACAGATTTACAAGTAAGTAGTTTAAATAGAGTGCTGTGCTGTTTGAATGTATAAACTGAACGCCAAGAGAAATCACTAGTCTGATTTTTTTCCGTGAATAAAATAAATATGTCAGGCAGGAGCGTCTCAGGATCTGTCTGAGATCTGTCTAGGTGAGACAGATAATAGCAATCCAAAGTGATTTTTATGTGTGATCTGACAATTGATCAACCATTGCTTAAAAATTAAATACAGCTTAGCCGGTTAATTGCTGTGATCATAAAACACGTAAACGGCAGCACGCAGAACTCACGAGGCAACGTTTTACGTGATGTTTACTTACTGCTATGAGTAATTAGACAGAAAAAGCCACGCCAAAATAAGTTTAGGAAGCCCACTAAGAATCGTAATAAAAGCATTTAAAATAAACACCATACACAGTTGAGGAAACATTGGTTTAAGTACCTGATATGAAGTGGTCGCTGCATAAGCGAAAACCTTTACTCTCGGGATCCCAGTTTCATTTTAGCCCGGTCACTAGTGCGTTTTATTACAATGATCCAACGTTTGCGGCGCTCCGGATCTCGGGGAATCCTGTAGATGGCTCATTCCTTATGTCGTCCACGTCTGTTCTGCATCCTGGGGCACAACAGGAATCTACCATATTCCCCGTTTGATTGAGTTTTCTGACAATAAAAAATAGTCCAGCTGCGGGCTTCTGCATGCCAATATGGCGCCGTTTCGATTTGAACTGTTGCATGCCGGGAGAAGTGACGTCAACTCCCGGAGCTCCATGGATTCATGTATGCTGGATCTGCCCCCGCTCTTCCTTGGAGGCATTTCTAACAGAAACACACAAGTTTCCACGACACCGGGGGAGAAACTGGCAGCTTTTATCTTTAATAATGAAGTTATGTCTGTCTTTGAATGAAAATGGAAAAATTATGTAGTTAATAAATGGGAGCAAACTTAAATAATTAAAACACCTTCAGACATAACATGTGCATGCACCTATAAATAATCCTCCACAGCCTCTCCCTCTGATCAGTGTGATCACCTTTGCAACAAGTTTCAGCTCAAAGTTGTTTGATATGAAACGCGTTTTTCTGACTCACTTTAAATTGGCTGTAAAAGATGTTTTCAAGAGGAAATAAAGTAAAAGCTCATAAATGACCCCTGACATGTGGTGTTCCTCAGAGGTCCATTCTTGGGCCACTGTTGTTCACCTTGTACCTGCTTCCCCTGGGTTTGTTTTCCGCGCCTTTTCACCTCTATGCAGACGTTAGCCGACTGTGTCCCTTAGCTGTAAAAAAACATGATGTGCAGCAAAATGATTGGAGTGTAAGGCTGCGGTTAAATCATGGATGTCTGCAAACTTTCTGTATTTTAAAGAAACCAAAACTGAGGTTTTACAAATTGGCCCTAGACACGAGGTGGTACGGATTTGGGCCGTTAACCCAGTTTATTAAGCCCACTGTCTCTAATCTTGTGTGAAAACGGATTTCTGTTATGATAAACACATAAGCTCGTGGTGAGTGCTAGCTCTTTTCATACACACACACAGACACACTCAAACACACACACACACACACACACACACACATGCACACACAAGCACACACACACATGCACACACTCACACACATGCAAACAGACACACACACCCACACAACACACACACACAAACACACACACACACACACACACACACACACACACACACACACACACACACACACACACACACACACACACACACACACACACACACACACACACACACACACACACACACACACACACACACACACACACACAGCTCATATGAAACAAATGATGCAGTTCTTCAGTTGAATATCTAATAAAGCTCTGATCCCATGAACTGAATTATATTAAACTGAATAAAGTAGGACTGATTAAATTCATAACTCAGACCTCCTGCAGCTGCAGACTGTTGATCATCTCAGCGTAACTATTCTGTGTTTGTGCCTCTTAAAGATCTTTATGTCATTAAAGTCTCAGAGCAGCAAACACAAACAGAGTGAACACATTATGCACTTTTCCAATATAATTTCATTTATTTAGGGGAACAATGAACTAGCATGTGAAAAGTAATCACCTCCTTGCTGTGAGTAACCACATTCTACCTTTAACCCTGGTTGGCTCCATTTAGATCTGAGACCTGTAGAAGAAGGACGTTAAACTCAGCATCAACATCCTGATGAGGCTTCTACAGACAGTTGGGTCAGGCATGGTCTGCTGCTTCTGGACCCGGAACCATGAATTCTGCTCTAGCACGTCCTGAAGGAGAACATCTGACCTTTGACCTTAAAGATGCATGCTGGTCTCGCAGCTTTGTGCCACCCTCTGATCAACCCTGACCCAGACGGAACCGTGCGGTCTCACCTCGGAGTAAACGAAGAGAGGAAGTACCAGCACCGCCAGCATCAGGTCCGCCACCGCCAGACTCACGATGAAGTAGTTGGTGGTGGTCTTCAGCGCCTTCTCTGTCAGCACACTGAGACACACCAGCACGTTCCCGCAGGTGATCACCACGATCAGAAGCACACCGAACAGCAGCGCCGGCACGTTGCGTCCTGCCGCCTCCGCCTCCGCGCACACACACACAGACACACTCAAACACACACACACACACCACACACACACACACACACACACACACACACACACACACACACACACACACACATGCACATACACACACATGCACACACACACACGCACAGCTCATATGAAACAAATGATGCAGTTCTTCAGTTGAATATCTAATAAAGTTCTGATCCCATGAACTGAATTATATTAAACTGAATAAAGTAGGACTGATTATATTCATAACTCGGACGTCCTGCAGCTGCAGACTGTTGATCATCTCAGCGTAACTATTCTGTGTGTGCCTCTTAAAGATCTTTATGTCATTAAAGTCTCAGAGCAGCAAGCACAAACAGAGTGAACACATTATGCACTTTTCAAATATAATTTCATTTATTTAGGGGAACATTGAACTAGCATGTGAAAAGTAATCACCTCCTTGCTGTGAGTAACCACATTCTACCTTTAACTCTGGTTTGGCTCCAGTAGCCATTTAGATCTGAGACCTGTAGAAGAAGGTCGTTAAACTCAGCATCAGCATCCTGGTGAGTCTTCTACAGACAGTTGGGTCATGGTCTGCTGCTTCTGGACCCGGAACCATGAATTCTGCTCTAGCACGTCCTGAAGGAGAACATCTGACCTTTGACCTTAAAGATGCATGCTGGTCTCGCAGCTTTGTGCCACCCTCTGATCAACCCTGACCCAGACGGAACCGTGCGGTCTCACCTCGGAGTAAACGAAGAGAGGAAGAACCAGCACCGCCAGCATCAGGTCCGCCACCGCCAGACTCACGATGAAGTAGTTGGTGGTGGTCTTCAGCGCCTTCTCTGTCAGCACACTGAGACACACCAGCACGTTCCCGCAGGTGATCACCACGATCAGAAGCACACCGAACAGCAGCGCCGGCACGTTGCGTCCTGCCGCCTCCGCCTCCGCGCTCACGTTGACCGACATCTCCGCCGCGGCTCCGCCGTCGCTCCGTCCCGGTCCGGGCCACAGCACCGCGGCCAGCCGGCTCTCATGAATGCTGGTCCGGACTGCGGGACCCAGGGTGAGGTCTCATGATGTCTCAGAGGCTTGAAGCAGACTTCAATCTGCGCGCGGCGCTGCGCAATAACGCAAAATCGGTCCAGCCGGACGGACGCGCGCACTTTAACTTTATTCTACAAAGTAATGAAAACGAAAAGCGATTGGTCTACTTCATTATCCTTGTGCTCAGGTCATGTTTCATCCTGGAAAGTTACAGACTCAACTCAACCCGCGACGTGTTTACCTGTCCTCCGGAGGCCACCGGAGACAAATTAACCGATTAAATCCGATTAGCTGCTGCGCTTTACGGCGTCCTTCAACCCCTGAGCTCCGGGAGACAGTCCATCTGCGCGTGCGTGCACGCGCGCGCGCGCGTCTGTGTGTGTGCTGAACGCTGATGAGGTGCTGAATGTAAAGTTATGTATTTCATTGTCAAGATTTCTCTTCGTGAATAAAAACAATATGTTTATTTTTCAAGCATATTTCCTCAGAAACGACAAGATCTAAAAATCTGAACTCAAACAAAAAATATGTAAAAAAAAATTCGGAGTCAAACAATAAGTTAAAGCCATCATCAGGTTTGTATAAGGTTATATTTAAAGGTTCAAATTTGTACAAATGTCACAAATATTTTAGCTAATTGGAGGAAATAACCCAAATAACTATGTTATAGACACCCTAATAATCCTGACCCAACAGTCTCCGCCCACCAAGAGGTCACCTCTAGACCTGATGGGGACTTTTGGATGCTCCTGAGTTTGCTTCAGGATCCAACAGATGCTCCTTTCTCCTCCTCCTCCATCACTGCCCAGCCGGACCTTCCTGCCATGGGCACAAAACTGAAGGAGTCGGAAAAGAAACATCCAGACAGAATTTTTATTTATTGTTGTTTGAACCATTAATTAGTTTTTTTTGTTTTTTTTTTTGCTATCCACATTCTGATGGAACATGATCAGTTGTGCCAAAAACTGTTTTCTGTACAAATTCTGCTTAGTCTGTCAGAGACCAGAGGCAGAACAGAGGAGCCGCTCTAGTCTGCATGGTGGCTGTTGTTTCACTGCAAAAAGGTTGCAGGTTTAAATCCCAGCTGCAGCCACCCAGCAAGAACATATGCTTTCATCCGACTGACCAGAAAATGCATGTTAGGTTAAAGGTGCATCATGTAGAAATGAAGTAAAAATGACATCCTGTGGTAAAATGTGGTTACTGCAACCACTTTAAATAACTGTAGATTTTTGACGTACCACAGGTCAAAATTTTCGTCAACATGACCAGAAGGTAACCTTTAACTTGCAGACACACACACACACACACA
>SSNQ01034499.1:531027-553892 GCA_006942095.1 Nothobranchius kuhntae
TAACGCTGCGAGTGATTACAGACACAACGGCTCTTTTAAGAGCCACCGAACAGCCTTATGGGCTCGACACACGGGAGGCGACATCGCCTCTCCTCCATTCATTTTCAATGAGACATGCGCGACAAAGCGATCATCGCGGGTCTCTCTCCTACTAAGCGAAACACGAAGAACGTGCGTGTGAAATTTTGCGCTCGTGCACGTGTCGTGCACGGACGACCCAGCGACGCGATCCCAGAAAGTTGAAACATTTTCAACTTTTCATCGCTGTCGCTCGGACGAGGACCAATCAACGGAGGTTTCATTCACTGACCAATGAGCGGACAGGATGCTCCGTACTCCTCCGAGCAAACATGAAGGAGAAGTTGATCATTATTATGTTTTATAGTAAAATCAGAAGTAAGATTTCACATAACTCTAGCAGCACCTTGTGAAACATCATATCTACCACTTTTTTAACTCTGAACCGCTTAAATAACCTTAATTCCCTCCAACCTGACACAGCCAAACAAAACAACGGAAGTTTCGATTTTGCCGGCTTTGCCGCTGGCCGCTGCCGCGGGTCGCCTCCCGTGTGTCAGGTAATAAAAGCGACAGCGACAAATTTCACTGATCACGGTCGTTTGTCGCCTCCCGTGTGTCGAGCCCATTAGATGCAAACCAAGCACTCCAGCTGCCTGTCGTCACATGGAGATATCTCATGACTAGACGGGTCGTATCGGAGCGAATCTATGGGTTCTGGTAACAGAGGTCCACGCCATCAGCAGTGTCTGGCTCGACCTCCTGACCCCCTGGATCTGCACGGGGATCTCCACACAAGGGTGCGTAGACTCGACACAGATTGCGTCGGATGGTTTTATAAACAAATCTCTAGTTTACAAAACAGCCAAATAGATTTCACAACCCAGACGCCACAATCTCTCTCAGATACTCAAGAAAGGTTTTGCTAAAACATCTAGCTCCATTCCAGCATTTCATCCATACCTTGTCTTGTATAATCATTAGTTTAGGAAAACAGAAATAAATTCATCTTTGTAAACTAAACGTGACTCTGGCTGATTTAATACTAAGTGTGTTTATGGTCCCTGAACAAGTTAAAGTAACTAGAATCTTCTGATTAAACATTCAAAGATCAATCAGGTCAATATTTCATATTTATATGGAATCATCACATCTGATTGATCGTTTGGCACAGACATAGCCACTCCTTAACGTTGCAGTATCAGTATTAGCTCTCAGGAGACACCCCCACACTCACTGATGGTAAACAATACGTACGCAGCCAGCTGGATATGAAATATGTTTCAGTAGAACCTTCCTTCCAAAACGACTGAAACATTTGTGTCTTTTGGGATTTGCTCACTGTAAAATTCTCACTATAGTCTTACATACTGCACCTTTAATGGGAGACTGTCTCTGTGTGAGTGTTTGTCTCTGTGTTGGACTGGGGACCCGAGTTCTCCACTCACCACCTCCCTCCAGCCCTACTGAGTGATTTTCTGCTCCTGATCAGCCCAGACTGTCAGAGCTGCAGGGTCGCTGATAGCTGAGTGGTGCGATACCAATACCACATCAGTCAAGAACCAAGAAGGGGCGCTGTAGCCTACAAATGGCACCCACTCATCAGGGAGGGGTCAAACCCAGAGTCCCTCTGCGTGAGCTGCAGGTCTGGGGGAACCTGATCTCCACATTTTCAGCTAGAGGAGCCTGACTACGCCATAGCTGATACTGAAAATGTGACTTTATAAAATCATGATAATACATTCAAATGTTGTAAGTCCCCAGAAGTTATCCATCTCCTCCAGCTGGACCTCCATCCCATCACAGCACGAAACACTCTGCTGCTGTCTGCTGGTCAATCTCACACATAACCGATAGAACGTTCCAGGAGAGAGCAAACACTTGTGTAGAACCGCGTGACTTCAAATCTGGTCTTTTACTGGTTTTTACAGCTTTAATGGTGGTGCAGCTGGTAGAACCGTCGCACTGCAGCGAGCAGGCTGCGGGTCTAAATTCCTACTGAAAGCAGTTAGCCTGTTCTCCCCGTTGATGTAGGTTTTCTGCAGGTTCTGGGTTACTGGGGAGCACTCCAGTAGCTGGTGGGGCAGGCTGGTGACGCTGGACAACAGGAAAGTGACGGTTAGGTGAATCTAGGAGGCACTTTTGACCCAACAAACAAGGAACAGACTAATAAACCCAAAGAAGTCACCAAGACACTGACAGTGATTTACCAGCCAGAAACTGTACCTGATTTAGAACCAACATCTTTGCTTCTCATATAAAAAATTCTATTTATAGGTCAGAATTAAACGAGTGGGTATTCTGCATCAGTATATTCAGAATAAGACCCAAAACTAAGATTTGTGGATTAATTTTATTCCCTTTCCCCTAAAAATCTTATTAGATACAGCTTAAGTGCTATGTAATGTTAATAAATAATATGTTGGGTTGTGTAAATTGCTTTAAGAGCTATTTATATTAACACCACTTGAGACCAATAAGCTGCGCTACTCTATTTAAATATAGAATGTCACCTTGCCTGGTCTTCATTTGATTTAGTAAGAAGATTCTAGGATTCTTTATTCATTAGGGCAGCCTTTCTAAAATGGGGGTACGCGTACCCCTGGGGGTACGTATAGAAACTCCGGGGGTACGTGAGAAAATGTACATTCATTTTAAAAAAATAGTATCCATGGAAAATCTTTAAAAAAATAATTATTTAATAAATATTTTAGGAAAATATAAGTAAAAGTTCATAAAATGTGTTTTATATTCAGTAGAAGTAGGCTAAATTCATTATCCCAAAATCCCAGAGTCCTCCCCCCAATGCTTTTGCGCTCATTAGGGGTACTCGGCTGAAAAAAATATTTCAAAGGGGGTACATCAGTCAAAAAAGGCTGAGTACCACTGCATTAGGGGATCGTACACACTTCGTTTTGATTCAGAGACAGTCAGGTTTATAAAGTAAGAATTTATTTACAATTTAAACTTGACAGGCTAACGAAGCATTTACTGTGATGGATGGAACTAAAGGTGTGTTTGGAACCTATGTGTGAATATAATATAGTCAGAATCTCCGTATCTCAGAGAGCTGAGTTCTGGATTTAAAGGAATTTGGTTTGTTTAAGCTATAAACAGATTATTATCAAAACCACATTCAGACGCAATCTCACTGTGTTCTACAAAGCCAAGTGGAACCGAGATGTCAGGAGACCCCGGTACCGGAGTGCGTAGACCAACTCCTCGTACGACCAGGTCAGTCCAGGGCCATCTTCCAGGTAACGACAGTTGGAATAACTCTTAAGGAGTTGTAACAATATCAGCTTTGTTCTGCAGGAAACTATCTTGTTGTTTCAGCTTCGCAGGTGCGGAAAAGTTAAAGGTTGTGACGACGCATCAGAATCCTTGATGGTTAAAGATGTTTTGCTCAGATGGCCGGTCTGAAGCTTGCTCTCAAACTCCAGAAAACCCAGAGTGATCTAGTTTTAATGGAACAATATTATGATGGAGTAGCCAACCAGAAGTTGACAAGTTTGAGGAATATTACCAAGAATCTCAGAGACACACCCTCCTTGATCCAGAGGCTCTGAACTGGGCAAAAGGTTAACTATGTGTCATCCGTTCACTTGACTTTACTTTGTTTTTGTGTGAGTGCAGATGGTGATGACCTCGTCAAGTAAACATGCTAAACATATATCATTAAGCACAGAATAAGGAAACATTTCATTGTCTTATAATTATTATAAGTAGCAATAAACAAACATTTATTTAATGATTATCTTTCATTTTAAAATCTTCTTTCTTCTGTGAATCTAGGAGTTCATTTAATGAGTTCCTCTGTAGAGGGACCTTGGTAGGAGAGAATGTTATTGTTTGATTTTATTATCTCTTTCAGGGCGTCAGGCTTTCAGTCTCCTGTGAGGGAAAATATTGTAGGTTGGAGTCGTAGCCAGGGCAAAATGACCTGGCTGTGGACGTGACCTGTGGGTCTCAAAATCAGGCCATTTCGTGACGTTACAGCTACATCATGTCCATCCATCCAGGGCTGGGTCGTGGGGGCAGCAGCCTAGGCTACATTATGTTTCAATACCAAATAAATGAATTCAGAACTGGTCAAAAATCTGTTTTTTTTGCTTTTTATTTTAAAACACCCAAAGCCCATCAGAAAAGTGAGAAATCGAACCGAAACAAGCCTCTGACTTGGGGAGCAGGTAGACTCAGATGGGAACCCTTCTCGTGTTCTTGCATCACATTGAAAGAAAAGGAAAAGCTACCAGAAACATTAAGGTTACAGTAATTTCATGAGTTTTACGAAGGCAGACAACGTTTTTGTGAAGCATCAGTCCTCCAGTCCACTGATGTCCTCACTCAGCAGGAAGTGAGGTCGGAGCAGAGACATGATGGGGCCGCGTGGGGCTCCGGCTAGGCAATATGCCTCATCCACGCTGACACCGATGGACCGTAAGGCCTTCAGGGCATCACAGCAGCTTTCCTTGCTGCCGCGTGACATCACAAGTGTGAAGCAGAGAGGGCTGTGAAACATCCCGAACTTCTGCCGCATGGTCCCCAGCTGGGCCGCAAGCCTCTACAGACCAAATATGAGCCTCTAACATAAACATGGAAATGCAGCGTGACCCCTAAGAGACAGGAAAAAGTTCAAGTTGGTACCTGAGCAGCTTGCCTGCTGGCTGGTGGTGGACCAGGATTAGGTGGGATGACAGCGTTCTCACAGAACAAAACTCTGAGCTGGTCTGATGAACAGGATCTGGAGGACTCATCCAGCAGTGCTGAGGGAACACCTGGAACAGCAGCAGGTGAGAGGATGCATACCAGATTAGATTTAACTAGAAAACCTCAAGAGAAAGTAAACGTTAAAGGTCCACGAAGCAAGAATGACATCCTGTGGTCAAAGGTGGGTACTGCAGTCTCTGTATCAAAACTAGAAGTAGAAGAAAATATCATTTCTATAGCGCCTCTCAAGATAAAAATCACGAGCGCTTCACAAAAACAAAACATGTAAAAATATAAAAAATAATTTAGAAAATGGTTAAAAAACATTTTAAATGAGCAAAAAATAGACAATTGTGATTAAAAAATGTTAAGAGAGAGAGTGAATAGGAAAGAGGGAAATCAGTGGATCCTGAGGAAGGTGGAATAGGTGGGGAGAGCAGAATAAAGAGAGAGTGGTGAAGAAGGTCATACAAAAGCCAGCTTGAACAAGTAAGTCTTCAGCTGCTTTTTAAAGGAGATCACTGAGTCCACTGATCTCAGGCTCG
This sequence comes from Nothobranchius kuhntae, assembly GCA_006942095.1. Taxonomy (NCBI): domain Eukaryota; kingdom Metazoa; phylum Chordata; class Actinopteri; order Cyprinodontiformes; family Nothobranchiidae; genus Nothobranchius; species Nothobranchius kuhntae. Next base: position 536,301 of record SSNQ01034499.1, read on the forward strand.
GGGGGGAGAGTTCCAGAGTCTGGGGGCCACAGCAGCAGATGATCTGTCACCTTTGGTCTTTAGCCTGGTGCTGCACAACCAGTAGGCTTTGGTCACTGGACCTCAGGAACCTGCTGGGGGTGTAGGGACTAAGAAGATCACCAATGTAAGATGGTGCTTGTCCATGTAAGGCCCTTTAGACCAGAACCAGGATCTTGAAATGAACCCTGAAGTTGACTGGTTACCCGGATGCAAACGTTAACTTTCACGGGGTCTATAAGTAGTATAATGTTGATATGATAGCTGTGATTGTCCATAAATTATGTCAAACTGCGTCAAGTCTAGACTAAAGCAGCAGCCTGGATCGGTTGGATTAAGAAGACAGAGCAACGTGGGTTATTCGGACCTGGTTTGGGTTTAAGGAGTCGGACGTTGAGCAGGAAAACGTCCTGAGTATGCTGGGTCAGAGCTAAGCGGTATCTGCACTAGCAGCTTTTAACGCTAATTCCCTTAAATGCTGAATGTTTTTTAACACATAATGAACACACCAAACTTGTTGGACATCTTCTGTGATTTAGTTAGAACAAAATTCCCTCTGCAGCTTCAGCTGTTTCTCACATTTCCTCATGAAGCACAAGCCTGAAACAGGTCCGGGCTGCAAGTGAGCAGCAGCGGTCAGACCCGCGGATTGGCTGATCCAGAGAAAAGGAATAAACCACCAACTCTATTTTAGTATTGTTGACAAGATGTTTCACTAAAATTTTACTAAACTCTGAAAAATGTTCATTTCAGTTTGGACCTCTGTGCGTTTCCTTGCCTGACGTTAGATTTCACTGCTGTGTTATGTTTAAACACAACTACTGTAAACATTAAACGTCTGCAGGACTAAAACCTTGACTTTCACTAGCGATAGTATTTTAAGACTTCTATACTAATGTAACGATGCAACACCTGGTATTCTCACATACGTGCCATAGGCAGAGCTCAGTCCTGAGGCAGAATCTACCCTTTCTCTGTCGCAGCTCTGGTGTTAAGCCCACCCAACAAACAGCGCTGTGATTGGTTTGGTCCAACGGTAGACCTGCTGGGGGTGGCTAGACCTGCAGAACTACATCTTTTGCTACAGTTGGTCCAGATTTCCAGGCTACAGCCTGGGGAACACAGTCAGATGCACCGCACCACTTCACGCCCACGCCATCATTTTAAAAAAAGAGGCCATTATAGTTACGGAGAGTGGTTACACGGGGAGCGCAACGCGTCGTCTGTGCCACGGCGCTGCTATTTCAAGTGCAGCTTTTTACGACATTGTGGAGTACTTTACAACAGACATTACGACGCGGAACGGCTCTACGGCACAAACCCAGCCTCCAAAACACGGACGAGGAGCTCATAAATGCTACTTGATCACAGTATTGATGACTTTAAAGTACTGTTGATCTTAAAAGTCTAATAAATTGTGTACTTACCCATTTTTAATGAATTAGTCTCACAAAACACGACGTCAAGTCTGATCACGTTTAATCTAAAGAGTTACTTTCCACTTCCTGTCCTAAAATCCAGCATCATGTAGTGACTATCTCGCGATTCTCCAAGAAGCGTTCGCAGCACAGTGATCCTGTGTGACCATTTGACTTCCCCAAACCGCGGTGCTTCCGTGGCGCAGCGCCTCTATCTTCTGTGTGCCCCACGCTTTACGACTTGTTCCAATATCTCGTAAACTGGATTCAAGGTCCTAACAGTTTGGAGTTGTAGATGTATCTAAGCAAGTGTGTGCCTCCAGCTGCAACATAAAAGAGAAGAAAAAACACCTCCTGACCTTGCTGCGTTGCCTGGAGTGATTCATTTTCATCTGTCGTGAGAAATAACTGAACGTTTTGTTTTAGCAGGCTCTCGTTGAAGTCCTCCTCACTTGAAAAACAGAATCTACCAACTTCAAGACCTGCAACAGAGCAGCAGTGAAATCAGGATGGGAAGAGAACAGCCGGTTGTGAACAGCTGGAGTCAGACTACCGTGATGTCTGGTGCTGTTCGTGATACGAGAACTCTGCTGCTGCTGTCGGCTGCTGGTGGTGATCAGGACCACGTCAAACAGCAGAGACTCAGCTGAATTGTCCTCCAGCAGACGTGCATTCACCCTCTGCAGCGCCTGAAGTAAACATGGAGACATTAATATCTGATCACTGTCTGCATAGCTTGACAGCTAACAGCATTAATTCTGACCTGCAGTAGTGGAAAAGCCACACCTGCACCGTAAACATCACCACCGTCATCACCAGCTTCTGAGTCGAAAACCGCACGGGAAGTTATCGCCACGACCACCGCATGGCCCTGATGCTTCTGCAGGGGAGAGGCAAAACCAGTGGTTAGTTTTTGTAACGCACCTTAAAGTCAGACCTTACGGGGACCTCCTCTGGCTAATGCCCTGGACGGGAGATGCAGAATCTTCACAGTCACATGTGATGAGAAGGAGAGCCGTGGCAGAGTGGGTACAAGGTTGGTGGTGCAATCCCGGCTTCCCCACCCTTGTCATTGGAAGACACCTGTTTTTTTTTTGAAGAGCAAAGCTACCCTCCTACTGGAGGGTAACTCTGAAGTGCCTTTTTTCCCTCCACCTGAACCAACCCTCATGTAAACCCCTCTTATCTCTATTAAGGTAGCGCGACTCAGGGTTGCGAATGACCACAGTCACCAATTCCTGTCATGTGTCTTGCCCATGTATGTCTGACCTCTGAATTGTGTGTACTGAAACTCTAATTTCCCTCTGGGATTAATAAAGTATCTTTGGTTTGATTGATTGAAATGGGAAGGGGAATGTCTGGACGACTAGAAAAGCATTATTTAAGTACAGAACATGTGTAACTGTAATTATGTACAGCACAGGTGTAACTGTAATTATGTACAGCACATGTGTAACTGTAATTATGTACAGCACACGTGTAACTGTAAATATGCACAGCACATGTGTAACTGTAATTATGTACAGCACACGTGTAACTGTAATTATGTACAGCACACGTGTAACTGTAAATATGCACAGCACAAGTGTAACTGTAATTAAGTACAGTGCATTTACAACTGCAATTAAGTACAGCACATTAATTGTAATTAAGTACAGCGCATTTATAACTGTAATTAAGTACAGCACATTTATAACTGTAATTAAGTACAGCGCATTTGTAACTGTAATTAAGTACAGCGCATTTGTAACTGTAATTAAGTACAGCGCATTTAAAACTAAAAGTACAGCGCATATATAACTGTAATTAAGGACAGCACATTTATAACTGTAATTAAGTACAGCACATTTGTAACTGTAATTAAGTACAGCGCATTTATAACTGTAATTAAGTATAGCACATTTGTAACTGTAATAAAGTACAGCGCATTTGTAACTGTAATAAAGTACAGCACATATGTAACTGTAATTAAGTACAGCACATATGTAACTGTAATAAAGTACAGCACATATGTAACTGTAATAAAGTACAGCACATATGTAACTGTAATTAAGTACATCACATATGTAACTGTAATTAAGTACAGCACATATGTAACTGTAATTAAGTACAGCGCATTTATAACTGTAATTAAGTACAGCACATTTATTACCGTAATTAAGTACAGCACATTTATAACTAATTAAGTACAGCACATTTATTACCGTAATTAAGTACAGCACATTTATAACTGTAATAAAGTACAGCGCATTTGTAACTGTAATAAAGTACAGCACATATGTAACTGTAATTAAGTACAGCACATATGTAACTGTAATTAAGTACAGCACATTTATAACTGTAATTAAGTACAGCACATTTATTACCGTAATTAAGTACAGCACATTTATAACTGTAATAAAGTACAGCGCATATATAACTGTAATTAAGGACAGCACATTTATAACTGTAATTAAGTACAGCACATTTGTAACTGTAATTAAGTACAGCACATTTATAACTGTAATTAAGTATAGCACATTTGTAACTGTAATAAAGTACAGCGCATTTGTAACTGTAATAAAGTACAGCGCATTTGTAACTGCAATAAAGTACAGCACATATGTAACTGTAATTAAGTACAGCACATATGTAACTGTAATTAAGTACAGCACATATGTAACTGTAATTAAGTACAGCGCATTTATAACTGTAATTAAGTACAGCACATTTATTACCGTAATTAAGTACAGCACATTTATTACCGTAATTAAGTACAGCACATTTATAACTGTAATAAAGTACTGTGCATTTATAACTGTAATGAAGTACAGTACATTCATAACTGTAATTAAGAAACTAAAGTAAAATTCAAAATTAAAAAAGGGTGGAAAGAAGTTTCCTGGCAGAAATGTAAAGGAGGTTTGCCAAACAGGGCGCATGCGGCATAGCCCCCGACCTCTGGACTGAAACTACTCTTTAAGCCTTAATATAACATGTGTAACATGTGTCGTGGTGAAGAGAGAGCTGAGTCAGAAGGCAAAGCTCTCAATTTAGCGGTCGATCTACGTTCCTACCCTCACCTATGGTCATGAGCTTTGGGTCGTTAGAGAGAAAGAGATTGCAGATACAAGCAGCCGAAATTATTTTTCTCCGCAGGGTGGCTGGGTCCTCGAGGTCTAGGTCACTCGGGCATCTAGTCAGGATGCCTCCTGGACGCCTCCCTGGTGAGAAGACACAAGGGAAGTCCCAGAACACGCTGGAGGGACCATGTCTCTTGGCTGGCCAGGGAACGCCTTGGGATTCCCTCGGAAGAGCTGGCCCAAGTAGCTTGGGAAGGGGAAGTCTGGGCGTCTCGACTTAGGCTGCTGCCCCCGCGACCCGAGTACGGATAAGCAGCTGAAAATGGATGGATGGATGAACCACTAGGGGTCGCCCTAATTGGGTTTGGCTGTAGGTTGGAGTGCCATTAGCAGTGCTGGGTGCACCTGTGCCCGGTGTGCCTCTGCCCCTCTAAAAGCCTGCTGCTGTCTGTTCACCGGCTGGCTCCTCTGTGCAGAGGGGATTCACCCACCCATCTCGGCCCATGTGGTTTTGTTTCTGCTTCCTCATACAGGTTCATTCATCCAGGCACGCATACATGACGGATTTACTGACTGAACATGGTTTAGTTTAAATAAACACTTTAGTTTACACTACCACCTTCAGTTGTCTCCCAGTGTTTGAGGCAGACCATGAGCAAGTCTGAACAAGCGGCGCTGGTTGGTCAGTTCAGGACAGTTTGTGGTACTGTTGGTTTTGTGGATGCATCTGTGAGATGTTTTCTTTACACTGCAGTGGGTGTGGATTGTTTTGGAAGACAATTAAAGTGTTGTAGTGGAACTGTGCTCAGTTTCTCAATTTCAAATTCAACAATCAATAAAAATCAATATTGCAAAGCATTTTGAGATTGCACATTTTAAATTGAAACACTGGGAGGAATTGCAAACCGTTTATTCGTTAAATAATGCAATTAGATTTTTTTCTAATCCTGTTTATAATATGAGAATAAACACCATTTGTGAATTTGAGTTTAAATATCTTTTCATTTTATAAACTGAACAAAGTTATTCCTCTTCTGCATCCATGTTCTTTCCCCTCTCATTTCCAGATCCGTCTTCAGTTGCATTTCCTAAATAGTTACGCTCTCTGTTTAGGAACTGTGCGACCCTCCTGGTCCCCCCACTGAAAACCATGTAAAACCAAGTCCAACCAACCACAGCTGTTCCTTGAACGTTACCAGCTCTCATTGGTGAGACAGCCATATTTACACCCCAACATGACATGGTCCCTGGTGAGCTCTGCAGTCACCAAAATGCACACTTTGTAACTTTGACAGTGCAGATCATAGCCACATTCTAGCCAACACCCGTATAATATTGTCTGTTATTGATATGTTTTTTTTTATTTAACAGATCTGTGACACCATCACGGGCCATGACAGGGACGGGATTTCCCTCACCAGCCACCTTGCGAGTGCCGTGCTTTCAGAGGGAGGGTTGTTCAACCAGCACCAGCAAACATTCTCTGAAGAGGCTCTGAAAACCACCGTGAGGGTATACCCCGTGCTCCACAAGGAGAAGCTCAGGACTGAACTTTCTCTGATCTATGAAGGTCCAGACTTCAGGAACTGCTGTGGTGCACTGGCTCAGGTTCTACAGAGCTGCAAGCCAGGAAACCTTCTGACTGTGGTGCTGCTGAATCTTCTCATCACCACTCCGATGACGACAGCTGAAGCTGAGGTGTTTCTCCTGGGAAGCAGGGACAGGAACGTCTGGATGCATGGGCCACGCTTTCAGTGGAGAGGGAGCTTGTCAGGAACATGATCTCAGTGAGAGGGTGATTGATCACTTGCCTGATCACTTCGCCTCTTTTGGCTTCAGTACAAGTGATGGTTCGTTTGGTTATATGCTGTGTTCTCCAGATGTGGAACTGTAAATAGTTGTATTGATTATATTGGCAGCTAAGATTTGATCATGACATCAGCAGCAGCATGTTAACCCTCCAACAGGCTGTGGTAGGACGCAGAGAGTCTGTGTGAATGGTTGCTGAGTAAAGGCGAAGCGCCTCACCTGCGTCATGTCGCTGTTCTGGCGCGTGGAGACCATCCTGGAGGCCCGGGGAACGTCTCTACTCACCCGCTCCAGCTGTAACGCAGCAAACACCAAACTTATCCACTCGGACGGGTTTGTTTTGCTTCCTCCCGACCTGCAGCTTCACGTTCAAGAGCGCTGCGTGATTGCGTCACTTCCTGTTAGAACCAGCCGCTCACCCCGCCCGCACCAGTATTTGACAGGTGCATAAACACCATTCGGCTTATTCCCTAAGCACCGACATTTGTTCGGCGTCTGGACCGCGGACGGACGCAGCCCTGCCGCCGGAGGAGCGCGTTGTGGTTCGGAGCGGTTCTGGCCCGGTTTGGTGGGGCTGTGAGCTCTAACAGCCGGGAGAGAAGGAGCGACAGGGGGTGAAAGGTAGCCTCGTCCGCGGCTGTACGGTGAGAAACTTCACCTTCTCTTTCTGTTTGAGCACAGCTGGACATGAAGGTGTGACTGTGTGTTTCCGTTCCTGGACCCTGTGGACCGGTTGCGTCACTTCAGATCCTTCTTCAGCTCCTTCACCTGATTGGCTCGCCACTGGAGTCAGTGGGAGGAGCCTACTGGTGACTGGGAGCATCTCCGTAAACACCAACGAGCTGCAGCTGTAAGAACAAAGAAATGACTTTTCACTCTTTCATTATGTGAATAAGTGACACATTTACAGAGGAAGCATTTAACAGATGGCCATAATAAATACCAGTCATTAGTATAGTGATATAAAACGTAAAATCAGTGTTTTATGTTTCTAAAAATAACAGAAAGACCCAAGAAGATGTTTTAATAATTATCTGTCTGTCTGCCGTAAACTCTCACGTTATATTTCATGTGTGAAACTCCTCTAACAGATTTCATCAAAATGTTTTTATTTTCAAGAAACTCGACACAACTTTATTATTTGCTCAATTTTAAATTCATTAACAATTGTTTACATTTGCTCTTCCTTCATCCTATCATTAAGCGTATTCTCACGCGTCTGCTCAATATTCTGCTCTAAACTTTGTGACTTTTACTATTTGGAGACATTTGTGTGTGTTTTAGCGAGCCTTTTCACCGTGGATGCCGACTGGAGCGTTGTTTATGCCAAACCCCTCCCAAGGGTCAGCAAACAGCTACGGAGAGCAGAGAGGGTCAAATAGTGAGTTTAATAGGGAGTGTAATGCTAACTAGAGAATGCATGAGACAAGGATGCATCGTGAACTTAATTTAAGATGACAGACTTTTCTCTGGTAGCAGGAGCCAGCTTGTTTACATCGAACGCACCATGATCCACGTAAAACAGGTGTTGTGGGAAATTATGTTCCCCTAAAATATTCTGTTACCTTTAGGCAGTCAAGAGCAAATGTTTCCTAAATAACACAAATTATTGTCCATTATGAGGACTACACTACCTCAAATAAAAGATGGTTAAACCGAGTCAGATTACAGAAGAGTGAACAAGAATGTTTTTACTGTCTCGTTTTATTGTTTTTAGGAGGAAATGTAGACAAACATCACAAGCATGACATTATTACATTACACCATGTTCCCGTAAAAGTTGATCACAAATGTTGTGAAGATAGTCTGAGGAGCGATCTCCCGACACGGGTGGGTGGGACAGAATATTTCAGGGGAACACAGTTTCTTACAACACCTGACCTCCTGGCGTATGTCACCCCTCCTCCGTGTGAATCGTGGCGGCTTCTGGGTCTAACAGAGCTTCAGGACTGGCAGGTTGATAAAACAGTAATAATTAAAAATGCTTTTGTAACTGGTCCAGTAGCTATGAGCTCTGTGTGGGTTAGGCTAGAGAGATCTGAATGTGATGAGTGGGCCACCGTAGCTGTCTCTGAACTGCGTGGCGCTAAAGAGTCGCATTATTTGTCATGATTTGAATGGATTTCACACACGAGGCCTTGAAAAAGTGAAATGATTACTTTTCAGTTCGGCATTATTACACAACTAACGCTCAGCTTTGCAAAAGTGTGAATAATAATGCTAAAGTGTAAAAAACCCTGAGAGTCAGTTGAAAGTTTAACCTCGGATAAGTTTTCCAGCTCAAGGGTGAAGTACTAGATATTAAAGTGTGTCATTTCCTAACTAGTCCAGCTCCAAGGTTACTTCTAGGTAGTTTGTGCAAAATCAGTAACTTAGGATCACGGTTTACCAAGTTCTTTCAACTCCGTGCTTGACTAAACTCACATGTGACAACACCAACAGGGCGTGTTCCCTTTGAGAGTCACAGTGGATAAACAGTCCAGCACACATAAAGCTGTTCTGGTGGCGTGTGGTGGTCTGAAGAGTCCTGAACCAGGCTCAGCCTGACCTGCTACTGTCCATCACTGTTGTTTGTTTGTTTAAGTTCTACACTTTTCCGTTTGCTCTGTGACTCATCATCCTCCTGAATCGACACACGAATGGGCCAATCCCATCTCTACCTGGTCGGCCCGGCCCGGATAGCATAGCTTGCTTACATATCTTGGTGGCCTGCCTTTTTTCAGGGTGCAACAAGACTGTTTTTCATCCCTCTTTCTGAGGTGGTCTGCTTCAGGCTGACCAGGGCCAACACACCCAAATTCACACCTTCCATTAGAGCAAGCCTCTGATTGGTGGGTAGAACCAGCCCACATGGGCTTAAGGCACGCTCATTTCATTATCATTCATTATCATGCTGATTACCTAGAAGTTGAAAATGTCTCTGACTGCGTTCCTTGCACACCTAAGCAAGGATGTGTGGAATCAACCGGGCCAGGCTGGGGCCGACTGGAGCCATCCGGGCAAGGCCGAGCAGGTACAGATGGGAACGGCCCAAAACTGGAACAAGGCCGGACAGGTTATCCTCTAAATGGGTTAATCCATTCATTCCCCTTTCTGCTGCGTATCCAGGTCAAGTCCCATTCAGTAGAAACGAGACAAAACATGTCATAACATCATTAATTTTGGGCTTCTCGTTTACTTCCTGTGCTGCTGAAATGTGAAAATGGAGAATAAACCAGGAGACGCAGCCTGAGGACAGAGTGGCCGTTTTAGTCCATCTGAAATATCTTCACTCGATCAGCAGGTGAGCAAGCTGACCCAACCTGTAGGTGACCTCATCAGTCACACCTCCTCACACACATCGGACACATAAAATAACAGATTAATTCGGCGTGTAGAAGACAACGCCATGCGGCCTTGTTTTGAGTTTGTGTTGCTCTGGCTGAACCAGAACAAACATCAGGAGCTGCTGAAAGGCAGACGCGTCTTCAACACACAGACGGATTTAAACTCTCCAGCTACTGGATACTCAGTCAAATGACTTCAGCTTACACATGAGTAGCTGTGACGCGGTCATTTTATACACGGAGTGTAAGCTTTGGCGAAGTCGTAGCTAAAAGTCATTTCCAGCTCAGGTTAACCTCCACCCCTACCTGTTGATAGGTTACTTTAGAGACCAGGAAGCACCTGAGATGTTTTCTGACTACAGCCCTGAATCTAAACATTTGAAGCTTGTACTTTAGTTTGCCGTTGTTGTTAGAAAACTCCCCCATTCGGCCTGCGATGCGCAGTGGTGTGTCCAGATCTTTTAAAATGGGGTGGCCCAGGTGAGGCACAACTTTGTGCATGGGTGGCACCAATGGTTATGCTTTTTTTGTTTTACCCCCAAGCCTTTCGTGGACAATGAAAAGCCGATTTAAAGATAAGTTAGTGTGGTGGCACCTGGGATGGCCAATCAGATTCCGAGGGTGGCATGTGCTACCCCAGGCCTCTCCCTGGACACGCCCCTGGCGATGCGTCTTGGGATATGGTGAGCTGTGTGATACGTCAGACCTGTCCTTCAAACCGGGATAGAAGAGGGCTGGATTCATAGGCTGCATATGAAGGGGTGCACAAGTTTGGACAGCCGTCGTTGCGGCACTTTGACGTGATCGGCCTTTAAATCCAGCCGACGAGGGTGCCGCCCCTGAATGAGACCTTCCAGCTAGATGCTGAGCAGGACAGTCATGTGGTCGTGGTTGGTTTTAACTGATGAGCCGGCGTAAACCAGCCACACGCTAACATGCCACGGCAGCTTATTAGCGGTGTTGGACAAGTTACTTCTAAACTGTAATGCATTATTTATTACTTGTTACCCTCATTTTAAAGTAATTCATTACAATATTACTCATTTTAAAATGTATGAGATTACACTACTTTTACATTACTTTAAGTTTCTTTCACCAAAACAACTTGAGTATGAATCTGGTCATGTGACACTCGGTGAACTGGTGACACATCCAGTGGAAGGTGATGTGTCTGAGCTAGTTTTGCTGTTAAAACAGATATAGTAACAGTTGTTTATTAAATAAACACAACAACAAGCTGTGCTCTCAGCACGCTGCCATCTGAGCAGGGAGTGAGGTGGTGGGGGCTCCAAGCCTATTTAACCTTGGCCCCCAAATGCCTTGATACGGCCCTGGACTGACTTTTGAGGGTGATCTGATTCTATCACATGTGTAAATATTAAATGCTTATATGTTATTGTTTTTCACTGGTAAAAATGTGTATTTTAGATAAATCTACCTACTTTTTTTTCTTTTCACATACTTTGTTTGGTTTTCTTGATTGTGTTTGAATAATTTCTGGCCCTTTCTCTCTCTAACCTTCCTGCATGCTCTTCCAGAAGAACAGTTTCCTAGATTCCTACTTTCTAACTAATCAGCCAGTGGGATCTTAACATGCGCTGCGCTCCAGCAGCAATGAGGTGAAAGCACCGGGCCACAGATTATGAACTCAGCTGAGGCAAAGCACGTCAGAAAAGTACAGAAAGTACCAGAGAACACGGGCTGATATGAACGAGTGAATTGTTTTGTTTTGGTGGAGCGACTTTTGTGAACGTTACAGTTGTCGTGCGCAGGACGCAGGTCGAGTATTTGAGCCGTTACCACTGCGCCCTCTCTAAAATGCCCGCAAAGCTGAATCCATAAATGATGTCACATATGTAGATACTGGATCTTTTTTCAGGCTTCTCGCAATTTAAGTTTTTACGAAACCCACATCTTGATTCTGGGTGGAAAACCGCGTTACTGACAGCTGAGTAAATATCATCATTTTCTTTCCCTGTAACGCCTTGCATTACCATGTTACAGCAAAAAGCAGTGCTTTACAGCAATGAATTACTTTTGTACACTGATTATGGAACATTCAGCCTTTAGAGCTGAGTGAAAAGTCACCAGCTGTCCCTTTAAGGGTTCAGTGGACCATTTAAACAGTTTACAAAGGAAACATGCAGCTGATCACCTTCAAGCAAACCAAAGAGCAGCAGTTGTGACGGCTCTGCTGTTTGTTTGGATCCACCTTTAGTTATTGTGTGTCTGGATATAAACCTGCAGCAGCTTCACAGTGAGCAGCTAAGAAGGACTTATTTTGCCAGTTAGCTAGTCGAAGCAGGGCTGGAAACCCTTCAGCTCTAATCTGACTGACAGAAGACAGCATGTCTGTTCAGTCGTGTTCAGGCACATGTGTGCAGTAGTCGGACCTGTTGGATCACCCCGCGAGGTTTAGACGCACCGCTCCTGGGAAACGTGCTACAACCTGCCATCAGACTGTGGGAACCGCCAACATTTTACTTCTTCTCAACCCTTCCATCCACGTTAAAGTTATCGGTCCTGAATGTGTTTGACATCTCAGCTCAGTTCAGGTAAAGTGTGTGGAAGTCATCCTCCACTGGTTTTTTCCAACAAACTGGTTGTAAGAAGTGCTACCAAGAACCTTCAGTTGTGATGTCAGAGCGGTGAACGTAGCTCGTAGGCAGAGCAGATGGTGAAACGTTTCCTTTACCCTGTGCGTTTGATCTTCTGTAGACTCGTGTTAAGAGCTGATGAAGGATTTCATGTGCTGATTGTCCACCTAGCCCAAAAATGTTTCTGCAGCACAATGAATACAACTAATGCCAGAGAAAAGATGGTCAGTGAGAAAAGATACTGATTTTTATATTTTGGCAGATCAAGTATCCATCATGTTCAGGTAGAAGCCAGACTCCAAGATGTCCACCATGCTGAAGCGCCTGGACAGGATTCGGTTCCGGGGACAGAGACGGGACGAGTTCCTGGATCTGGCCGAGTCGCCCAACACCTCCGACACGGAGTGCAGCGAGGATGTGGTGATAAAACCTCGCATCACCGTCCGAGAGCCGGAGGAGCTGAGGGAGGAGGGCGAGCCGCAGATGGATGTCCAGGTGCAGAGCAGACTGCTTCAGTTTGGACTTGATCCATTCTGCTATCTTAATCCTAAAACTCTCCTGTCTGTTGGTGTGTTTTAGGCGGGTCCTGGATCTTTTCCCACAGCTCTCCAAGACGACCCAAAAACAGACCTAAATCATGTCAAAGGGCTGCTAGAAGTGGCTTTGTTAGAGAAGCACTTCTTTGGTGAGTCTTTATGGGACTTTTCACGTTTGGAGGATTTATAAAAATAAACAAAATGACTCGACCTGAGAAGTTTTAGATGAGCTCAAAGACAGTTTGGTCATTTATTAAAACCATTGCTGCATTTCACTAAACGAAGAGTAAATCCTCTAAAAGCTGGGCAGGAAATGTTGATTAAACTCCACATTAGCTCCGCCCTCCAGTCTTCAGGCCATCGCCTCACAGCACATCTGGGTGATCGGTCAGTGTTGGACTTTTTATGTGCCGTTCATCACTAGAGTGGTTAGTAACCAGTCTAAAAGCAGCAAAACAACAAAGAAACGTTTCTTTATCATTTGTAAACAGATGACAAAACATTTTAGTTTTCAGGAGACAGAAGCTGTCTAAAGCCGTTTCTAAAATGTCAACAGGAAAAAAAACCATTGAGTTTTATTTTTAGCAGCAGAGGTTTGAGAAGTTTCTTGTTCTGTTTCCTGCAGTGGCCACAGGAGGGCGTGCTTTTAAAATGTCCCTTTTAAAGGGACTTTTTGGACTTTTGAATTTTTATGCTCGCGATTGCCCCCTCAGGCCAAAAGCGTAAATGCAGCTTCAATAGTAGGCTCGTGCACGAGGCGCGCATGCTGTGCGTGCACACTCCTTAACGAAAATAACAGCTGAGACAGTCCCGTGTGTGTGTGTGTGTGTGTGTGTGTGTGTGTGTGTGTGTGTGTGTGTGTGGCCCGGAGGACAGGAGAACGCGCAGCTAATTAATTAAATAATTTGGTTCTGTACCTTTCTCTTCAGCACAGCCGACAAAGGTTTAAGATGGGTCAGTCCTCCTGCATCCTACCATTAATGTAAAAAAGAAACTCTAAATAAACTATGTTCACATACAGAATCGCCAGTGACGTCTTTTGTATCTGTAACATTTATATCCTTGATGACAGCTGAAACAACATCAAACCAAAGAACGGTTCGGAGCGAAAATGGCTATTTTGTTGCTAATTTGCAGGAAATATCTAGAAGAAAGTTCTACAGAAAGTAGCTAAGGGTCCTCAGAAATGTAGCTAGCTTTGTCACTAGGCGTTAGGAACAGCGACAAAGTTGCATTGCCTCTCTCTCTGCTGCTAAAACTACGGATAGCAAATGCTACGGGCTATGCCTGAGCGTGAACGCGCATGAAGCAGCCTGCTCGACCCGAGCATCTCTTTTTCTGTGGTTTTACAGAAAAACAGGCAATCACAGTAAAAATGCCAGGGCTCATTCTACAGGACCAGGGCATTGCAGGAGAATGTATGAAGAAGAAATGTATTATTTCTATACATGTTTTGGCTGTCAAACTTCCATAATGCCCCTAAGAGGCAGCAAACTGATACTTTATTTTTCTGTAATCCATTTTCTGTGCACAGGAGGGTGAAAATGTCCTAATGTAATCATCATCTCCTCTTTAAATTCATTCTTCTTGAATTAATTACTTTTTAAAAATGTACAATCTGGAGTCCAGCTGATAGGAACTGTTATGAGACTATTGTTAGACTGCAGCCACGGTCCGAGCTCCAAAACTGTTACATGCAGTTTCTGGTCAGCAGAGGGCAGCAGAGTGCTGTCCAGTGTGGAGCTGTTCAGGTTTCTGGCTGAAGAACCTCTGAAACCAGTTTGAAAGCAACAACCTCACGTGTTAAATCTGTAGTGTTGCTGAGTTTTTACTGAAGATGCATTTCAAACTCATTTGTTGCTGTTTCAGAGGAGGAGCTGCGGAAATTCAGAGAGGAGTCAAATGTGGATTTGCTGAAACAGGAACTGGAGAAGGAACGCTGCAGGCGGGTGGAGCTGGAGCAGAAGATGACTGATGTCCTGAGAGCCAGGTGGGTCGCCTTGAAGATACAGCGTTGTCTTTCTCTCTTCCGGAACTGAACTTTTCTGTCCACTAACAGACTTGATGACTCACCATCTCAGAGCCCGAAAGCTCCACCCCCTCCTCCACCCGCGGGTAGCAGCACAGGTATGCCACACCTGCTGAGCGTCGGCATCATCTGAGGCGAAAGCCTTATTGGTCAGTTATTTTTCTTTTCCACAGACAAACAGAGAGACACTCTGTCCAACAGCTTCCTGAAGTGGCTCAACGATCGCTTTGGAGTTTATATTGAAGACTTCCGCTTCCAACCAGAGGAGACGGCAGTGGAGACGGAGGAGCCACTCAGTGCCAGGAGGTAAGGAGAGATGCTCCAAAAGAAAAAATATTGTTTTAATGATTTGTCTTTATAACATAAGTTTAATCCTCTTTTCCTGATTGTGGAGATTTGAGAGTATGGTACAGACGGCTGTAAACAGCAACCGACAGTGCATCATTTTGGCCACACACCTTCAAAAAAAATTCCAATTGAGAAATAAGATTTGTTCACGGAGCATGCATCAGCTACCGGACCCACGCGCACAGACCGTAGACGCAGCTTTTGCTTTGCTCATAGCTTCATTCGCACCTCACTCACAGGTCAGCGTAGCTGCCACACTGGGACAGGAGCTCTCCCAGCTCCTCAAGCCCGCGTCCGGTCTCCCCCACACCTGCGGTGCTTTCTCTTATAATCAGCCACAGGCTGACGTTGCCTGGTGCGCACCGGCGGGACCCCAGCGGCCCCTCCTTTTCTGCGCACCGCCACATTGACGTTCCACTTATCAAACTCATTAAGTTTTCCTGCAGCAACTCTTCTCTGCTTTTACAGCAACGCAGCCTGTCCTGGTTTTCACCACTTGACAAATGTGCTGATCAAGTAAATCCATCCATCCATTTTCAGCTGCTTATCCGGAGTCGGCTCGTGGGGGCAGCAGCCTAAGCCGAGATGCCCAGACTTCCGTCTCCATAGCTACTTGGGCCAGCTCTTCCGGCGCAATCCCAAGGCATTCCCTGGCCAGCCGAGAGACATAGTCCCTCCAGCGAGTCTTGGGTCTTCTCACCAGGGAGGCGTCCAGGAGGCATCCTGACCAGAAGCCCGAGCCACCTCAACTGGCTCTTCTCAAAGTGGAGGGGCAGCGAATCTACTCTGAGCCCCTCCCGGAAGAACAAGCTTTTCATCCTATCTCTAAGGGAGAGCCCAGCCACCCTGCGGAGAAAACTCATTTTGGCCGCTTATATCTGTGATCTCGTTCTTTCGGTCACTACCCAAAGCTTGTGACCATAGGTGAGGGTAGGAACGTAGATCGACCGGTAAATCGAGAGCTTCGCCTTCTGACTCAGCTCTCTCTTAACCATGACAGACCGGTACAACACCCGCATCACTGCAGATGCAGCACCAATCTGCCTATCGATCTCACACTCCATCTGTCCCTTACTCGTGAACAAGACCCAGAGATACTTAAACTCCTCCATTTGAGGCAGGACCTCATCCCTGACCCGGAGAAGGCATTCTACCCTTTTTCCGATTGAAGACCATGGTCTAGGATTTAGAGGAGCTGATTCTCATCCCAGCCGCTTCATACTCGGCTGCGAACCGCTCCAGCGACAGCTGGAAATCACGTTCTGATGAAGTCAACAGGACCACATCCTCTTAGAAATGCGGAGACCCGATCCTCAGGCCACCAAAACAGATCCCTTCAACACCTTGGCTGCGCCTAGAAATCCTGTCCATAAAGGTTATGAACAGAATCTGTGATGAAGGGCAGCCTTGGCGGAGTCCAACTCTCACTGGGAATGAGCTCAACTAACTGTCTCCGATGCGGACCAAGCTCTGACACCGGTCATGCAGGGACTTAACAGCCCATAACAAAGGGCCTTGTACCCCATACTCCCGGAGGATGACAGCTCCGCCCCTCTCTTCACCTGAGTTTTCAAGACATGTGGCCACAGATCAGATGAAATGACAACAAATTCAATCATCGAACTGCGTTATGCTGGTGCCATGGTGTTCACTATGGACAATACATGATGTGCACAGAAGTCCAATAACAAAACACAGCTCCAATTCTGATCAGGCGGGCCATTCCTTACAACCACACCTCTCCAGGTCTCACTGTCATTGCCCACGTAAAGTCCCCCAGCAGAACGAGGGAGTCACTTGAAGGAGCACTCTCTAGCTCCCCCTCCAAGGTCTCCAAGAAGGGTGGGTAGTCTGGGCTGCAGATTGGTGCATAAGCACAAACCACAATCAGGACCCGTCCCCCCACATGAAGGTGGAGGGAGGCTACCCTCTCGTTCACTGGGGCAAAGCCCGACGTACAGGCAGTAAGATGGGGGGCAACAAGTATGCGCACCCGTGATCGGCGCCTCTCAGTGGGAGTAACTCCAGAGTGGTAAAAAGTCCAATCTCTTTCGAGGAAACTGGTTCCGGAGCCAGAGCCATGCGTTGAGGTGATTCCGACTATATCTAGCCGGAACCTCTCAACCTCAACCACCAAACCCGGCACTTTCACCATCAGAAAGGTGACATTCCATGTACCAAGAGCTAGTTTTTGTTGTCGAGGATCAGACCGCCAAGGTCCCTGCCTTCGGCTACCACCCGACACACATTGCACCCAACCCCTTTGGCCCCTCCCATGAGTGGTGAGCTCATGGAAAGGGGGACCCACGTCTCCTCTTTGGGCTCCAGTATACAAAGGGTTAACAGTTCTGTATGCAGTTTACTTGTTTCCTGGTGAAGAGTCAAACTTTGTCCCCTGCAGGTTTACATGTACGCTGCGTGGAAAGGCTTGGCCGTCCCCATGTTCCTG
>SSNQ01034499.1:558376-578281 GCA_006942095.1 Nothobranchius kuhntae
GGCCACAGGAGGGCGTGCTTTTAAAATGTCCCTTTTAAAGGGACTTTCTGGACTTTTGAATTTTTATGCTCACGATTGCCCCCTCAGGCCAAAACCAAAAGCGTAAATGCAGCTTCAATAGTAGGCGCGCATGCTGTGCGTGCACACTCCTTAACGAAAATAACAGCTGAGACAGTCCCTTGTGTGTGTGTGTGTGTGTGTGTGTGTGTGTGTGTGTGTGTGTGTGTGTGTGTGTGTGTGTGTGTGTGTGTGTGTGTGCATGCACACATGTGTTTTTAGTCTCAGCTAAATTTCTGATATCGCTGAATGGATTTCAATGAAACTCCCAGAAAGTATTCAGTGAACAAACTTCAGGAGTCAATTCAATTCAAGATGGCCACCACAACGATGATTATTAGCAAACACAAAAACATCTTTAATTCAGATGTTTTCACAGGTAATGGGTTAATATTAGTATCAGAGTGTGCCTTCCAACACAAACCCAGAGTGGTGCATATCCAAACTACACTATATATCCATACTATACTATATATCCATACTACACTATACATCCATACTACACTATACATCCATACTACACTATACATCCATACTACACTATGTATCCATACTACACTATGTATCCATACTATACTATAAATCCATAGTACACTATATATCCATACTACACTATATATCCATACTACACTATATATCCAAACTACACTATATATCCATTATACACTATATATCCATACTACACTATATATCCATAATACACTATATATCCATACTATACTATAAATCCATAGTACACTATATATCCATACTACACTATATATCCATAATACACTATATATCCATAATACACTATATATCCACACTACACTATATATCTATAATACACTATATATCCATACCATACTATAAATCCATACTACACTATATATATCCATAATACACTATATATCCATAATACACTATATATCTATAATACACTATATATCCATACTATACTATATATCCATAATACACTATATATCCATAATACACTATATATTCATACTACACTATATATCCATACTACACTATATATCCATACTACACTATATATCCATACCATACTATAAATCCATACTACACTATAAATCCATACTACACTATATATCCATACTACACTATATATCCATACTACACTATATATCCATAATACACTATATATCCATAATACACTATAAATCCATAATACACTATATATCCATACTATACTATATATCCATAATACACTATATATCCATAATACACTATATATCCATAATACACTATATATCCATACTATACTATATATCCATAATACACTATATATCCATAATACACTATATATCCATAATACACTATATATCCATACTTTACTATATATCCATAATACACTATATATCCATAATATACTATATATCCATACTATACTATATATCCATACTACACTATATATCCATACTATACTATATATCCATACTACACTATATATCCATACTATACTATATATCCATACTACACTATATATCCATACTATACTATATATCCATACTACACTATATATCCATAATACACTATATATCCATACTACACTATATATCCATACTACACTATATATCCATAATACACTATATATCCATAATATACTATATATCCATACTATACTATATATCCATAATATACTATATATCCATAATATACTATATATCCATAATATACTATATATCCATAATACACTATATATCCATAATACACTATATATCCATACTACACTATATATCCATACTACACTATATATCCATACTTTACTACAGCGGTTCCCAAACTTATTTAGCTGCCA
Source organism: Nothobranchius kuhntae (assembly GCA_006942095.1). Taxonomy (NCBI): domain Eukaryota; kingdom Metazoa; phylum Chordata; class Actinopteri; order Cyprinodontiformes; family Nothobranchiidae; genus Nothobranchius; species Nothobranchius kuhntae. Next base: position 560,232 of record SSNQ01034499.1, read on the forward strand.
TATTTTACAGGGCCAGCCGTTGTGTGACATAAACGTTCAGAAGTAACAAGTTTTTTAAGAGACTCCACTGGAGACCACAGAGTGGTATAAACACTGTTGTGGGGGGACTTTCTTCGCTTCGAAGTGGCCCAAATAGCGGTTCTTTCAGGGTGTCCTTTTAGATGCGCGCATGCTGTGAAGGTCTGGTAAAATGACCCAGAAGGTTGATACTTAGTCTGGCAGTAGGCTGATTCAGTACAACAGTCAACATCATGTTTCTTTTGGTCATGTTGAAATCATGATTATTCAGCATGGGCTGTATGGGGGTGCATTTGGAAACACTGCTGCCTTGCAGCGAGAAGGTTGCTGGTTTGAATCCTGCCTGTGCAGCTTTCTGTGTGGCGCTAGCATGTTCTCTTCGTGCATGAATGGGTTTTCTTCAGTTTCCTCCCACAGACCAAAAACATGTGTGTCAGGGTGATACGAGTGTGTGTGTGAAAAGACCTGTTCAAGGTGTCCCCTGCTTCCCACCCGGTGGATCACCCGGTGTTGGGAAGGTTGGTTTAAAAAACAAATAAATCAAAGTTCACTTCATACATTTTAAAACCAACTAGTTCATTAATTTGTTCATCATTAAAACATTTTTGAACTTTGCTCACTTTTCCAGAAACAAACTAGTTCATAGTTCTTTTTTCCCCAATATATCTGATATATCAGAGGGAAGAAGCAGGCTGGTGTAGGAAACAAGGATGCACCTCAAAATACAATATTCACAGTGCAAAACATTTAATTGTCTTTAAATTAAGGAATTTCTCAAATTCTGTGAATTTTTCTTATTTGCCCAAAGAAAAAGAAAAAGTTATGAAAAACAAAGCAGCTCAGTGGCCTAGTGGTAGAGTGTCCGCCCTGAGACTGGGAGATCAGGGGTTCGATTCCTGGTCGGGTCATACCAAAGAATTTGAAAAAAAATGGGACCCAATGCCTCCCTGCTTGACACTCAGCATTAAGGGGTTGGATTGGGGGGTTAAACCACCAAATGGTTCCCGAGCGCGGCTGTGTCTGCAGCTCACCGCTCCCCCAGGGGATGGGTCAAATGCGGAGAACAAATTTCACACACACACACCTGTGTGTGTGACAACTAATGGAACTTTAACTTTAACTTTAACTTTAAGCAAATAAATAAACGGACAGTTGCCGATGCGACCACTCACTGACTACTGTTTTCAGATTAGATTTATCCCCAGTTCATTGATTCCATACTCAGAAATTTCAACTTCCGAATAGAAATAATGAAATGGAACCATCCCCAAAGTCAGGTAGTTTAATTCAACTTGGAGGTTAAATATAGCAGCTCCTTGTAATAACAATAGTAGCTGTGGTGGAAACAAGTTTATTTTACAAGATAAACCTTAAAGGGTGCATCTAAAACCAATGTTATGTACAGTTCCGAGGTAAAAGGAATGCACCATGGCGTCCGTCCTCCACACGGCATAGACATAGAAGAGTAGACGCTGCACCCACTGCTACTGCCTATGGCAGCTACATTTGCAGGTTCTACATTTTTAAAACTCTATGGTTAACAGGATGTTTTAGCCATAGAATACGTAGACGCCTCATTGTCAAGTCTATAGGGAGCCTAAGTCACTTCCGCACCACGGGTCCCCGGGAGAACGGAAAAAATGAGCGCAAGTCAACGGGGCTAAAAACGCAATTTTCTAATCCCGCGTGCTTTGTGACCTGGATTTCACATATGATGCTCATGAGTTTTAAAGACACATTTTGATACCAAGAACACACTTATTTTCGAACGGGAATGGACGAACAGTATTTTAGGTTTTGTGTGAAAATAAGTCCAGGACTACAAATGTGCTTCACACAAGTGATGTCATCAAACCAGACACAGGAAAAACTGAGGGTAAGGGGCCATAAGTTCTGCGAACTTCCCACAGGAGGAACGAACCACCATAAATCTGGTCATGTGGTACGTAGCAGCTACGCTAGGGGAGATGAGATTATGTGGTGACGTCACATATGCGATGTGCCGACTTCCAGTTTGTAGTCATGCTAATTATGAACTTTTACAAGCTAATAAATTTTTAAGTGGCGTGGTTGAAACTCCCATCACTACTTTTCATTTAAATAGCAGTACAACATGTGTGCGATCCAGGGTGTAAGGCAAAGCGGATTAGAAAATAGCGTTTTTAGCCCCGTTGACTTGCATTCATTTTTTAGTTCTTCTGGGGACCCGTGATGCGGAAGTGACTTAGTGGGCAACTATACCCGTTTCTGTGCAGCCTATGGTTGCAACTAGAGATGTCCCATCGGCATTTTAGGCTCCCGATTCCGAGTCCCATTACGATAGTTTGCCTTTACTATTGAAATTTATAAAGCTGAAATATATCTTTAGTAAGTTACTCAAGCTGTAAGCGTTACCATTATTGTTGTAAATCCCATGAAATCAGCTTCCTGTTTTGAGACCAGATGTACAGTGTTAAATTTCCTGTAGCTCTATTTTGCGTTTAATTGCTAATGTGAAGAGGGACTCGGAAGTATGAAAAAGGAAAGATCGCGTTCGGTTACAGAGAGCATGAGGTGGGCTGCAGCCGGCAACAGCAGCTCTCTCTTCATTACTCTTTTCATTCTTTTCTTTTTATTTTGTGCGTGTTTTAATGCCCTTAAGGTGGGAACAGCTAACGCTAGCTCTCTTTAGCAGCTAACTTCTCCTCATGAAGCGTTGGTTCTGCATCCAGAATTACGGAGATGCAACAGAATTAAGCTCTGGAGAGCGAACGGCGATATAAACCATATCTAACCTTCGTGATTATGGGAAATGCCCACTTTCTCCCCAATAAAATGGACAAGCTCTGCACGCCGACCCAGCTGCTGCAGCTGTACTACTTACAGCCCGATGTTTTTTTATGGAGACGTGGATGAACAAGCTCCTAGCAGGCGCTGAGGTTTACCTGGAATGATATAAACTCCTACGAGCCGACAGGAGAGAGGAGCAATGCGGTAAGTGTCTCAGACATCTTGAGACGAGGCTCAAGTTAGCTTCCGATTCCAGCTTCCGATTCGGGAAACGGCTGTCCCATGACTCTGACACACCCTGTTTACATCTCCGACCACGCAAGGATGGATTTCACCCTTGGCATGGATTTTCTGAGTAGCATAAGGAAAGGGGAGAGCTCTGGTCAGAGGGGGATCTGCCTTCGACCGCGGCTCTGCCTCCGGACCTCCACTGTCTGGGGCAGCAGTAGCTCAGGTGGTAGAGCGGGTTGCCTCATGATCAGAGGGTCATGGGTGCGATTCCAGCTCCCGCCAGGGGTATTCTGCTGTTGTGTCCTTGGGCAAGACACTTCACCCAACTTGCCTGTGTTAGTGGTGGTCAGTGGTGGTGCATTACACTTTTGAAGTAACTTGCCCAACACGGTTGATCCATTATCATTTGGTTGACTTCTTATGGAAAACCCGACCGTAAACAGGACTAGACTATCACGCGGGAAAAGGAGCCGTCTACAGGAGCTTTTCCCCTGGAAGTAGCATATGCTAACGTGCGCATAGTCTATTTAGGGACATTGGCAATACTCATTAGTTATAATTGCCGATCTCAGATCACTGAAAAATATGAAAAAATCTGCCTGATCCGACCCAGAGATCGGGACATCCAGTTGCAACAACTTGCGTACTATTGAAAACCGATCGCATGGGATTACTATTTACTTTTCTAGGCTACTTGAATAGGATTTTACATTTTAATTTATTTTGTCTAATTAAATGTATAATTTCATTATCATGCCATACCATCTGTCTGATTTTGTGAGAAAGCTTGGTAAATTGTGTTTTTTAGTTGAGTAAACACTGGAAATGATCCGATCTCGTGATCCGAAATCTGTCCCGATCACGTGCTTTCAGACTCTGATCGGGATCGGGCGTTACTTCCCGATCCGGACTGGGATACAGGGTTCTAATTACAGGAGAGCAAAGGGGAACCTGGTTCTCCTGAATGGTTGTCTGGCCCCCCTGAAGCCCTCAATTTACACATCCAGAGGGAGCCAGAAAAAAGATCCAGTTTCCACCTAAATGACATTACTTATGGACTCTCAGCATAGCAGGGGTTCTTTTGAGCGGAGACGCAGAGACCGCTGATTATTCATGCACTCCAGGCGGCTGCGTCCTGCACACGGTCACAGTCACATTTTCAATGTTTAATTAACACACGGTCGTTCACGTTCTCTCTATAATTTCTGTCTTTTATTGGAGCCGGCCCTGACGCGTTAAGATGTCGCTGCAGCGCTCATCACCCGTGGTCCAGGCGTGGTAGATCCAGTTGATCTGCTCAGTTAAAAAGTAACTGGTGAGGTGAAAAAGTAGGATGCAGGCAGCAGTTTTTCTGGAGGACTGAGAGGATATGCAGGAAGATCAGAGACAGAAAATAGAAAATAAAAACCAAGAAAAAAAAACAAAGTTGTTGAAATAAAAGGTAGATTTATCCCACTCCAGGTTTTACCTTTATAAAGCAATCATTTGACAGCATGTCATATTTATGTATTTGACACAATTCAGATCCCGTTCAAAACTCAGTCCAGGGCCGTATCAAGGCATTTTGGGGGCTGAGGCAAAAAAGACCCCCGTCAGATATTTTAAGTCGAGGTGCTATTTGTTTTTATATTTGCAATAATGTCTAAAAGTGAAGAATTAATGTTGTTTATTACTTGTTCAGGCTATCTCACAGAAGTGTCCTGTTTGTTAACAGGGTTGTTAAATGTTAGTGATTCAGTTAAAAATAAGGAACATTCTGGCTTTTTTCATTCTTTTAAGTATTGAAGGTATCAGATCGGGACTCGGTATCGGCAGATTCTCAAAATGTAATGACTCTGACTCGAGGGCAAAAGAAACCCAGTCAGCACACGGGCACATCACTGCCGGTGGCTGCTGTAGATGGGCGGCGGACGTTAAAGCATGAATGAATAATTTACATTAAAATGTCTGACTTGGGATAAGAATTATAAATAATTTCATAACATGAAGTTTAAAAGACGCGGAGACCAACTAATGAAACTTAAGATGCTTGATAATCAGAGGAAGAGAACAGGCAGACAAGAACAGCAGAAAACAGGGAAGAGCTGCTATGGGAGCCCGGAGGTCCACGCTGGACCATCTTCAACTCGAAGACTAAAAGTCATGTAAAAAATATTGCCGAGCCACAGAGGATGGCTAAATATACAGCAACTCCATATCTTGATGTGTGTGACATGGTGCTAGTTTTCTGCCAGCTTTTGACCCAACCTGACTCGTGTGATTTTAGCCTTCGGAAGGAAAGGAGGGGCACGCTGAGCATGTTTGAGAGACACAACGTGACTAAACAAACAGTTTTTTGACTATGACGTTGTTTTTCTGATCATATGGAGCCAAAATTCACATCTCAGGATTTGATTTACACTACATGTCCTAAACCACGTTAAATCTCATACATGGTGCCGCCAGCTTGTGTGGTGGAGTCGTGCTCCGAGTGCTGATGGATCATGGGGGATTTATGGTGATCGTGTTGTTTTAAAGGCAAAAACATTTATATCAGTTTTCAAAATGAGGTAAATATCCTGTATTTATTTAGAACTATTTTGAACCCCCCAAGGTGCTTTACAACACAACAGTCATTCACACACTCGTGGCAGTGAGCTACAATGAAGCCACAGCTGACTAAAGCGAGGCCTTCATACACAGCTGCCACCAGCAGGTAAGGAGGGTAAAGTGTCTCGCCCAAGGACACAACTGAGAGCGCCTGGGCGGGGCTTGAACCTGCAACCCTCCGGTTGTGGTGTTGACGTTCCTCTGCCACCGTCGCCCTGATGATCCTTAGACACTCCCACTGTAACACTGCGGCATGAAGTGGGTGGGCAGTCTGCGTTGGGTCTTTTATCCTGGTAACTGCTGTTAGAAGGTCAAGGGTCAGGATGGTTTTATGTGCAGATGTAACAAATCCAAAGACTTTTCAGAGTTAAACTTCTGCACCCGGATTTCCCAAACTAGTTATTTTCAGGCATGTATTAAAATGAAGATGAACAACCAGATGTTAAAACGCAGCCTGTCAGACCGGTGGGCTAGCCACTCCACGCTGCCGCCACATCGCTATCCGACACGGGCCCTTTTTAGGATTCTGATTTCTCCACCAGCTGGAACTGCGTTCTGACTCTCCTACCTCCCTCACCCTCATGTTCAGGTTCAGCCTGCGGGAACTCGGAGCAATGTCTCCACAGCTGCTCCTCTAGGTGTCAGCCGAGAGGAAGATGGAGGACGATACTACAGCACCAAGAGAGGAGCTTTCCACGAGGTCTTCAATCTCTCAGAGAGTGAACGCCCTCTGCCAGGTGAGGACAGAGGCGGCTGATGAATGTTCTGGTCACAAAACGAGTCCAGTTTGAAGTTTTTATCTCTGTGGTTTTGTTTCAGTGTGTGAGAACGGCTGGCGATGCTGCCTGATTAACCGAGACAGGAAGACGCCAACGGACTACATCCGCCATGGAGTTCTTTATGTCACGGAAAAGTGAGCAGCTAGCGTCCTCTTTCACCAACATTCTGTCATCGCGTTGTGTGCTGCTGGTGCGGTTGGTTGGAGAGCCCTGCGTAGGGAAGCAGGTTGTCGTTGGGCTCCTGCGGGCAGCTAAAAATAAACCACCAGTCTCAAGATTATCGGTAGTTTGGCGAGTACAACTGACATTGGTAACAGAGCCCCGCGTTGAGACTGGGCTCTCGAGAGACCCAACGTAAATCTTATGAGCTGGCGGTTCAAAGACTGCTGGGAACGGGGTCATGTGGCTAAAAGTAACTGGCAAGTTCTGAGGTTGTGGGGTGGAGGCCAGTATGGAAGCCGCGTGCAAAAGCATCACAGGCAGGCTCTGGGAAGGTGTGCTAATGGTTAGCGGTTGAACTGGAGCTGGTTAGGGTTGATGGTTTAGTGTGGTATGAAATAAAATTTGATATGTGTGTGTGTGTGTGTGTGTGTGTGTGTGTGTGTGTGTTCCTATGGGTATAGGAATACAGGAGGGTGTGGGTGTGTGTGTGTGTGTGTGTGTGTGTGTGTGTGTGTGTGTGTGTGTGTGTGTGTGTGTGTGTGTGTGTGTGTGTGTGTGTGTGTGTGTGTGTGTGTTCCTATGGGTATAGGAATACAGGAGGGTGTGGGTGTGTGTGTGAATTAGGGGCTGCACGACTTAATTTTTTTAAAGTCGACTGTCAAGTAATGGAAAATCAAGTCGACTTTGACTAGTCGTTGATGATGTCATGCACCTGAAGCGGGGGGGGGGGGGGGGCNCGCTGGAGTTTTTGACAATTAAAATTGCGCCCATATTTTCTAAGTTAAACACATCTCTTAACAGCGATAGTTTCTGCATCTATACTGCTCCACTTCAGCTCTCTCCCCCCTCCCCCTGCGCAGCAGCCACAAACTCACTGATGCGCCTGCAGCCTCTCGGGGTTCCTGCTGCTCTAAACATTAAAATAATTATTTCATTTTCTGTTCCTCACTTCTGATGACCTTGCAACCACCAGGTACAAAAACTAACTTGTTTTTATTTGACTATTTTTCTGTCCTGTCTGTTTACTATCTTCCTGCATCTCCTCTCAATCCTAAAGAGAAACTGCTACCTGGGTTCATATATATTCACCTGACTTACCTTTGAACTGCAGTTCCAATTGATCTACCGACCGCAAAAACAGCGGAGTGCACACTGCTCGCCGACTACATCAGTGAGGTGAAATTATTGGAGGACAAAACAGGTGATGCGCCCCGCTCCACAGCAGCGAAACGCATCAGGCACAAATAAAAGACAGAAAACATCAAAGGAAATGAGCCGACATCGCGTGTTAAATTTGTTTTTGAGGTGGCGACAACTAATTTGATGTTACTGTGGCTGTGCTCACAACGCAGATGTCTGGAGCGCGTCAACAATCAGAGCTTTGCATGTGCACGCTGGTTATGGTTAGGATGGGGGTGAGGGGAAGGTTAAATTGCAAGAGGGTAAATGTCACAAATTGGTTAAATGTCCGTTTTACGGCGGGCGTCAGTACCGACGCTCTGGCACAGCGCGTTGCCTCCCGACGCGCAGGGGCTCGTCACCTGCTGTCTTTTCCGAGGTCTGCATCTTGTCGCTCATTATCACGTGACAGCGACTAGTCTCTGAAAGGCATAAAAAGTCACTACAGAGCAGTGAAGTCGACTAGTCGAGTAGCCGACTAGTTCATACAACTCCTAGTGTGAATAAGGATTCGTGTGCGGCAGAGAAAGAAGATAAATCTTGAGAGCTAAACATGAATGTGGGATCGAAATAAACAAGCCATAAAGGAAATGGACTAATCTGAATTCACTAATCGAGCTTAGCACAAAAGTCAGCCAGATGAGATGTTTCACAGACCTGCTTTCCGTCGCCGGGAGGGTGGCCAGAGGCTCCAACAGCCTTGGGTTCCTGGCTCGTGGCCTTTTTGGATCAAATGTTACTGGCTCCCTGTTCGGTCAACGTCGGTCTTGAAAGGAGAGGATGTGGTAATCCTCGATCGTGGCATGACTTTTCGGTTCCTTCACCTCTGCGGCCTCGAAACGTGGAATTCAGATCGCGGGCCCAAATGAGTCCAAAACGGAGCCGAATAATCAAACTGTGTTCCAAACTGCTTTTACTCTTAATGTTTCGACAAACATGCAGACTTCCGTTTTCACGTAGGAAGTCAAAACAAAAGAAACGGAGTTGCTTCTAAGTTTTTACTGTAACTTTTAAGAGTCACGCTTTGCTAGGCCAAGATGGAAAAGCCAAGCAGAGATTTGCTTAAGGCATCTTTGGTCCTTATTCTGCTGACACGAGGTTTGCTCTGTGGCTTTTATAACCTTCTGGGTAACACCCACATGTATTTCACTCCTTAACCACTTGATGGTACTGTGGCTCTTTCACATAAACCAGTCTTACAACCATGGGAAATTCATGCTCCCAATTTAACACAGTTATTCATATAAAGCCTCAAAAAGTCTTACTTTAGCATCAAAGTATTACTTTAAATGGGAAAGAATAAACTTCAGGTTTTAAGCTTGCCTGTATCACTTTTAGCATGGTTTTGATCTGGTGAAACACAATGGCAGAAGTTTAACATAAAAGAAAACACAAAACAAACAGTTTAAGTCTGTGGCTGATACGATTTTAACTTAGAGCACCTTGACTTCTATTTTAAGGGTCCCTTGAGAAGGTTTAACGAGCATTCAAACCTTGGGGGAGAGCCAGGTCTTGGCAAGTTGACATGGACCAGACCAAGTCCTGACAATGTCCGTCTTTTCGATTGCTTAAGGAGGGAAACAAACAAGTCACTTGGTAAAATTTACGTTCCTGGGAAAAGATGTAGGAGTTAGCCAGATGTTCGAAAATGGTCCGTTGGAATTTATATGATTGTGGGTCAGTTTCCAATTCCCCCTTTTTCTGCTAAGTGTGAAAGAAACCTTTGTGTGAAAATGCTATTGTTCTTTTTCGTGTAAATCCACACAAAGTTAACCTAAGGATATAAAATGTGGATTTCCGCTACAGTTGTTACTATGAATGTAATGCTTATAAAAATGTATTTTATTCTCAGCCACCTGTGTTTTGAGAGCTCCAGCTCCAGGTCCGGATCCTCAAAAAGAAACAAAGTCATCAAGTTGATTGACATCACTGAAATCCAGAAGGTCGGTGTTGGTCGTCACCCGTTTGTTTTTGTCCAGGTGGATCTCCTCTTCTGGACAAACCAACAATACATCTGACCTCTTTGACCAGGGCTTTATTCCACAGCTGACTTCCCGTCTCTCTTTGGTCTGAGCACTCAGCAGCTTCTGTTGATTCTATGTAAATGTTTTCAGTAAAGCATTTAGTTTGATAGCTAAGGTATAAACTTTAGGTTTATCACCCCAATAAGCGTATTTATGTAGCAGACCTGCATCAGAAGCTGATGCAGACTCATTCTAATGGCGTTTCTTCTCCGTCCACTACAGTACAAAGTTTTGTCCGTGCTGCCTGGGTCAGGGATGGGTATCTCTGTAGCAACGCCGTCCACCCTGAAGGTAAGGTCCCAGTGAGGCGTTCAACGACCAAATCACATGTATCTAGCGTCACTTTGCTACTGTGTGTTAGTGAAATCAGAATCAGAATCAGAAAAGGTTTATTGCCATTGTCAGTAAACAAACAATTCACAAACTAGGAACTTGCTTTGCTACTAATGCGCTACATATAACATGAACACACAATAAGAATAAAAACTAGAATAAAACTTTCAGCTATAAAAATGGCAGGTAATGGTAACATGGCCGATAACGTGACGATGTGTCGAGTACAGAAGACGAGCATGGTTGTGTGTTTATAAGCTGTTCACAAGTCCAACGGCAGATGGAAAGAAGCTGTTCTTATGGCGGGAGGTTCTGGTCTGGATGGACCGTAACCTCCTGCCTGAGGGAAGCGGCTCAAAAAGTCTGTGACCCGGGTGAGAAGGGTCAGCTGCTATCCGACCTGCACGCCCCCGAGTTCTGGAGACGTACAGGTCCTGGAGAGATGGAAGGCTGCAGCCAATCACCTTCTCAGCAGAGCGCACAATGCGCTGCAATCTATGTTTGTCCCTCACTGTGGCTCCAGCGTACCACACAGTGATGGAGGAGGTGAGGATGGACTCAGTGATGGCCGTGCAAAACTGCACCATCATCTGGGCCGGCAGCTTGGCCTTTTTCAACTGCCGCAGAAAGTACATCCTCTGCTGGGCCTTTTTGATCAGGGAGCTGATGGATGGCTCCCACCTAAGGTCATGTGTGATGGTGCTTCCGAGGAAGCGGAAGGAGTCCACAGTGGTGACGGGGGTGTCCGTCAGGACGAGGGGGAGAGATGGGGCTGTGACTTTCCTGAAGTCCACAATCATCTCCACTGTCTTCTGAGCATTGAGCTACAGGTTGTTGCTGCTGCACCAGTACACCAGCCGTTCCACCTCCCTCCTGTAGGCGGACTCATCACCATCCGAGATGAGCCCGATGAGGGTGGTGTCGTCCGCAAACTTGATCAGTTTAACGGAGTCATGGCTCGAGGTGCAGCAGTTTGTGTACAGGGAGAAGAGCAGAGGAGAAAGTACACAGCCCTGTGGAGATCCTGTGCTAATTGTCTTAGTGGTGGAAACATTCTTCCCCAGTTGCACGCACTGCCTTCGGTCCGTCAGGAAGTCAGTGATCCACCTGCAGGTGGAACTGGGTACGTTGAGCATGGAGAGCTTGTCCTGGAGCAGAGCAGGGAGGATGGTGTTGAACGCAGAGCTGAAGTCCACAAACAGGATCCTAGCGTAGGTTCCCGGGGAGTCCAGGTGCTGCAGGATGAAGTGGAGGGTCAGGTTGATGGCGTCGTCTACAGACCTGTTGGGTCTGTATGTGAACTGCAGAGGGTCCAGGAGGGGGGAGGTGAAGGGACAATCTACACTGTCTCAAACATTAAATGCAAATGCATTCAGCGTATCACTGGGCTGCCACTGGTTTGAGGCTCTAAATTGTGGGAAATTAGTTTAATATAAAAAAAGGGTTTCATGTAAAAGTCTCTGTACCTTGTGCCCAAATAAATGCACCAAGAACAGCAGAAAGCATTTAAAAAAATCTGTTTCCTCCTTCGAAACGTAGCTTATGTGAGGACAACTGTTGCAGAGGGAATGTTAGCTGGAGCAGTGTTCCAGGGCCAGAATCTCTAGGCAGTTACTGTTGTTTGATTGGTAGTTTCATCTCCAGGTTGGAGATGAAACCCAGAGTTTGAGGTGAGACGCCGCAGCAACTCAGTTACAAAGACACTGAATCTAGCGAACAGCAAATGTTTGAGACACTGTAGATCGTCCCTTTGCCGCTAACAGCCATAGCCCAGTGAGGCTGAGTTTAATGTGTGTAGTAAATATATCACCGTTAAGACCGTTTCCATGGTAATTCTACGTTTATAGTTAAAGGCCCATTAGTCATCACACACCGGTGGAACATTTACTCCTCTGACAGATGTTTGCATGAAGTAAACGTGCTGAAATCGAAGCTGACTCTCTGTTCTTTTGCAGCCGATGATTTTTGGAGCCATGATCCACAGAGACGAAGCTTTTGACGCAATCTTCTCTCAGTACACAAAGGTTGTGGATAAAGCTAAAAGCACCAACCCAGAGACGTAGGCCGTGCTAGAAACCACCTCCATGCCCCTGAGTGTGTGTGTGGGGGCCGTGTGCTGTAGGTGGTTCCTAATCCAGCCTCGTATGCCTTCACATGATCGCAGCCTTAACACAAACTTTTCTAGTTTCTGTGGTTCCTTCAGTCAGCTGCTGTCTACAGGTTGAGCTGCTGGTCTGCTCTCATAGTTTCAGTGTGAACGAATCAAATCAGCGACATCGTTGGTTGGGTTTGAATCATCTAATTCAAGCTCTTTTTAAACTTTGGTTGTTTTTAAACCGTTTCTTCAAAAGTGGTTGTCTGGTGCAGGACCCGTCCTGACAAACAATCCCCAAGAAGAACTTTTAGGCGTGTTTGAAAATCTTAACCAAACGCTTCTTCAGACGTCAGTATTTTATAGTTTAAAACCAGGCAGCCAATAGGATGCAAGAGATCACCAGAACGTCTCCTCTTCAAATCTAGTCCACTAACAAAAAGTGTTCATATCTTCAACAAAAATGGAGAATAACTGGAAAATAATTTTGTGGATTTTGTCTGTTAGGTTAGCATTTCTTTAAAAACTCCTGTATGTCACACACACACACACACACACACACACACACACACACACACACACACACACACACAGTGTCAGACCTGCAATGATGGCTGATGTTTCGTCACTGACCGGTGTGGTAGATGCACGTGGTCTTTAGTTAGACGATGACGTGGACGTGCCTTAAAGCTCAGTAACGCCACCAGGCACCCCCGCTTCACTGGCTCCTACACACTTCCATTCACAAAAACACAAACTTCTCCCCTAAGATGCTAAACAGAAGCAGTTACTCCCCTCGGACGTTGGTTTCAGATTCTCTCCTTCCGGTAAAGGTCTGGCTGAAGCTTCAGTGTGGCGGTTGAGCAACGGCCTAATGCTGCTGCATGGCAGATGGTCTAAACAGGTTGCTATCTTCATCTAGGATCTGTTGCCTTTCTCTACTGCTTTTGTATTATTAAATGCAAATTTCTAGTTTTTAAAGTCTTGATGTTTAAAGACATCTGTTTGCACAGAAACATTTGTATGAACATTTTGATTAGTTTGTAATGTGTTTATTTACCTATTAAAGGATCGATGAGTGGAGCTGCTTGCTGCCATTAATCCAAAAGTCTCACACTCAGAGAAAATGATGCTTTGACCAACAAACAAACATGGACTGGACGAGTTTTGCAGTGAAACTCTTGGCTGCTGCATAATTCTCACTCAGTTTTTCAGTGTGCTTTTAAGGTGGAATTATTTTCGTACACCTGGGAAGAGTGGAACAGTTTGAGAACCTGACTTAAAAAAAGATTATTTGTAATGTCCTGAGGCATTTATAAAGCTTGCTCACACAAGTTTATTAAGATTGCATCATTTTCTACACAAACTCATAAGCTTATAGGCTTTCCACATATGTCATGAGCTCACTGAGCGTCACATTACCAGATACATGTTGAAGTTGTTTTGGTGAAAGTAACTTAAAGTAATGCAAAAGTAGTGTAATGCCTTTCATTTTAAAATCAGTAATATTGTAATGTAATGAATTACTTTAAAATGAGGGTAACAAGTAATAAATAATGCATTACAGTTTTGAAGTAACTTGCCCAACACTGCTAGTTACACACTTCTGTGTTGTATTGTAACTAAACCTTACAGTTAGCCAATACTAGCATTTTGTAAATGATAAATGTTAATAGATTTTATTGGGGTTTTCTCCAACCTAAAACATAGTTGTACTTGTACTGCCGGGAGGGATATGTACTCCTATATAAGATTTTGCTTTTGATTGTGAAAAACATTCAGAGGCTACTAGTGCTTTTGTATTAGTTTAGCTTTACTTTTATCATCTCTTCAAATGAAATGAAATAATCATACAACTAAAATGGTACAAATGCTACTTTAAGAGATTATGTTTTAAAATAATTCTACCCTATCATAAGTAACGTACTTAATCTGAAATGGTTTAATTTAGTATGTTATTGGAGTTTTCCCTTCATCAAACATAACCGTCATCATCATCCTCATCATTTAGCCAGTCTGGCTCAGTTAGCTTAATTGTATGCATCTCTGTGTGTCCATTAAACCTAGCTTATTGTTGCTACAACCAGTGGCTTTAATGGTGGCTGTGTCCAAATCCAGGGGCTTCGTCTTTCCGAGTACGCGTTTTAAAGCTGATGACATCACAGCGAAGCGACCAGGCTGTCCAAATTCAAAGGATATTCAAAATGCGTTCTCACATTTGCTCGTTTTAACCAGCCCGGTGTTTCATTGGCAAAGAATATCCAAGGATTCATTACGGGCTCAACGGGAGATTTTTGTTCTTCTTGAAACGGCAGACTAAAAAGGATTACAGTTTTAAAAGTTTGTTTATTTAGTTTTTACTGCCATATATTAATAAACTTAAAGCAGTTGTGTTGTCAGGCTTTTTTGTTTGCATATTTGTTCTTTAAATACAATTTTGTCAAATGTAATAGGAGAAATTCTCCTAAACGAGTTCATGTGACATGTCCTGTAGTTCTTTGTGTATTGCCACTAAGTTTAGCTTTAGCTTTGTAACAGCTGGTTTAAAAGGAAAGTGAAAGCTGAAGAGATTCTGAAGATGCAAGTGTGATTTTTGTAACTTCAGTAATTCTTTATCTTTGAGTCTTAAGCATTCCTTTATGGCCACTTTTGTTTGCTTGTTTGTAGGTTAATACACTGAACAAAAATAGAAACACAACACTTTTGTGTTTGCTCCCATTTTTCATGGGCTAAACTCAAATATCTGAAAATTCGTCTACATCCACAAAACACCCATGACTCTCAAATGTTGTTCTGAAATCTACATTTGTTTTAGTGAGCACTTTTCCCTTACCAAGATAATCCATCCCACCAGGTGTGGCATATCAAGAGGCTGATTAGACAGCATGAATAATGTACAGGTGTGCCTTAGACTGCCCACAATAAAAGGACACCCTGAAATGTGCAGTTTGATCAAACAGCACAATGCCACAGATATCGCCACCTTTCAGGAAACGTGCAGTTGGCATGGTGACTGCAGGAATGTCTACCAGAGATGTTGCCCGTGAAATTAATGTTCATTTCGCAACCATAAGCAACAGCATTTCGCAACTGCAGACCACGCTTGACCACACCAGCCCAGGACCTTCACGTCCAGCATGTTTACCTCCAGGATCACCGGAAACCAGCCACCTGGACAGCAGCAGCAACAATCAGTTTGCATAACCAGAGAATTTCTGCACAAACTGTCAGAAACCGTCTCTAGGAAGCTCATCTGCATGCTCGTTGTTAGGGGTGTAACGTTTCACAGGGGAGAGTTGAACCGTTTTGGTTCGGTCCACTTGTGTACCGTTTTGGTTTATTTTTTCCTTTAAATAATGAACTTTATTTGCGTGATTTAAGAGCAGCAGATAAAAGTTCCTAGGCAAGTTTCCGCACGGACGCTGTATTGAGTGACGCATGATGGCTGCACGCGCCCGATCTCCGTTTAAAAACGTGATCTGCAAATTCTGATCAACACCTTTCAGAGCGGATCAAACCAGCTGGCTGTCGCTGCTACTGGAGCCCGTAGAGACGCTGAATGGGGCATCGCTTCACCCCTCCCCCCTTCCCTCACAATGCAGACACACAGCGACAAATATGGAAACAAACACGTCTGCTGAACTTTCCCCTGAGACAATTGATGTAAAGTGTCCATCCAACAACAAAAAATACGGTGCAGAGGAAGCTTGTTATTTAAAACAGGTTTCACAGAAGAAACTCTGGGAGGTGTCAGGTGACTTTTTAAGGCTAGCTGCAGAAATAAAAATACGGAGCATCAACAGTCAAACACAACACTTGTCTGTATGAGCGTGACTCTCATAGTGGCGCAAATAACCTGAGAAAAAATGGAACGGAGCTCTTCAAAACACTGAACCGAACCAAATACAATTTTTGAGTACCGTTACTCCCCTACTCATTGTCCTCACCGGGGTCTGGACCTGACTGCAGTCCGTCATCGTAACCGACTTAAGTGGGCAAACGCTCACATTCTATGGCGTTTGGCACATTGGAGAGGCCTTCTGTCCACAGATGAGTCCCGGTTTTCACTATTTAGGGCAGATGGCAGACTGTGTGTGTGGTGTTGTGTGGGTGAGCGGTTCGCTGATGTCAGTGTTCTGGAACGAGTGGCCCATGGTGGTGGTGCGGTAATGGTATGGGCAGGCATATGTTATGGACAACAAGCACAGGTGCATTTTATTGATGGTATTTTGATGCGCAGAGGTACCGTGACAAGATCCTGAGACCCATTGTTGTGCCATTCATCCACGACCATCACCTCATGTTGCAGCATGATAACGCATGGCCCCATATTGTAAGGATCTGTACACAATTCCTGGAAGATGAAAACCTCCCTGTTCTTGCATGGCCAGTATACTCACCAGACATGTCACCCATTGAGCATGTTTGGGGTTCTCTGGATCGACGTATACGACATCGTGTTCCAGTTCCTGCCAACATTCAGCAACTTCTCACAGCTATTGAAGAGGAGTGGACCAACGTTCCACAATCAACAACCTTATACACTCAATGGGATGGAGATGTGTTACCCTGTGTGAGGCAAATGGTGGCCACACCAGATACTGACTGGTTTTCTGCCCCACCACCCCCCATAAAGCACAACTGCGCACACATCGGGGTGTCCTTTTATTGTGGGCAGTTTAAGGCACACCTGTACATTATTCATGCTGTCTAATCAGCCCCTTGACATGCCACACCTGTGAGGTGGGATGGATTATCTTGGTAAAGGAAAAGTGCTCACTAACACACATGTAGATAGATTTCAGATCAATATTTGAGTCATGGGTGTTTTGTGTATGTAGACACATTTTCAGATGTTTGAGTTCTGTTCATGAAAAATGGGAGCAAACAAAAAAGTCTGTTTTTGTTCAGCGTAAATAAAGCCAAGTTGTTACTGATCGTTACTTTTGATGCCAAGATGCCTGGTTGCTCCACCCCAAATTTCCAGTTTATTGGAATTTGTTAATGTGCCAGGTTAAATGTTAGATCTGGACACTGAACTTTTCTCACTGCTGTTTCTTCTCTAAACAAAAAGTGTTTTATAAAAGTGTCATTAAAACAGGTGTCATGTTTTTATGTCTGCTGTAAAATTTGATGTCAATTTTGTATTCAAGTAAAATCAAATATCCTTCACATACAGTGTGATTCCATTTGTACTGCTTCAAAGTGTGTGTGTGTGTGTGCGCGTGTGCGTGTGTGCGTGTGCGCGTGCGTGTGTTTGTGTGTGTTTGTGTATACTGGTATTTATCACTTATAGGAACAAAACCCAGTTCAGTAACGTCTTGGGGAGCACTCAGAAAACCTTTTTTCTCTTTCGCCTTCGAGCCGTCCCTCTGATGAACTCTTATCCTCCTTCACTCCCAAAATAAGCATCAACATTTCGAGCTCTGAGACCTCCAGTTTCCTGGTGGCCTGCCTTCAGTCTTCTCCTCATGGACACGGTCTCTAAAGCAGACAACATGGCTGCTCTCACTACTGTCTTCTACAGCTGTCCTTTCATTCTTGCTGAAACCCTTTTATCACAGCTGACACTTTTCTCTCCCATTCAAACCTGTTTCACACGCTTCTTTTTCCAACCTCTCTGGACTGTAGACCCAAAGTACTTAAAGCCCTTTCTTTACTTCTACTTCCTGTAACATCACCGTTCCACTTGTACCCTTCACGTTTTCTGTCTTTCTGCGACTAACCTCCCACCACCACCTTGTCCCTCCTACAGCACACTTCACTGCTGCCTAGGGACCCCTCAGAATATAGAGACTAGGTGTTTGGTCCCCATAATCCAGGGAACATCCAGGAAATAGACCAAAATCCTACTCCCCACAAAGCAATCTGTTT
>SSNQ01034499.1:580973-591122 GCA_006942095.1 Nothobranchius kuhntae
TGCACCCATGAGCCGTGGTTCCGCTGGAACGCGTCTGACCTCTGAGTGACGCACTCTGAACTTCAGATCTTCAGCGCGCTGTTAATAGCCTGACACATTTAGAATGCTGTCCCACAGTCAGTGTGCTAATATAATAATGCTAAAATGCTCAGATGGGAATCATTTCTTGATTTATTTTGTTACATCCACAATGTTCTGTGTGTGAGGTTTATAATGTCAGAACACCTGCATGAGACAGGGTGTTAATTACAATCTGCCAGAATGACTCACCACCTTCAGATTCCTCCAACACCGTTAAAAATGATCAAATACGGAACATATCTTGCTATTGACAGCTTGCGCAGGCCAGAGTGCTGAAGCTCGGCGCGCATTATGAAGCTAGGGCACATGTGGAGGACACACACACACACACATGCAAAATATACTTGTTTTCAATTGCATTTATTGTGCCCACTTACTTTTTCTTTGGCCCGCCCACAAATGAGTTTCTGGCTACGCTAATCGTGACATACGACAGACTTCTCTGAGCTCCGCAGCCATTACACGTTTCACCTCGCGCATCCCCTAGCGGCAGCTCTCGCACCCCAAGGGGTGCGCGCACCACACTTAGGGAATCTATGTTTTAGACCATTTGTAAACTGGTTTCTAGCATAATAATGAATTGGGAATAGCTGACGTTAAACTGAAAACAACTGATATCTGAAAGTTTTGAGTGTTTACGTATTTTATAAACCATCAGATTCTCATCACATCATAACTGATGGTTTTGATTGTTTAAGAATGTTTCTATATGTGTGGAAACCATTAAGTTTACTTCTTTAATCCCTTAACTAAAGAACTCAGTAAAAAACACCATAAACACAAATTTAAGGATGTTTTTATTAAAGGAGGTAAAATTTTAAGGCAACCCATGAAACATATAAACAAAGAGTTTACTGCTGTAATCCAGGTTAAATGATTTCAGATCAATAGATTAGTTAGTTTTACTAAAACGTATTCACCAGTTTTATCACCAGCAGCAACGGTTTTCCTGTCGTCTGTATTTGACCGTCTCATCTCTCAGCACTGAGAAACAAACTCGAGGTTTTAATCAAACAATAAACCAGTAATAATAATAATGATCCTTCAGCTTTTCCTCTTTTCAGAAGCAGACTCTTGTTGTTGGTAATTTATGCAGAATCTAAATGACAGTAACTTTTCCTTTAAGTGTTTTTTTTTATCTTGCACTAAACCTGAGTTGATGATTTTAATTTGATTTTTGTCTATAGGTGACATATTTGCAAAAATAAGAAAGCAGAAAGGGGATTAAAGTTCCTGTGATCTAACTTGTCAAACTGATATTTATACCTTTAAACTTTAAGCCTTGTGGCTCCGACTGCTGGTGTGTCGAGTGTGGTTCCTGTTATGGCTTTCTCTTGGCGGTTCTCAAAGAGAAATGTTCAGAGCGTGGTCACTATCTGAGTCGTCTGCTGGTTCATCCATCCTCACCCCGAGACCACTATCTAGGTCCGAGTCAGCAAAGGCGACCCTGGATGCTTTTATTTGTGAATTCTTTTCGTCAGGTGTGTTTTTGCCACTAGATGATGGTTTGTCATCTTCCTCCTCACTTTCATCCTCTCTGCTGTCTGGGATAATGACCACCTCTTCCTTGGCATTAGGATCAATGTCCTCCTTAAACCAGACTGACTTGTATCCCTCCTCAACCCGTCGTTCTTTGGTCAGAATGGGCCTCACCTCCTTTTCATCATCAGACTTATCTAAGCCAGTGTCACTGGTGTTGTCTGGAAGCATGGCGAGTGGAACAGCAGAAGACCTCTGGTTCATCTCGTTGGAAGGGATGCTCCACTCTGTCGGTTGGTCTCCTTGAGCTGTCTTCATGCCCCAATATGGACCATCTGAGCCCATGCTGCTTCCATCACCATCCCTCTGGAAGGCCTCATTGGTGTACTGCATTCCATCCTTCTTACCTTCTGGGCCTTGGCTTAGCTTTTTGAAGAAAATGCACAAACAAGTGTCGTTTTACAACGTCTTACTGGAAAAGGGGTTTAACAAAATTCAAAGCACCCATTTGTCTGACAGGAGACCTCTCCAAAGGCTTTTATTTCTATGATTTTCTACAGAGCCCAGTGCTTCGGTAGGTTTTCAGCTCCTATATGTTTATGTTTATTTATTTAGCAGACGTTTTTATCCAAAGTGACGTACAATTGTTAACCTATAGAATGTGTTGGGATCTGTGGCAGAAACTGGGGTACCCGGTGGAAACCCACGAGTACATGGGGAGAACATGCAACTCCACGCAGAAAGGCCACAGCTGAGTTTCAAACCTGCAACCTTCTTGCTGCGAGCACCAGTGCTAACAGCTGCGCCACCACGCATCACCTCTTTTACGATTCAATTAGGTTTATTCATACCGCACCAAATCACCACAAGAGTCGTCTCAAGGTTCTTCACAAAGTAAACAGCTGAGTTCAGTTCTTTGTGAAAATTAGTTAAAAGTGTTCTAAATAAGGAACCAGCAGATTGCATCGAGTCACTGGTTATCGTCAGCGATTAAACCACCAAATGATTCGCGAGTGCAGCCACAGCTGCAGCTCCCACATGGATGGGTCAACTGCAGAAAAGAATTTCACCAGTGTGTGATGAATAAATCCTACTTTATACTTCTTCGTGAGCTTTGCGAGGGTGAGACACACATGCATTGACAGAGTTGTTGCAAAACAATTCCCCTCCAGGACAACAGAGGGTGCAGCGCTACTCTGAGGTATCCTGCCACCATTAGTCACATATTCGGTCCACAATAGTGTATTTACCCTAGCTCATCACCACCAGTGTGTGAATGTGTGTGTGAATGGGTGAATGACTGATTGTGTTGTAAAGCACCTTGGGGGGTTCCAGGACTCTTGAAGGCGCTGTATCAGATAAAGGCCACTTACCATTTACCATTGTGTCAAATTTACAGGAAACGGCATCCTGACCAGTGGCTGCGCAGTGGCGCAGTGGTTAGAGCTGTTGCCTTGCAGCAAGAAGGTCCTGGGTTCTCTTCCCGGCCTGGGATCTTTCTGCATGGAGTTTTTTTCCCTGTGCATGCGTGAGTTCTCTCTGGGTCTTCCGGCTTCCTCCCACAGTCCAAAAACATGACTGCTAGGTTAATTGGTCTGTCTAAATTGCCCTTAGGTGTGTGTGCGTGCGTGCGTGTGTGTGTGTGTGTGTCTCTGTGTTGCCCTGCGATGGACTGGCTCTCTGTCCAGGGTGTACCCCGCCTGATTGCCCGTCGACCGTTGGAGATAGCCCCCCCCCCCCCCCCCCCCCCCCCCCCCCCCCCCCCCCCCGCGACCCTACATGGACAAGTGGGTTCAGAAAGTGGATGGATGGTATCCTGACCAATCACAAGCTTGCGTTCTCCGTCTCTTTTGACGGATAGTTAAAGTTTGGGGCAACAGCTTCTGTGAGCACATTGGACGGCTCTTGCACCAACACTCTGTTGCGTGTCTCTGTCTCAACGCAGACGAAGTATAAAGGAGGTTAAATAGAACCTTAACTTTAAATGGCCTGGATTTAGCACCTTTTTAGGGTTCTACAATCCCCCATCCACACATTCACATGCTGGTGTGGATGAGCTAAATCGTAGCCACGGCTGCTCTGGGGCGCACCGACAGAAGCAAGACTGCTGAACACTGGCGCCACCGGTCCTTGCGACCACCACCAGCAGGCAAGGCAGGTTGAGTGGCTTTCCCAAGAACACAATCTGGTGGGAGCCAGGGTCGAACCTTCAACCTTTCAATTACTGGAAAACCCGCCCTACCTCCAGAGCTACTGCTGCACCTAATGTAGTGACAGTGGAGAGTAAAACTCCCTTTTAACAGGAAGTAACCTCCAGAGCCTCCTGGCTCAGTATGAGCAGCCATCACTGGGTTGTTTGACAGTAAATATGATCATATGAGTTATTTCTTGACGAACCTCCTATGATTCCTATAAAAACGATGAATTTTACCTTTAAAGTAAGCCTAATGGTAGGTTTGTGCTCAATAATTCTGTGTGTAAAAACTAAGCCTGCCTTTTCACCATGACCAAAACAACAGCCCAGAACAGAGGCCTACATAGAACAGCAGAGCCCTCACTCTGAAGACTCACCACACTTTAACTTACAGAGTTTTGAAACATGGCCGCTTCTTGGATCTTCTTCCAGTCCTTTTTCCCTTTCTGAATGCAATAAATAAGCACCCCGATGACCACCAGAGAGACAAACAAAAGAACACCCAGGGTTGCTCCGAGTGCTGCCATGTCCACCACTCCAAATCCACCTGATGGGACCACTGGAAGAGCAAAAGTCAGTACATCAGAGAAGAATAAAGAGTCTCAATCTAAGTCTGGTGGTTAGCCATAAACGACTCTACAATTTGTAGGATTTTGTGATGGGGCCTTACTTAGTAAAGCGGCCACCTGGTAATCTCCAGAGACATGATTTCATCCAATCAAAGGTGACAGGAAAATGTGTTTAGCCATACTGAAGAAAGGTTTAGATGCATGTTTTGTGTTTCCTCATGTGATTTCAAACAGGCAAGTCAGTTTCAGCTTGTTCATTCACTTAGCTAAACACAGCAGCTTGTTTCAACATCTTTCCGGTCTGGAGCTGGTTTCTTACCACGGATCTTCTCAGGTAGTTTATCTTTCTTATGAGTGTAATGCCTTAGTAACCTTCCAAGGTTACTAAGGCATTACGCTCACTCTCATCATCTTGTGCCCATGGTCCGGATGGGATTGATGAAGGTGGTGATGCTTGTGAATGTAATAGTTATCGGCCCATCACATTAATTAAAGTCAAAAAACTACTTTTGAACCAACTATAGCTACCTTGACACTAATAAGGTACTCTCCTCAGGTTCAATCTGGGTTCAGAAAAAACTTCTCGACTACTACTGCCTTAACCAAACTTGTCAATGAGATATTTTTAGGCTTTGATCAGAGTTCACTGTCTGGTGCTATTTTTGTGGATTTCACTAAAGCTTTGGATTTACTCGATCACTACTTGCCTTTGGATAAGTTTAATGTGATTGGACTGTCTAGAACAGCTTTACTCTGGTTTAATTCATTCTTTCATCACCGCTGACCGTTTGTTTCATTTAAAGCATTCTCTACATGTAATCTCCAGGGGTGTGCCTCAAGGCTCTTCTCTCGGGCCTTTGCTATTTTTATTAATGATCTCTCCTTGTACTCTTCTACGTATTCTGCTCACATGATGATACTATTTTATATTGTTCTAAGCCCTCTGTACCTGATATTCTTGATTGCCTTCAATGTAATTTTGACACCATACAACATTGGCTGGTTTACAATAGACATATTCTAAATAAAACGAAATCATACTCAATACTTTTTCGGAGACAAACATCTATTTCAGCTTCTACTGAATCTCTAAACTTACTTTTTTAGACCCTTCCTGAGTGAAATGTGTTGATAAAGTGAAATACCGAGGTCTGGCTTGAGTCTGATCTATCCTTTAAAACTTGTATCCAATCAATTACTATCAAGGTGAATTATCAACTAAAAATTCTTTATCAATCAATTGATTGGTTTGATTTTAAAATGAGGAATCGTATTGCTAAACAACTTTTATTCCCAATCTTAGATTATGCAGATTCTACCAAAATACTACCATGTCCTGCCTTCATCCTCTTGATGTTGTTTATAACCGTATCTGTTGTTTTATTTTATGCTGTCCTTTCCCAACACACCACTGTAGCATGTATGAAAGCTTGTCATTGGTTAATGTTTATTTTTTGTATAACATATATTCTTCGATTCCCCGTTGTCTTAAAAAAGGTACTTGGTGCATTCTTCCTGTCATTACAATACTAGGTTTAACGGACAAATGTCTTTTGTTGTACCAAAGTTAAAGAAAGAAGTGGGAAGATGTACTTTTAGTGTTAAAGCCCCGCTGGATTGGAACCATCTACCTGTTGACAAACGGTCAGTTACTTCTATTCAATATTTAGAAACAGTGATTATTTACATGTCTTACACGCCTGTAACTGCTTCCAAGTTATTTTATGCTATCCGGATATGTGAGTTTGGCTAAGTCTCTTTTGTTAGGGGAGTTTATATATATATATATATTTATATATATATACCGGTATATATGTATGTACATATATATTTACCGGTGTGTATATATATATATATATATATATATATATATATATATATATATATATATATATATATATATATATATATATATATATCAGGCTCTGCAGAAGCCTGTTAATCACCTGCTGGTGTGTTAAAGCAGGGTTAAAACTAAAGCCTAATTTACACATCTCCGTCAGCTCCACACAGAAGAGGCATGCATGGACAGAGACAATTTGCCCTCAGACTTCTCCATCTCCTGGGGAGCGTTACAAAGCAGTTCCCCGCCAGGACAGCAGAGGGCGTGGTGCTGTTCTGTGGTATCCTGTCACGTATCCATTTATATTGTTTTTTTGTATTTAAGACACGTTTTAACAGACAAATTTGTCACTCATCCTCCTCCACCTCTTCATGCGCTCGCCACCTCTAAACCCACGTATATCCGTCATTTCCATCCACGACTGAAACACTTGCTGCATATCTTTTCACTCCTTCAGTCACAGCAAAAGAAAGCGTTCATATTGATAGTTTTTCCGCAAGGTATGCTTCAAGCTTTCCGTGTCTGCCGCTAGATATCCTCGGCTCTCTTTTTTTTTTGAGGGCGCAATGGCAGCGCTGTAGACGACAGCAGCGTCCTGACCAATCACAAGCTTGCGCTCTCCGTCTGGATGGACGGATGTTTAAAAAAGAGAGCTCAACTCCGTCTGTCCTTGCCAGCCTGTCTGAGAGCCCTTCAAAGGACGGATAATGGCGTTGCGTGTATCTGGCCCGACGCAGACGGAGAAGTATAACTTAGACTTAAAACCTGCTGGATACCGGCCCTCCGGTCCCGGAGTTGAAGAGCCCTGGTTTAGTATCTTGCCCATGGACACAAAGACTGAGAGAGACATAAACTCACAACCCTCTGGTTAGGGGGCTGGAACCACTGTCGCCCTGGGAAGTGTGATTGTGTTCCTTCTGCTATCCCTACATGACAAAGCAATGCTCTGTGGTTGGTTTATGGCTTTTATGTCAAAATGGTTTTTATCAGTTCAAAATGGCGGCCCTTGAATTTAACAGCAAGACCCAAACTGCTGCATGAGCTACTGCTCCACTTTGCTCTTAACTGGAGTGGTCCATCCCAAAGCCTGACGTGTTTTCATTTTGTGGCATTGCATCCTTGAATCCTTTAGTTTTGCTCCACTACACCGTATCAAATCTAAGAGCGACACTCTTGGAAGAAACACGTGACCACCTGGGTGAGCTGTGATCGAAGTTGAGGGTCCTCCTTCAGTGGGGGATGTGGGGTTCTCACTGGTTGTGCTGGTGCTGGTGCTGGAGAAGCCAGTGGACATGGTTATGCTGGTGCTGGTGCTGGTGCTGGAGAAGCCAGTGGACATACTGGGGTTGGTTGTGGGCATGAGCTCACTAGTCGTCTCGCCACTGGCAGTGGATTCTTCCATGGTCACGCTTGTGCTCGTAATGTCTGTGGTGCTCGGGGGCAAACTGCTGGTGGAAGAACCTGGGAGGAAATTACACTTAGAAGCTGGTTTCTTTTAAGAGCTTCACTTTCACATTGTTGTCTCGTCTATTCTGTAAAATCTGAATGTTTGTAATACATTTCTACAAATGGAACTGACCCAGAGTGACGTAATAGTGCCAACCAATCAGCCTCTAGGAAAACACGGGCAGCTCTGTCATTAAATTCAGGTAAACTCAGTGATTTTAACTGACATCAGAGCTGACCAACCACAGGGCATTGCTGCAGCAAATGTAACACACCCAAACCCGTCTGTATGCAAGAGCTTCCATCTTGAGAAAGTTCTTATTTCCATTTGAAGCTAGAATTTACATAAAGGAGCTCTTAGTCTGGTGACCAATAGGAAGCCTCCCTTTCTGTCAGCTTTACGTTCGTGTATATGTCATGCAGAACCGAGCAGGAAAGCTTCATTGATTTTTGTAGAGGTTTAACTTACCCACATTCACCTCCACCCGAAGTCGCGCTGTTGCTGTATCATCAGTTTTTGTGTCTTTGGCCAAAATCTGAAAATTGAAAATGATATTGACAGCCCAATAAAACCACTTGGAAACACTTTACAATAAGGGTCCCTTTATTAACTTTAAATTATTAAATAAAGTATTAGCTGCTTAACCATAATGGCAACGTTAATAAATTTATACAACTTATTAATGATGCACCACGTAACCCTTATTGTAAAGTGCTACCAACAATGTACTCTTTTTAAAAGACAGTCACGGTTAAACTCACTTGGAAGGAGGATGTGCCTTCTGGGAGAGTTTTGACCATGAACAAGTAGCTTCCAACAATAGCGAGGTCACTGCTTCCTTCAACTGAATAAGTTACGTAGGGATTAATTCCCTGTTGGAGCAGATAGGAAATCGTTACAGCTCATATGGTGGTTAGAGACTGAATGAAAAATAATGTAGTTTGTAACGTAAACAGAAGTGATGACCAATAATAAATCTTAATTTCATGTTATTTCTTCTCATATTTTGTGAAAATGGTCATTTCTGGTTGCAAACTGACTGTTGGCTTATAATAAATGAATGGAAATTGTTATTTTGAAGGGCCTTGTGGTTGTAAAAGATTTTATCTTAATGAGCCAAGTTAGTGTAATGCTAGAAAGGCCCCCTAAATAAACAGGCCTTATTCTGGCCTGCAAATCTAGACAGAATGTAGCATAAGCAAAAGGATTTTATTGGCAGGTCGGTCTGGCCACGTGCCTTTGTAGCCTCAGCAGGCACAAACATCTGGTGTCTTGCCAATCACAGCGCTCTGTTGGTCTGTGGGCGGATTTAACTGCGACTGAGCAAAACCACAAGATGGTGGCAGCTCATTTGAAATGGCTTTGGCATTAACTGTGGACTATTTAGGCTTGGGCTTTTCTTTGAGTCAAGAGCAGCCAGAGGTCTTTAGGTGCTTTATTTGGAAAAAGGATGTTGTTGTCCGTGGATGGTAGACTGCCCCATTGACTGACATATGTAGCGGGGAGTATGTCTCATTGGTTGTTGTCTAATAGCATGTGGAGACCACAGACATCATATACGTTGAAGCCCTGTAGATGGCGCTGCCTGCTGAAGCTGCAGTAGTGGCCAGCCACCATCTTGGATGGGTCTCCATGTGGCCTCAGCGCATTTATTTCTACTGAGGAAGGTGTTTACCAACTAAAAACACATTTTATTACGGTTTTTCACAAAATCAGACATATGATATGACATGATAAATAAAATGTAAAATCCCATCAGGTAGGCTGGAAAGGTCAACAGTAATCCCGCGTGATCTGTCTTCAATAGTATGCCGTTTGGTGCAACCATAGGCTGCACAAATAAACTGGCATCGTTGCTCACTCCGCGTTGACTCCAGTTGGGTTTGGAGAGTGAGGAACCCATCCAATATGGCGGTGAGGCTGTTGCACTCCAGCTGCGTATTTCATGTCTGTGTTGGAGACAGTCTGAAAGATTCTGCCCCTCTCCCTATGGGTTGTGGTTAAATATCTCACATTTATAGTATGGCTTACCAGGCTAGCATTGTTTAGCATTCACATGAAATACTTATAGTTTCAGACACTTTAATTGTTCAGCTACATTTTTTTTATTAAAAACAGGATGTTGCAAGTCTATTGTTAACATTTAATTCTTTGAATTTGTTCTGCCTAGCAACTCGGGATGTAAATTAGCATTTTTGCTATAACACTCTGTATTTACATCTATTGGTTTTTGAATACATTTTCAATAATGTGCCATTATCAAATGAATGAATGAATGAATTTATGTTAACGTTATTAACATCACAACTTTTCCCACTAAGTCAAAGTTTTTTTTTTTTGTTTTATGTTGCACAGTGGGAAGTGTGTCCATTTCAGTAGTTTAAGTTGCACAATTAGTTGTTTTCATATTTGCATGATGACTTATGTTTGTGGTTTATTTTGTTGTAACTGGATGCTTTTTCCTTGTGAAGCTCCCCAGAGGCACTAAGTTGGGCTGGCTGCAGGGTGGGGAGGGGAGCAGAATGATTAGCTGCCC
>SSNQ01034499.1:611484-635178 GCA_006942095.1 Nothobranchius kuhntae
GTTTCATCATCACATTTAGTGAAGTGGACCCAAGCTTTAGCGTGCGTTCTTTCTACCATGCTGCTCTGTTTACAACTCGCTCGCAGCGACCAACGACATAACGCTCTTGCGCATGCGCAGCTGTCTAGGCAAGTTCTCGTTATGAAGGACGGGTACCGAAACGAGGCACCATTTCCAATGACGTGATTCGATGCTCAGTTGGTACTATGGAATTTGGTCGGTACCTTAAAAAGTAACGAATTCGGTACCCATCGCTAGAGCTGAGGCTGGGGCTGGGGCTGTTACGGTTGGAACAATAAGTTAAAGTTAAAGTCCCATTAGTTGTCACACACACTGATGTGTGTGTGAAATTTCTTCTCCGCATTTGACCCATCCCCTGGGGGAGCGGTGAGCTGCAGACACAGCCACGCTCGGGAACCATTTGGTGGTTTAACTCCCCAATCCAACCACGTAATGCTGAGTGTCAAGCAGGGAGGCATTGGGTTCCATTTTTTTCTAAGCCTTTGGTATGACCCGAGCAGGAATTGAACCTGATCTCCCAGTCTCAGGGCGGACACTCTACCACTAGGCCACATAGCTACTTAGCTAACATAAGAAGCTAAGAAGGGCTCCAGGGACCGGCGTAGCCCACCCGCATGGCAGACTGGCTTCCGTCCGAGGCTGTATTCATGCTGGTCACCTGTGGAGATCTATTATGGACCAGGACTGTTGATTTACAAGCAGAGCCTTAGACTGTTGTGATTGTAGCCGGGCGTTGTGACCTTCGTCAGCTCTTGCTCCACGGTCAGAGTTTAGCGGGACATCATCTACATGCTAACCCGAAGCTGCCTGCTCTAGCAACTGTTCCCGGGCAGGAGACAGGAGAAGCTGGGGACCCGCTCAAGGTTCTTATACAGCCACACTAAGATGTTTGACCAAGCAGTTAAATGACATGACATATTTAAACATTCAACCAGAGAAATAAAGTAAAGAAATATAATTTTACTTACTGATAAAAACAAACAGAAACTGCTTGGATGACCTGTTAGTGCGGTCAATAACCACAGCTTGCCCTCTGTGTCCAAACAATTCCACAATTAACATTCAAACATGAACACACAGACAAAACTAACGTTCGGAGAGCCAAAATGGCCGCACATCTATTAAAGTGAGACCGAGGCCTTCCTCCAGAGCTAGGTCTGAAGTCACGTGGCTCTGATGCTCGTTAATTATTCAGACATTTAAGCATTAAATTCCACTTAAGCAGAAAAATTCATCCCCCTCAGAGGTGTCATGAATGTAAACTAGATCTATTCAACCTAAAATGGTTTTTGAACCAGGCTGTAAACATGTTTATTTCTCCTGTGAAACGGGCATTTTTAACATGGGAGTCAATGAGGATACGCTCACTTCTGGCGCCAGCACCTAGAGGATGAGGGTGGAACTGCAATTGGTGCCACTTCCTTGTTGGCTTCAATTTTATTGCAGAATTTTTTCGGGCTTGGTTTACATCCATAAGTTGACTTTTAAAACTCAGAGTGATTAAACTCAGGGAAGCTGTTTGTTCGTTTGGGGGTTCAGTGTTTAAACAACTGAATGAGATTTTATCATTCGATTTCTGAAAAGCTTTGTTTATTCAAGAAAATACGAGACACAAATGCACATTAGAAATCATCAATTTAATCAATACACACACAAGCAATCATCATGAAACATAGTTTAATAACAAAATGATCTGTTTCCGCTTGAAACTGCTGTGTGTAAGAGGTGGATCCAGCTCCTCAGTACTGTCCATGTCCAGTGATCAAACTCCTGCTGTCTCTGCTGAGCACCTATTACAGGTCAACGGGCCAGTTGTTGTAGACAGAAGGACACACGTATTGTTTCAGCAGCTGGTTCACCTTTTCCACATCTCCCCCAACACCACTGTAGACAAAAACATGTCATAAGCGTTAGTACACTAAACAAAAATCATAAACACAATACTTGGTTTTCCCCCACTGGGAATGAGCTGGGCTGATGTAAGTGGGGTTGGGCAGTATAAAAAAGCAGCAATATACTTTGAAATAACTTTTTCTCCATAGACTTGTGAGAATGGGTCCATAGAAAGGTTGATAGAACAGATGAACAGACAATCACATTAAGTATTGTTCCCTTATGGACCAATCAGTGGCTGGATTGGGGCTACACAGCAACCAGATGTGATGCTAATGGCTGTATGCTGCAGGTAACAGGTAGGACAGAGCTAGTAAAACCAGAAAGAGATGAGCATCCCAAAAGGAAAAGGAGACGTCAGAGGACACAGCGAATGACATCTGGGAGAATAAGGGACCCGACAGGTCAGTCGTGTGGACGTATTTTAGCTACCGTAATTTCCGGACTATAGAGCGCACCTCAATATAAGCCGCACCGGGCTAAAAGTCGCAGATATCTACTGAATTGAAAACACTGGATTCCTACAGCAAACATAACACCAAGAATCTACGGAACGCCAAAAATACACAACACCACTTAGACCAATAGTAGACAGCATAGGTACACCAACATACAACATGGCAAAAGAAATCAGCAAAATCATCAGCCCGTTATAGTGATAGTTGTATATCGTGATATATCGTCCATATCGATATGGACTGATGTGAAAAATAATTTAGTGATAAGATTTTTTTCCAGTCTTCTGAGTACAAAAGGCCTTTCTCCCAGAAAATGTTCAGAAATCAGTCTAAATGTGGGTTAGTGAGAACTTCTTCTTTGCCAAGATGATGCATCCACCTCAGAGGTGTGGCCTATCATGATGCACATAACACAGCCTGGTTATTGTACTGGTGTGCCTTGGACTGGCCACAACAAAAGCCCATTCAGTCACACAGCACAATGCCAAAGATGCCAGCATACCACTGGCATCCTTCATGCAGAACAATTAATTTTACCTCGTCAATGTATAGTTCAGATATAATCCTAAAGTTTCGTAAAGTTCATGTGAAAAATCTGTGTATCACATGGGTAGCCTTGCAGAGACGTGAACGGCTGATGGCTAGCTCTATGGCTAATGCCCACTGTCAATAACCATGAAGGTCTTTGTGATGCAAACTTTCAAACAGAGTAAATATCTATAAAACTATCTGAAGTGCTTGAAAACGTTAGTCCTAACGGCAGCCCTGCTGTGACTAGCCATTAGCTCACCAAGCTAACCAGAACCAAGCTTTATTTCTCAAGACTAAGGTTGTTCAAAGAGTTCAGGTGGAACATTACTGTTTTTATTGTTCTGGATGGAAAAAAACTTCAAAAGATTTGAACTATTGCATTAATTCATGGTCATAGTTCATACATTTTGAAGCACAGGTGGAACGTGCAGGAAAATAATTCTGTTAAATAAAAATAACAACAAACAAGCATTCTGGAATAAATTTTGTTTGATTTTCCATAAAGTTCCAACAATCTAAGTGCTGTGGACGTGAGAAGGAGATGTTTCTAGTGTTTAGTCCAGGAGTGGGGAACCCTGGTCCATGGAGGGCCGCTATCCAGCCTATTTTAGTTTCAACCCTGCTTCATCACACCTGATTTCAATCAGCAGGTGATTAATATGCTTCTGCAGAGCCTGATGAGCTGCCGAACAGGTGAATCAACCACTGAATCTAGTGTGTTGGAGCAAAGACACCCTCGAGGACCAGGATTCCCCACGCCTGGTCTAGTCCATGTAGTGAAGCAGTTCAGTCTGATGTGTTTATTCCTTGCTAGTGTCTAGTTTTTCCTGTTGTGATCAACAACATTGGCTGTATAATAGCTGCTCTGAAGGGCCAGCAGACTCTCACCTCTTCTTGACTCCTTGCATCCGGCGTAGGAAGGCACAGATGGAGCTGTGTTTGGCTTTAGAGCGCAGGAACTCTGAGTACCTGTTGGAGAACTCGATGTCTCCCAGCTGTCTCCTGCGGTCCAGACCTGCAGATAAGATGTGCCTGAAACACAATCAGAGTACCAATCAGGTCACCTGGGAGCCTTAATAAAGTTACAGGTCTCTATCTTAGTAAGCAAATGAGAGAGTGAATTGCAGATGGTGAAAAGTCACCTGAGTCTGGCCTCGAGCAGAGTGTCAGAAAGAGACCACGGTGCGTTCAGGGGTCTGGTCCCAGTCAGGAAAACCTCAAGCTCATCCTCATCTCTGTACGTCACATTACAGGAAGATACACATCTCAAAAGGAGTGAAGAAAAGAAACTTTTGTCCTTTTATTGTGAGAGTGGAAAGCCTCCTGATTCCATCTTGAAGACATGTTATTTCACAGGAATCTCATGTTGCTTCTCGGACCCAAACTGAGCGTTCTCATCAGTGCGCTCATGGAAAGGTGTGGAGGAGGTGTTGTAATGAGGAGGCAATGCGGGGCTTGCAGTCTGAAGTACTTGTAAATGACTAGAAAACTTTGTATTAATGCATCTACCCTTATCAGATGGATGCAGTGAAGTGGTGCTGTCTGAAATATGATTGTTCCATGTGTTCCTAACCGAGCACTTTGCTCACAGACTGTTTACTGGTGGTTCCCAGAATATCTAAACATAGGATGGGAGGTGTCACGTTTGAGCCAGGAGGAGGTCAGGACCCAAGATGCAGAAACCCAGAACGACACAAGGCAGGAGCGTAAAAAACGCAAAATCCTTTTATTAGGAGTCAATGTCCAAAAATCCAAAAATCCAAGAAGGGGCAGGAAGCCAAGCCTAAAGTCAGTAACCCGACTGACAAAAACAAAAAGCTCTTTGATGACCAAAACCTAGAGTTTCACGAGGAGGAACAGAACCACACTTACAACGACAATGGACCGACACACACTGAGAGACAAGACAGGGTTTTATACACAGGGCTGGGTGATAGGAGACGAGCAGCAGGTGCGTGGGGAGAGAGAGAACCAGAGGAGAGCCTGATCAAATCAATAAACCAAATGGGAAGGGAAAACTAAGCAGAGGAGGGGAATAAGCCATAACCTATGAGACTACATAAATAAACCTAAAAGACTCAGGGCACAGGAGAACCAAAATATAAATAACTAAAGACCTGAGGAGTGAGGGAGAAATAAACAAGTGGAGAAGGAAAACACACACACTAAAGGAGACTAATGAAAACCGGAACCTATAGAAAACTACGGGGAGTGACTAGAAGGAAACCTGGAGGGGGCTGGGGAACACAAGGAGGCACCTTAGGGGGGATGCAGACAAGGAGACACATAAGGGGAACCTAGAGAGGGATGGAGAACACAAGGGGACACACGAGGGAACCTGGAGGGGGCTGGGGACCACAGGGACACAGAACATGACAGGAGGCAGATCTTTTAGCTATCAGGCTCCTCTCCTGTGGAACCAGCTCCCAGCTTTAGTCCGTGAGGCAGACACCTTGTCTACTTTTAAGACTAGTCTTAAAACATTTTTATTTGATAGGGCCTATGGTTAAAATCTGATGTTAGCCTAGATCTGGACAAGTGGGGGAGTAGAGGGAGGTGGAGTGTACAGTCGGTAAAGACGGCTCTCCCTTGCCCTGACTCCAAGATGCCTCCATCTAAATAGGATAGATTATCCAGAGTTACCTCTGTAGTTATGCTGCTATAGGCTTAGACTGCTGGAGGATACAATGACCACTTTCCACACTCTACTACTTTCTTCTACAATCTGCTCTTTAACTGTATTATTTCCTGCTACTTCAGCCATTAACTTTATTTTCTCTGTAAGTGTTTTTCTCCCCAGAAGAAGCTACAATGATGTTCTGCTGAGCTGTGGTGGCCTCATGGAGGGGGCCATCGACTAGCACACTGCTGCTAATCACTAAAACATTCTCCCTCTCCTGATAATAACTTTTTGTTTCGTTGATATTGGATGTGCTTCTGCTAGTTTACCTGTTTAATTATAGATTCACTAGGATAAATACAATAAAGTTTATCTCTCACCAAATAGAATATTTACTAAGCAATCACAATGTAATCATAGACACATTACTGTGTGTGTGTGTGTGTATGTGTGTGTGTGTGTGTGTGTGTGTGTGTGTGTGTGTGTGTGTGTGTGTGTCTGCTCTGTCTTCTCCATCCCCAGTGAGTCGTGGAGGATGGCTGCTTATACTGAGCCAGGATCCTCTGGAGGTTGCTTCCTGTTAAAAGGGAGTTTTCCTCTCCACTGTCGCTGCATGCTTGCTTAGTATGAGGATTGCTGTAAAGACTCTGACACTAGTCAGTGACTCGATGCAACCTGCTGGGTTCCTTATATAGGAAATTTTTTTTCTGATTGGCTTAATGAACTGACCTGTATTGGAATGTTTACTATGTGAAGTGCCTTGAGACGACTCTTGTCGTGATTTGGCGCTATATAAATAAACTTGAATTGAATTGAAAGGAAGTGATGTAATGAGTTGAGGTTGCCTGACAAAAAAGTGATACAGTGAGGTCTTTCGTAGTTTTACAGGAAGCCATGCAGAGAAGTAACGGTTTTAACAAAAACACGGCCTATTACAAAAACCATCCATAACCTGCATTACAACCAGGATCAGTGGAGATGAAATAAAACAGTGAGGTAAAGGTACCTGACAGGAAGTGATTTGGTGAGGTAAAGGAGGGCCAGCAGAAGGAACACCTGGGTGACACTGATGGATGGCATCATGATGGCGTTAAAAAATGATCTCCTGAGGAGACATATTGATCATCAAACACAGTTTTCTGTTTGGCGAGGAGGTCTTGTCTGCAGAGCCCAACCAATCAGAGCACAGATGGGCTCAAGCAGATGTCCAACAGAGCTAATGAGACATGAGTGCCTTTGTTTTTCAGGCCAGACAGAGAAATGACCTCATCCCAGACTCCAAGAGTCAGACGCTTTCCCTTCAATCCAACAATATCACTCACTCACTCACTCACTCACTCACTCACTCACTCACTCACTCACTCACTCACTCACTCACTCACTCACTCACTCACTCGCGTTAAACAGATGACACGTTTATGTATAAAACATTCATATTTCCATATTTCATCCCTAAGTGTTCAGATATACATAATAAAGTGTTTCATGTAAAGATTTTTCCATCTATCAATAACAAAAATAAACAAACTGAACATCTGTCTACAAAACATAAAAGTACAAACTTCCTGTTAAATATCACCCAATAAATTCATCTAAATGTGACAAAACATATTAGTTCAAGACTGAAATAAAGAAAAATGAGTTAATTCTGCCTGTTTTATTTAACCCTCTGATGCATGAATTATGAGATCTTCAACCATGATTTTTAAACAATTTTTTTTCATCCATCTTTAGGTGTGAATGAAACAAATTAAAAAAAATTGTAACATTTTGTTAATTTACAAATAATTTATTACATGTCCATCTCAGTGGACAGCGTGCATTCTGAACATGAAATATGTTGGCTTGACTTACTGAAGTCCAAATGGAGGGGCTCACGTGCAATAAAGTCTTCAACAGCTGTGCTTAATAGCAAAAATAAAGTAACAACAATTTTGAGTACCTGTCCACTGCAGTGACCATTATGCATCAAAGGGTTAATTAACAAATATATTGTAATTACCCAATAATATTAGTTCAGCACTGATGGTTTACCTATTTATTTCATTTACAAACGGAACATTTGCCCATGTTGGTCGGAGGCTCCCGTGCTGTTTTCACTATTCATGCATCTTAAGTTACAGAAGCCCTCAAATTTTAGCACATCTGAAACAGTGAATGCAAGTTATTGTAAAGCAGAAATCTACTATTTTGTGTTGCTTTTGTTTGAAGGAATTCATATCCAAGCCAGCATTACATTGGGCAGCAGTACATCTCAGAAGGTAAAGTAAGCAGAAGGTTGCAGGTTCAATTCCAGTTCTGGCATATGTTTTGCATTTTAGTTTGTTGTCCTCTAGCGTAGAAAACTGTGTAGTATATAAATGTCAGTTAGATTTGACCTTTCTCGTTTAGGTTATTCTCAGCGGTGAATATGAGGTGTTACTTAGAAGCATGTGTGGGGTATGAATTCACTAAGCAAAGTGTTACCTCCGTTTTATTGGGTAGTTTCTATAGGCAGCGTTTTACAGCGTGTGCTTAACCCGAGGTACGACCCCACAGCATTACAATCACACACCCTGACGTAAAAATATGCAGATGTTTGAGTAAAAAAAGGTTTGTTCTGTTTTCTCATGAAATTCTGTACTTATTGCTATTTATTTATCTTATTAAAGAAGTTCAGTTCCACACAAGTGAGTCTGTAAACCATTTTAGCTCTGTGAACAACCTCAGTTTGGAGAAATAAAGTTTAACTCTGAGCAGACAGGGGACCGGTTAGAGTGGATTTATGTTGTATCTAAACCCAATCATGAACTTGTGTGACCTTCATAAGCGTCACATGATTCTGGGAGAACTATAAGAGTGACTGTGGGTACCTCTGACCTTCTGCTGTAACCAACCAGCAACATGATCACGGTAGAAGTCCACTTGGGTCCTCTGGGTCAGAACTAGTCTCTATTTCTGTAAACTCAGGCCGGACCTTCCTGGTCAAGTTGAAACCAGTTTTTAGTCTAGAGAAAACAGTTTTTAACTTCTCCCAGCACAACTGCTAACCAGTCCAAACCAGTGACCTTTCCCTCTATTAAAAACCAACCGACCACAAACAGAAGCTGACTCACCTGGACGGATCCCGTTCGGACCCCAGATCAGGCCTGCAGACTGGCGGAGGACCGGCGGCGCCTCCTTTTGTACCCCCTCGGGTATCGACCCTGTGCCAGGCCTCAGTCCCACTTTACAGTTGTGATTATTTACCGTGTCAACACGTTGAGTTTGGACTTGGATTTTCCAGCGGCGTTGCTTTGTTGACTTCCTGAAGTCCTAATGGGATTACCGGCTCTGACTTCCCTAATGAGACCTAACCACCTGTGAAGGATGTGCTGTGTTTGCTCACATGAAATCAGCCACACGTCAGAACGCACCATCGACCCACCGACACACAGCCAGAGGGTTTATTGCCAGGATTTACGCTCCTGTTTACTTCACCGTGTCTGCTGTCAGAGGAGACTCTGAGTGGGTAGAAGTTGTTCTGTGTGTGTTCAGCAGCAGCTAGTGGATGTGAAGTCCTCAGTCAGCGCCACGTTGGGATTCTTTGTAAGATTATAATCCAGTTTCATCTGTTCTTCAAGCAACTGATTGGACTCCCCTCATCTTGGATCACTTCCTGGCTCTGATCTCTTGAGTTTCCTCCAAAGTTATCTGTCTACTCCATCCACCCACCCCAGTCCTCATTCAGAGGTCCACCTTCATATTAGCTTATTCATTTTCCTTTTCTTCATCTAACTTTAATGATCAACTTATAACATTGATGTTTGTCTGTTTAATGTCCTTTATTTCTATCATCTGAATGTCTGATTTGATTTCATTCTTAAGCACTTAGAATCTGGTTTTTTAGAGCTTTGTAAATAGTTTATTCAGAAGAAACTTTTTTTTCATGAGAACTTTGTTTACAGCTTTAGATTTTCTACCACAAAGTTTAAAATCTAACCTGTGGTTGACTTCCTAGGGGTGCGTGGGAGTTCACTCAACCAGCCTAAATGTGCTTCGTGGACTTTGAGAAGGCGTTGTCAGAGCTTGGTCCGTCTTCCCGGCAGAAGTCAAGAGGGCTTCCAGGCTTCCCCGTATTTCCAACCCATGATCCGCTGCTCTTCCACATTGAGAAGAGCCAAATGAGGTGGCTCAGGCATTTGTTTAGGACACCTCCTAATGAGGTTTTCTGGGCAACTCCAACCGGGATGGACTATGTTTCAAAGCTGGCCTGGGAACGCTTTAGGATGCCCTCGGAGGAGCTGGCCCAAGTGGCAGAGAACAGCACTGGACTCCACCGTTAAACGTGTTCATATCCTCTCTGCTTTGTTTACAGTTAGTCCCACTAGTCATCACACACTGGTGAAATTCCTCTCCACATTTCACCCTTCCCCATGGGGAGTGGTGAGCTGCAGCTGTGGCTTAACACCCCCAATCCAACGCCATTACAGCCGAGGATCAAGCACGGAGGTATTGGCTCCCATTTTAAAGTCTTTGGTAGGACCTGACCAGGATTTGAACCCCGACACTTTATCCAGGTGACACTGATTTGTGTGTGTGTGTGTGTGTGTGTGTGTGTGTGTGTGTGTGTGTGTGTGTGTGTGTGTGTGTGTGTGTGTGTGTGTGTGTGTGTGTGTGTGTGTGTCCACTCAGCCAGTTCACCAAAACTACAACATCTATCCAGATGTTGATAAACGACACAGTAGTTGATAGAAACTGTGTATTGTGCAGAATCAGTCACAGTTTCAGGACACCACAGTACCACCTCAGACTGTCGCTAAAGCAGAGGAAAGGCTGAAAGTGGGCTCGGGCATTGGCTTAGCCATCACAGAGACCATGTAGGTGGGTTCGATGCAGCTGAAGCTCTGGCTGATAGCAGAACTTAACGTGGCTATAGTCATCACTCAGATCATAGAAAAAGGCTTACCTCATTCTTCTTGCCTTGTCAGATGTTTCTAAGGATCTAGATCACAAAAACAAGGAACTATTGCAGGAAAAATGAACCCAACCTCTCACCAACCACCTCCAGAAGCTCCTTCAGTGGGATGCAAAGATGTTCCCAGTCTGATGGTGGTCAGAGGGGCCGGTACAGCAGCCACGTCGCTGTCAGTGCACCCCAGGGCAGCTGTAGCCACATCCTAGCTCATCACCACCTGTGTGTGAAAGGGTGAATGACTGATTGTGTAATGAAACGTCTTGGGGGGTTGTAGAACCCTACAAAGGCGTTATACAAACACATGTACAGGTCATTTATGGCTCACTCCTCAGATGTGGTGCTGAGCTGACGTCAGAGTAGAGCATGGTCCTGCACGCTTGGGCAGGTTCTTTTATTCAGATATCCAAGTAGTGGAAGAAAACCCATCTCCACGTCCATCTGCTGCACCTAAAGGACATTCTGACATCCTTTAACTCTGCAGTCAGAGATGCTAGGGTTTCCTATTTCTCCAACCTGGTGTCCCAGAGCAAAGGGAACCCCAAGGTGCTGTTTAACACCATCAGCAGCATTGTCTCTCCTGCCTCTCCTACAGCCTCCATCCACTCTGTTGCAGACTGTGAGATCTTTCTGTCTTTCTTTGTGGACAAAGTCATTAAGGTCAGATCTAGCATCTCTCCTTCAGCCTTATCACTGCCTCTCCCGACTCCAACCAGGCCCATCATCCTAGATAGCTCTGCTCCTGTTTCTTTGCCTGAGTTAACCAAACTAGTTAACTCTATGAAGACCTCTGCATGCCCCCTCGACATCTTACCCTCATCTTTGTTTAAAAGTGCTTTTCAGTCCATCGGTCCCAGCGTGCTCTCTATAATTAATGCTTCTCTGGTCTCTGGTCAGGTCCCCGCTTACTTTAAGAACGCTGTAATCCACCCGCTTCTTAAAAAACCGAGTCTCGACCCCTCTCTCCATAGCAGCTTCAGACCCATCTCTAAACTTCCGTTCATCTCCAAGATCTTGGAAAAGGTTGTGGCTAAACAACTCACAGCTGCTCTTGATGAACATAACATCTATGATAGCTTCCAGTCAGGTTTTTGTAGAGCTCATTCTACTGAAACAGCTCTTCTTAGGGTCTCTAATGACCTCCGGACTCACAGTGATGCAGGGGACTGTTGTGTTCTGGTCCTGCTGGACCTGACTGCAGCCTTTGACACTGTTGACCATCACCTGCTACTGGAGAGGCTCAGAGACTGGGTAGGCCTATCAGGATCTGCTCTGGAGGGTTCTCCTCTTATCTCTCTGAGCGCTCCTTTTCTGTGGCCGTCTCCAAGTTTAGGTCCTCCACCACCTCTCTTACCCATGGTGTCCCACAAGGTTCTGTGCTGGGGCCTCTGCTCTTCCTCCTCTATCTGCTTCTTCTTCAGCACTTCCTGAGCTCCTTCAAAGGAATCTCCTACCATCTTTATGCAGATGACATCCAACTGTACATCTCCTTTAAGCCCCATGAGATGTCTAAGCTGCAGCTGTTACACACCTGCTTAGACTATCAAAACCTGGATGGCTGGGAGCTTTCTACAGCTGAATGAAGATAAGACTGAGATCCTCATCTGTGCTCCAGACAAGCTGGTTCCCAAAGTCAGAGACTCTCTTNCTGGATGGTGGGAGCTTTCTTCAGCTGAATGAAGATAAGACTGAGATCGTCATCTGTGCCCCAGACAAGCTGGTTCCCAAAGTCAGAGACTCTCTTGGTCAGCTTGCTTCTCACACCAAACTTTCTATCAGGAATCTTGGCATGACCTTTGACCCAGCTCTCACCCTGGATTCTCATGTCAGTTCTCTTGTTCGCTCTTCCTTCTTCCATCTCAGGAACATTGCTAAGCTGAGTCCCATTCTGTCCCGTTCTGAACTTGAGACAGTTATCCACACCTCCATCTCCTCACGCTTAGACTACTGTAACTCTCTTTTCACGTGTCTGAGCAGAACCTCCCTGAACCGTCTACAGGTGGTTCAGAATGCCTGAGCTCGGCTTCTGACCAAGTCCTCCAAACACACCCACATCACCCCGCTTCTCCTCCAGCTTCACTGGCTGCCAGTCAACTTCAGGGTTCATTTCAAGATCCTGGTTCTGGTCTATAGGGCCTTACATGGACAAGCACCATCTTACATTGGTGATCTTCTTAGTCCCTACACCCCCAGCAGGTCCCTGAGGTCCAGTGATCAAAGCCTACTGGTTGTGCAGCACCAGGCTAAAGACCAAAGGTGACAGATCATTTGCTGCTGTGGCCCCCAGACTCTGGAACTCTCTCCCCCTGAGCCTGAGATCAGTGGACTCAGTGGTCTCCTTCAAAAAGCAGCTGAAGACTCACTTGTTCAAGCTGGCTTTTGTATGACCTTCTTCACCACTCTCTCTTTATTCTGCTCTCCCCACCTATTCCCCCTTCCACAGGATCCACTGATTTCCCTCTTTCCTATTCACTCTCTCTCTTTCTTAACATTTTTTTAATCACAATTGTCTATTTTACTTTTTTTTGCTCATTTTAAATATAAATTTTAACCATTTTCTAAATTATTCTTTATATTTTACATGTTTTGTTTTTGTGAAGCGCCTCGTGATTTTTATCTTGAGAGGCGCTATAGAAATGATACTTTCTTCTTCTAGAGGCAGTTCTTTAGGTGGCGGTGTTCATCCACTCCTTCAGACTGGTCCAGCACTGGGGGAAATATGCTGGAAGTCTGGCTTTAATCTCTAACGTGTTTTTGACCCAAATTCTGATGTTTTTATTCCTTTTTTAGAAGGCTTGTTTAAAATGTAGATCATTCATTAGGCTAGACAGAAGTATCACTCAGAAAACCCACAAGATGACTTTGCCTCTTTGTTTTAGGTTTTTAGGTTTCATTACAGAAGTCAAAGGAAAGAATTGTGATCATTTCTGTTGTAGCTCGATGTGATGTGGGTGAGATGGTGCATCTGTGATAGGAGCTCCCATGTGAACGCTGTCAGGAACGCTGGTGCCTCTGTGGCCTCGCTGTGATGTCATCACATCAGCCCCCCTTTGTCTAACAAAGGTTTTATTTTAACGAGGATAACTTTCGATGCTCAACACATTAAATCCACAAATCTAACCATTTAATTATTTAGAATGAAATGGAGCTCAGTTTTAGGACATGACGGCAGTATTTTGGTAATGAACCTTTTAGATCTCAAAATAAAAGGAAATAAAACTGAAAGTGTAAGAGAAAAGGGTGCAGGGGTCTCATTTATCAAACATTGCGTAGAAAACTTTCTAAAACCGTACTTGAGCTCAGCAAAAAAATGTACTTACGCCCAGCAGGTTTGTGATCTATCAAACATGGAGTACGCACAGCTGCACGCAATCTCCGCTTCATAAATCAGAGACTGATGAGAAAGTTTCTCAGCTGCATTTTAGTCACATCCCGCCCTCACCACGCCCACTTACTGCCATGAATAGTCAATGCAAAGTGTCTTGTGGATCTCATGCAGATACATAAGCCGGCTTGTTGCAGCATTTCGATCACGACCGCAGATCAAGGAAGCGCTATTTCCCAGAAGCAGAAACTGAGGTACTTGCAGGTGAGGTGGAGAAATGAAAGGAAGTGCTTTTGCAAAACAAATAAGAGAAAATCCACGGAGTGGCACATTATTGCTGAAGCCGTCAATGCTGAGTTCTTCAGAGAGATCTGTGGCAGATATAAAAAATCGGTCTAATCGGGATTCGATCCCCAGACTCCCGGGTGAAAGTCACACATGCTAACCAGTCACCCAAAAAGAGATCTCCCTTGTACAAGTAGCCAGGGCAGATCATCAATCGAGTCACAGTGACAGGACACACACTGTCACAGACGCATGACATTCTGTCTCAATCTGTCCCCCTGCTGATATTCTGCATTCTGTATTCTGTATTCTGCGCTTCGGGCTGTGTGAGTGTGCACGTACGTGCATGTGTGTGCGTGTGGAGGATCTTGTTCTGTGTTAAAACGAAGCGGTACAAGTGATAATGCTGCAGGATTTCATAATTGTATCCTTCTCAGCAGCAGCACTGCAGGTGCTCTCCATGTCCAACATGTGTGTGAGCCAGGTCCTTAGTCATCTTAAAGTTGTGCACATTTTCCCGTTAAGTTTTCTTTCATAAATCCCAAAGTTTGTGTGAAAAGTTGCTCACATAGTTTTCCGACCCCATTTTGTGCGTAAGCAAGCTTGATAAATGAAGCTCCCGATGATTGTTTTATCGTCAACTACAGCAATGATTTGTTTTTACCTTTGATCATCAGCCACAGCTCTCAGACTGTGTCCACCTGCATCTCAGTAATTATGCAGATGTCAGAGGTCAAATTCACTTTTTTATCAACTACATCATCAGAGAAGTTACCAGAAAGTGTGTTTGATGTTAAAGTCATCATAGCTGAGGTTACAGTGAGGTCACGGATAACACGTCTGCATTTCAGTAAATATGCAGATGTCTTGTTTTATTTTCACTGAAGATAAAAACAACAAAAGGCATTTGTGATGTTTTTGTCTGTTTTATTTCCCTTTTATCTCCACATGAGTGGCATCGGAATGACAGAAAAACACGTAAAACCAGATGATCTGTAATGCACGGTGGCTTCCATTAAACTGAAGATGTGGCTCATTCAATAAATGGAAGTTCTGAACATTTGACCTGTGGACCTTGCATGCTGTAAAATCAAATATTTCT
Source organism: Nothobranchius kuhntae (assembly GCA_006942095.1). NCBI lineage: Eukaryota > Metazoa > Chordata > Actinopteri > Cyprinodontiformes > Nothobranchiidae > Nothobranchius > Nothobranchius kuhntae. Next base: position 626,653 of record SSNQ01034499.1, read on the forward strand.
TGTCAAAGCCCTGCTTATCGTTGCATTTAATGTTTGTCTGCATTAAACAGTAACAAACACTTCAATGATGCCCATGGTCCATGCCGCGCAGCTTCCTGAATGTCTGTGTACGTAGCTTACGGTTTCAACGTAGCATCGTCTTATTTTATGCCAGTTTAAGGTGTACAGATGCAACAACTCAACACCACCCTCTGGAGTCACAAAATGTGAAGGGCCGCAGAATTTGGTGTAACACCTGTTAGCTAATGAGGGTGCTCTGACACACAACACAACTTTTCCTGCTACACTTCTTCTAAAGGAGGACGATTTTGATTGCTTTACTACAAAAACGAGCAAATGAAACTTTTACTCTCATCTGGACATTCATAACCGCTCACACCACAAACAAGTAAGGCAAAAATGTCCGTGATGCAGAGCTGTGGCAGCAACAAGTTGTCAATCAATCAGATTTTATTTATTAAGTGCTTTTCAAGCGAAGTGCTTTACAAAATGACCCCAAATTCCCATAGCAGTTTAAAAACATTAACACACACACACACACACACACACACACACATCAGTAAAAATTTATATTCGGCTGAGTCCAGATGAGCCAAGTAAGGTAAGGCAAGGAAACGCCATCAGAGGAGCCATCTGCCCCGGCAGCATCAGGTCTTCCACAGCAACTAAGTCAGAACGCTCAGAGGAGGGGGAGCATAGACCCCCCACCTCCACCCAAACACTACCTGTAGAGCGCCCAGGAAGCAACAGTCAACCACTGCCCCTGGGGAGGGGGCCCCTACAGAGAAAACACTGGATTAAAATGAGTAAAATATGAAAATAAAAGAGTTAATATAAACGACAAAAGTAAGACAATAAATAATAAATTAAATCATATGGACAGTAAAATTATAACATTGTTAGATAATGAAACTGTGCTAAAATATAATCATATAAAACATGCAAAGCCAGTAATAAAATATAATCATGTAAAACGAGAAATAAAACTATAGTAAATAATTAGATAAAAGCTAACCTAAAAAGATGGGTCTTGAACCTGGACTTAAAATCATGAATGTTCTCTGCGGCCCTGAGGTCCTCTGGCAGCTCGTTCCAGAGGCGAGGGCCATAATGCTGGAAGGACGCCTCGCCGTGAGTGTGTGTCCTGACTTTAGGGATGACCAGGAGACGGTGTTGTCGGTGCTCCAGTCTTGGGTCTTTCATATGGATCCAAACAGTTTAGAACACTGATTCTGTCCATGTATCGGTATCTTTATTTAACGTATCCTTGCATATTCTGCTTCCTTTTAGGAGTTTTAACGTGTTGTTCAACACTTCCTTTCTCCCAAGTCTGCTTCTTCTTTGCGACGTACTGTTGGTTTTCACGGTTTGTTTACACTCAAAAGGCCATCACCGTGTTTGCGCTCATCCCAGAATGCTACGCATAATCACGTGTGATCCCACACTGTGTTAGGAGTCAGACACAAGCAGGAGCGTCATGGCGGACTGAGCTGTTGCTAGTCTCGGTTCATGTTCTGCCAGGCTCACCACTTTGATGTGAGGCTTATTGTGTAGAAGGAAATAACTGAGAATAAACTGCTCCTACGCTGTGCTCTTTGCTAACCGCTTCATGTTTGAGCACATTTGTTTGGTCATGTGACAAGCTCATTTCTTCTTCTGTGGTTGTCTGGTAAACATATTTTGATAGTGGTGCTTTTCCACTCTTTGGTGGCACAAAATGTATTACACCCAAGTGCAGCAGAAGGACTTAAAGCAGTTTACCATCAAAACTATGCTACCAAGTTACAACATTAACTGCAATTAACCAGTTAACTATGTACATCCCTAACAACTAATGAAAATCCCAAATTCAGTATCTCACAATATTAGAATATTGTGAAAAGGTTCAATATTGAAGATCTCTGATGCCACACTCTAATCAGCTAATTAACTTAAACACCTGCAAAAGCCTTTATATGGTCTCTCAGTCTAGTTCTGTTGGCCACACAATCATGGGGAAGACTGCTGACTTGACAGTTGTCCAAAAGACGACCATGGACACATTGCACAAGGAGGGCAAGACACAAAAGTTAATTGCTAAAGAGGATGGCTGTTCACCGACGTGTCCAAAAAGCATTATTAGAGGTGAAAGGAAGGACAAGATGCGGGAGAAAAAAGTGTAACAGAGATAACCGCACCTTGGTGAGGGATGTGATTCAAAATGTGGGGGAGATTCACAAAGAGTGGCCTGCAGCTAGAGTCAGTGCTTCAAGACATGGTTTCCAGCTGTCACATTCCTTTGGTCAAGTCACTCTTGAACAAAAGACAGAATCAGAAGCGTCTCACCTGGACTAAAGACAAATAGGACTAAACTACTGCTGAGTGGTCCAAAGTTATGTTCTCTGATGAAAGTAAATTTTGCATTTCCTTTGGGAATCAAGGTCCCAGGGTCTGGGGAAAGAGAGTAGAGGGAAATAATCCATGTTGCTTGAGGTCCAGTGTAAAGTTTCCACAGTCAGTGATGGTTTGTGGGCACCATGTCATCTGCTGGTGATGGTCCATTGTGTTTTCTGAGGTCCAAGGCCAACGCAGCCATCTACCAGGAAGTTTAAGAGCACTTTCTGCTTCCTGCAATTTTATGGAGATGCAGATTTCATTTTCCATTAGGGGTTGGCTCTTGCACACAGTACCTCTGTGCTACCAGTACCTGGTATAAGGACCATGGTATCCCTGTTCTGGACTGGCCAGTAAATTGGCCTGACCTTAACCTCATAGAGAATCTATGGGTATTAAGAAGAGAAAGATGCAATACATCGGATCCAACATGTCAGAAGAGCTGAAGGCCACTATCATAAAAACATGGGCTCTCATAACAGCTGAGCAGTGCCACAGACGCCACATCACATTGCTGCAGAATACAGGCCAAAGGAGCCCCAACTAAATACTGACCTGTGTACATGCTCATACTTTTCATATTGGTTAACATTTCCAACAATCGTCTTAAGTAATATTCCGAATTGTGATGAATTTGGGATTTTCATTAGTTGTCAGTTATAATCATCAACATTAAATAAATAAACATTAAAAAGATATCAGTCTGTGTGTGATGAATGAATCTAACATACAATTTACCTTTTGTATTGGTGTTACGATCCCTGCTTTCATGCCTCTAGAAAAGTCTCTGTACTTAAGTTTTGTTTTGTTTTGTCTGAGTGTACAGCCCAGCTCTCCATATTCTTCAGCCTGCAGCCCAGGGGATTCTATTGGCTTTGTTCCTGGTTCCTCCACCATCACCTGGGAATCATCCAGCAGTCAGCTGCTGCATGGCTTATAAGAGACTTCCTGGTCTGCCTGCAGTTGGGGAGCAGCTGTTGGTGTGCTGTTTTCCCCACTTGGTCAGCTTTGTTGGGACTTTGTGCTGTTAGACTGCTGTGGAGGATTACTAGTGAAAAATTGTTTCTTAGAAGCTTGGTTAGACCTATAGGTGGTTTGTGTAGAAAGTTAAAGCTCCTCTGGTTGGATTTAGGTGTGGTAAATGCTATTGCCCTTTCATTTGAAGTCCTTCTGAGCCTGTCTTTGTTTGTTTGGTACATTCTCAGCTATGAGCGTTTTAAGTTAATATTGTGAAGGCCCTGTTTGTTTAGTAAGGTTTTTTTCTGTTAGTATTTATCTGTGCCATTCTGTATATTGTAAGTTTATTTACCTGCTGTTTCTCTTTATTGAATGCATGTAGTCCTCCCATTCCATCTGGTCACAGGTTTGCCAGGACGTAACAAATGGGATTACTGAAATAAACCTACTTTGTCATGATGTTCTTGTCATGGTCTGAGGTATTTCCCTGCTGTCACTCCCTGTCTTTTGAGTTTTCCCTCTGCAGGTGGGCGTGTCTAGAGGTGACCAAGCTGCAGCAGATCTGCTCATCAGCTGGCCAGGGCTATTTAAGCAGCTGGGAGACTCCTACACTTCGCTGGATGATTACTCTACCTGGGTACCTTCTAACAGCCACTTGTGAAACTTATTCGAGCTCCGTAACCTTTTGAGAATTAGATTTGTTTTTGGATTTTTGAGATTTTAGATGTGTTTTGGATTTTTGGATTTTGCATTTTACTCTTCCTGCTCTCGTTCACCAGATCAACCTCCACTTTCATCCCCGACTGGCTATTTCTCTGGAACTCCAACCTGCTTGTCTCTCAGCTGCTCCCTGGCCAGAACCACCTCCAGCTGCCCACCTAAGCTCCCTGGATCTCCACCAACTCAGCTCCCTCCACGTCTCCCCTTCTGGATCTCAGTTTTCAGGAATCCCCTCTCAGCCCAGACCGGACCACTCCTCCCTCGAGCTACTTTTTCCCCTCTCCAGACTGTAAGTCCCCCACACAATTCCGATTCCTTGTTTTCCCCCTTTGAGTTGGATCTGACTCCCATCTGTCCACAGATTTCCCGCACGGGCTCCCTTTGTGACAGAACTCAAGCTACGTTCAAGCTGCTTCCTTGGTTTCCTTTTAATAAATTCTTATTTAAAACACTTTCCCTGTCTCAAGCTGATTCTGTATGTCGTGGGTTAGACATCTACACCACAACATGACAGTTCTATTTTATGACCAGCACATGCAATGGATATTTAGCCAATAGTCAGTATTGCAGGGGGAAAGCTTTTGTTCTGTGTCTGGAACAATGTTGTGTTAACCTTTGAGACAAACACAGCCCTTCATGTTGATGGAGGCCACAGGTATTATGTTGACTACATGACATCTGTCAAAGCAGACCGATGCTGATCATAATTTATTAAGAGGTTTACGTCCTGGCCGTGGAACACTGGACCAGCTCTATACCGTTAGGGGGATCCTGGAGGGTGCGTGGGAATTTGCCCAACCAGTCTACATGTGTTTTGTGGATTTGGAGAAGGCGTTTGACCGTGTCCCTCGGGGGGCCCTGTGGGGGGTACTCTGGGAGTATGGGGTACCAGGCCTTCTGATACGGGCTGTTAGGTCCCTGTATGATCGGTGTCAGAGCTTGGTCCGTATTGCCGGCAGTAAGTCGAGCTCATTCCCAGGGAGAGTCGGACTCCGCCAAGGCTGCCCTTTGTCACCGATTCTGTTCATAACCTTTATGGACAGGATTTCTAGGAGCAGCCAAGGTGTGGAGGGCATCCGTTTTGGTGGCCTGAGGATCAGGTCTCTGATTGTTGCAGATGATGTGGTCCTGTTGGCTTCACCAGAACATGATCTTCAGCTTTCGCTGGAGCGGTTCACAGCCGAGTGTGAAGCAGCTGGGATGAGAATAAGCTCCTCTAAATCTGAGACCATGGTCCTGATTCAGAAAAGGGTAGAACGCCTTCTCCGGGTCAGGGATGAGGTCTTGCCCCAAGTGGAGGAGTTTAAGTATCTCGGGGTCTTGTTCACGAGTGAGGGAAAACTGGAGCGTGAGATCGATAGGCGGATTGGTGCTGCATCTGCAGTGATGCGGGCGTTGTACCGGTCTGTCGGGGTGAAGAGAGAGCTGAGTCAGAAGGCAAAGTTCTCGATTTACCGGTCGATCTACGTTCCTACTCTCAACTATGATCACTAGCTTTGGGTAGTGACCGAAAGAACGAGATTGTGGATACAAGCGGCCGAAATGAGTTTTCTCCGAAGAGTGGCTGGGCTCTCCCTTAGAGATAGGGTGAGAAGCTTGGTCATCCAGGAGGGGCTCGGAGTAGACCCGCTGCTCCTCCACATCGAGAGGAGCCAGTTGAGGTGGCTCGGGCATCTGGTCAGGATGCCTCCCTGGTGAGGCTTTCTGGGCACGTCCAACCGGGAGGAGATCTAAAGGTAGACGCAGGACACGGTGGAGGGACTATGTCTCTCACCTGGCCAGGGAACACCTTGGGATTCCCCCAGAGGAGCTGGCCCTAGTGGCTGGGGAGAGGGAAGTTTGGGCCTCTCACCTTAGGCTACTGCCCCCATGACCCGACTCCAGATAAGCAGATGAAAATGGATGGATGGGTTTGAAAATGTGACTCTTGTTTGGACAGATGCTTGTTAGTGAACGAACAACAAACTTTAATCCTAATGGTTCCTCATCACAGAGAAGTGTGCAGTGGTGGCATCTGTCCACCAGGTGGCAGAATTCCCTCACTTTGAAATCCAATCTCAAGGGTCGTCATGGGTGCTTTAAATGTTATTTTCAATATGCCTGGTATTTAATAAAGTCCTGAAACTAAACGTGAGAACGTGAGTGAGTGATTTTCAGTAAATATGCACTGTTTGTTGCATAAACCCTCACCAGATTACGGTGCATGGACACGTAGAAAACTAACCGCTTAAGTGCTGAAATTTGGAAACGGCGTGAAAACCCCGTTGAGCCTCAGAAAGGTCGGATGTTGGTACTCATAAATACAAACAACGTATCAGTTAATCTAGCAAAACCATTGACTAAACAGAACGGCGTTCAGTCAATCCTCCACTAACTGATAACCCACGTTTACTTTAACTTCATTTTGTTACTCAGTAATACTCAAAATCCACCAAAGAGCTGCTGAAAAACCACCATAGAAGCAGAGAAGTGTTGAAAATAGTTTATTATCTGATAATGCAACTGCTATTGTGGGGCGAAGGGTGGATAAAGAGGTCACGTGATTTATGAGTCAAACAGGTTAACAAAGGTTTTAATGCATTAACACATCAAACATGGAGGTCTACAGTTCACCCAAACAAAACGGTTGATCAGAAAAATGAAGAGATAATCAAAGCATGCTTTAACACAGCACCAGTTTCCTTTCATTCTACGTTTAGCTACTGAGCATGGTTTTGTTTGTAATTATTCAATTCAGAGTTTCTAGTCCAGGCGGCAATAATGTTCAAATGGTCTGAAGACCCTAACAGGACAGGGCCGACCGTTGTGTTCTTTAATGAGTTCATCACGTTTCTTTTCTGGTGATGCTCGAATCCATAAAAGCTTTTCCTCCCACCAAATTTCCTCTGAAAAGTCTCATCTAGAGAGTTTATGATGACGCCAGAAAACATCATCAGGTAAGCATAGTGGAGAAGCTCACAGCTGAACATGAAGCAACAAGAAACTAAATATGAGAATCAGCAAATCATCTGAGGAGGATCCTGATTTTTCCATCACATTTGTTAACATGGAGGGGGTGGAGCCTAAAACATGTACTCCAGCTAGCCACTAGAGGGCGTTTCAGACTCAAGCTTCAACCTGACAGCTGAGGAGTTCCTGCTACAGTTGTTAAAGTCCATCTGATATAATCTCCTAACTGCTTCAGAGGCATTTAGCACACAGGACTCCATTAAACCACTGTGATGCTGGCGTTTAGGTAAAGGCTGACCTGGGAGCACCTCAAATGTTCATTTATAAGAGCTGACTTAATAAAACATCACCCTCAGCTGTCCTGGGTGTGACACGCATCATTCTGGGTTATACAGCAGGCTGATGTGGATCTTTCATCCTTACATGGATTACACCCAAACACCGACTTCAGTCACTAACATCAAAGACACTAGTAGAGCTACATCAGTAAACCCCGGCAGGTGTTTGGACAGCCAAGNACAACTTCCGAACTGGAAAAACTAATGTGGCAAGGTGCAGGAACGAGTGCCCGGGCAGGATTCGATCCCCAGACTCCCGGGTGAGAGTCATACGTTCTAACCAGTCAGCCAAAGGGACATGTCCTTGGCCAAGCAGCCAGGGCGCATGATCAATCGGGACATTGTGGATGCTCACACTGCAACATCTTCCTCCCTCTTTCCACAAACACTGCCACACTAATATCCGCGATAAACATCTGTTTAAGTACCGGAAGAGGTTATCTTTGCTTTCTGAATGTCCATATTGCTAGATATGCTGAGTTTTAGGGCGAAATCCTGGGGAATTTTGTCTAGAAATGCAATTACCTAACCGTGCGCGATCCCGCGGTGGCTAATCATTTTTTGGCAGCGAGTCAATTTATGGCACAACACCGGCTCGGGTTTCTCCTCCTCCTCCCTCTTTTCTTCTCCAACCTGTCGCTGGGCTGAGGCTCCATCACTTCCTAAATTGATTTTACTTGAACCTTCACTACCAAACAACTGTGAGATTTTAACACATGTGCCAGCATCAGCCTGAAGGGCCAGTTTCTTTTTTAGTCGAATTTTCTCCGCTCCTCTTTTCCGTTTTTTGTTCTCCATTTTGTTAAGCTCGTCTGTCTGTTTACTGAGATTCACAAACAACTGGCGGGTGCATCAGACCTCTGGCTATTGGTCCAGCCCAGAGTGTATTATTACCAATTGGCCAATCCACCAACTTTTACGAGGCGTCGTGTGGGGCGGCGCGGACAAGTTGTCCGCAACAACTAGAGGCCAGGAAAAAAAAATAAAAATAAATAAAAAAAACACACCGGCCCATAAAAGATGAAAGGGTCGGCCCAGCGGGCAGTTGCCCGCTATGCCCTATGGTCAGTCCAGCACTGCCTCTGTACTTACGCCAAGTAGGTTTGTGATTTATCAAACATGGAGTACGCACAGCTGCACACAATCTCCGCTTCATAAATCAGAGACTAACGAGAAAGTTTCTCAGCTG
>SSNQ01034499.1:635188-648011 GCA_006942095.1 Nothobranchius kuhntae
CATCTGGGTCAGAAGCGGGCTGTTTACGACAGCTGTAGCTCCACCTTTAACCAGCAGGAGGGAGAAGCAGAAGACTTATTTAATGTTGCTTTAAACATTTCTGACACTTGAAATTTGGTTAAGGTTGCAAACATGTTCTGGTTCCACACGACTCCGGTTTAGAACATCTCCTGGAGGCCCAGGAGCTCCAGAACAGAACCTGAATCACTCACTGGGAGAAAAGAAGTCAGTCATCATTTTGTCTACTCTTACATCAGACCCGCCCCAGCTGAGTGTGGCTAATCTGGACAGAAGCCAGATTAAAACAGGAATTATTCTCTTTGCAGGCTTTTCATCTAAATGTTTCTCACTATGAAGAAGTTGGAGGAGAAAATAATAAAGTAAAGTTTCATGAATCAACCCACCAGACGTGTTTAAAACATCCCACCACACCGACCACTGAGCAGTCGTTTACACAGGAAGTGTTTGAACTGGTCATCTGCATGTGGAGCACAAGCTCATGGATTCATGTGCTACCTGGCTTTTAATCAGAAAAACTTGATTTATCCCAGAGGGGCAATTAAAATCCCATTTTAATCCCAATCAGCTGGAATAACAAGCAGTCCTTTGACCTATTAGAATATCTGGATGAAATCATGTCATAAATACAACTTCGAAGCCAAAAGTCTGAATGCAGCCTTCCTGAGGTGACGGAGCAGTGAGGACAGGAGAAAACGCTACACAGCAACATACGCCACAGTCCGAAGACCGAGGTCTGGATTGTTTTTCTCTGTGAGACTGATTTGTGACCCTGAGAATGACGGGCTGGTGCCTGGAAACCCTCAAACATGCAGCAGGTGCTTTCTATCGCAGATACAATCAAACTAAAGCTAAACCCAGAAGGTCTGGACATCAGAAACTAGACAGAGATGCTTGAGTCAACACCCCGCAATCCTGAGACCAGTGCGATGCAAAAGGAATAATCATGAAAGTCTAACTGCTGCACCTGGCGGTAAGGCGTTTCCTGTTTTAAGTGTTGCACTACGTGTGTGTGTGTGTGTGTGTGTGTGTGTGTGTGTGTGTGTGTGTGTGTGTGTGTGTGCTCTGTCTTCTCGATCCCCAGTGAGTCGTGGTGGATGGCTGCTTATACTGAGCCAGGATCCTCTGGAGGTTTCTTCCTGTTAAAAGGGAGTTTTCCTCTCCACTGTCGCTGTATGCTTGCTTAGTATGAGGATTGCTGTATAGTCACTGACACTAGTCGGTGACTTGATGCAATTTGCTGGGTTCCTTATATAGGAAACATTATTATTGGCCTAATGAACTGACCTGAATTGGAATGTTTATTATGTGAAGTGCCTTGAGACGACTCTTGTCGTGATTTGGCGCTATATAAATAAAATTGAATTGAAATTAACTGGGGAGGTTGGAACCCAGACCTGTCTCTGATGGGGGTCCCTATCAGGGCCTTTTCCACCGGCTGCTACAACACTCAGATTCCTAATGTTTACCTCATTTCTCTGGTTTTACATCCAAAGTTTATAAAAGCCATCACAATCCTGCTGAGCTACTGGGCACGGATCTGGGCTGGTCCACCAGCAGTGACTGCTACGCGTGTATAAAATACACCAATCAAATGTTGGCATAACCATCCGAACGAAAGCGACAGTCGCTCAAAAAGAACCCACCAGATTTACTCAGCAGAGGCTTTGTGAATGCATGAATCCTCCTACGGCTATCCCACCTGGTTCCCCTCACGGAAAGAGAGTAAGTGCACGTTTTTTACACAAAATAGGAAAAATCTGCAGCAAAACAACAATGAGCCTAGCAGAGTTTTAGGTGAAAGCACCAGAGTCCTGCTCCCTAGGTGGTTTATCTTCTGGGTGGGATCCCGCAGGAAGGCGGAGCCTGCAGCACGTAATGCGGGAAAACAGGACTTTAAACAAGTAAAGGGTTTTCAATACGATGAGACCTTTTCTCTATGAGAACAAGTACAGCAACAGCTAATGCAGTAGGCACCATCACGACGTAAGCAGAGTGTAACGCCCCACCAGGAGCGTTTCAGACACCAAACAGCAGCGAAGGCATTCCACGTGGTCGCTCCCGTAGGATCACGCCATTTCACCAGTTCACGCCACAGCAAGCATCCAGAACCATCTGTGGTTTATCTCATAATTCTGTTAGCTCGGCTACGGAGGTTTCACAGGAAATGACATTTTTTTTACTAAACAACTGGAAAACAGCACGCATCTTTTATTTTGAAAGTTTATGGATTTTTTTTACACTGATACTGTGTTTTACTTCTTGTCGGGCCCGATCAGAACTGCTGAGCTTGAGACGTTCTCGAAGCGTGGTGCGGCTAGTGGAAATGCACCCGGTGGCTAACTACTGCTTCCTGCGCTTGGCAGGCGTCACGCCCGGGTCCGAACACAACCACACCTGCAGGATGTGCTTCCTGCATTCATCAGGGTATCTGCAGGTTTAAGGGAGCCAGATTTAAGACTTTTTAAGACCTTTTTAAGGCCACTTTGACCAAATGTATGCTATAATTTCCAGCTACTGCCTGGAACCGGTGCTAACCACGTCGTGAACGTGGGATTTAACCGTCCAGTTACCATTAAACTGCCCCATGGTGCAAGCGCCCACTAGCTTAACCAGCTAATGTGCTCATCTAAAAATAGCCCCCTTTCACAACCAACTGAATGTGTACGGTTCCGCTTACGCTAACACCACACACAAAAAATGCTGAACACTAACTAGAAATTCACGAAATTTTATAGAAATAAAGGAATCTTGTTTATTGGGCCTTTGGTAATTTAAGACCTTTGGAAACTGTATTTAAGGATTATTTGTCCTTTTTAAGGATTTTTAAGACCTTAAATTTGGAAAAGCAAATTTAAGACTTTTTAAGACTTTTTAAGGACCCGCAGATACCCTGATTCATGTACCAGGGTCAGTGCCCCGGACTGCGGTGTGAGGGATTCCCCACGTCAGAGATCCAGAGCTCTGGTGGGTCATAAAAACATTTCTAAGAGCCGCTGGAGGGAGAATATGACTCGTCATAAATTTGATCCCATGTATGAACAGGGTGGGACGTGACGCTGAGAATATTCTGAACATCTGAGAAAGCTTTCATGTAATCACTGATATGTGTTTCTGAACTGGACCGTGCGAAATCCTGGTGACTTGTCTTTGTTTTGCTGCCTTTGATATAACCTCATGAATCCGTCTGGTGCAATCCTTCCTGTCTGAGCACACGAGGCCCTGGTGTCTGCTCCAGAGGTGCTGAAGAACCTAGAGGCGCTTTGTTTTTGTTTTAAAACCTAGAAAACAAACTTTGGTTTCCCTCTGTAGGGGTGGGCGTCACATGACCTCAGCGACAGCTCAATGGAGTTAAATTGCACAGGGGTTGGTGAGATCTTCAAACACTTGTGGCTCTTCGATCCCTCGTGCAAACAGCTTGATCAGCCGGCAGTGCACTCTGGGAAAAAGAGATTCCAGAGTTTGTTTCAGAGACGTCTGAGTTTAAACATTAGAAGTGTGAAAGTTCTGGAGGGCTGTCTCACCGGACATCAATTGCTGTGTGGGTTAGGATCTCGCCGTCGCAGTTCCAGCTGCTGTAGGCGGGTGCACAGCCACACGCTGGGTGGTCTCTGCAGATCTGGCCGAAGATCTGCCTTTTGCCATTTTCCAGCAGGTCCAGCTCCAGGTCCGAGTCGCTCTGGCAGTGACGAGGCATGAAGCGGAAACGCACCACGCGGTGGACCTCAACAAAGTTCAGGTCAAACTGGTTGAGGAGGACGAGAAGGCTGTTGTTGCTCGATGACTCAGGGGCAGCAAATCAGTGACTAGGTTTTCTGTCTCGACCTACCTGGTCTTCTTTGTTGGTGTGTCGGAGGAGGTGTCTGAGGAAGTCAAAGCGGGAGCACTTTCTGACCAGGATGAGGTCAGTGGTCCCATCAGCCAGATGAGCAGCAGGTGAGAGGCCCTTAGGACTGCGGGGACAAGCACAACTCATGCTGGCAGCGTTGATGGCCAAGAACTTTCCTCGGATCGTCCTCCAATCACCGTCATTTTCTGAAAAGCAGGTGTGACCTCAGCTGTTAGTGGTCCATCAACCAGAGCAAGTTTGCAAAGTGGCACCGGAAACTTCCGAGCTCATCAAACAACAAAGCGTTAGGACTAACCAGACATGAGGACGATCACACGTTTTAAAATGTGGACTTCGTCCACTTCAGATCTACTTCTGTATACTCCTGCTCCCAAACCAACCCTGAGCTGTACTGAGTGGTGACACGACTGAGGACGACTCGTCTGGCGTGGCTGGCAGCCTTAGCCAAGATCCACTATGGTGTGTGTTGTGAGCAGAGCTCTAGATGGTTGTTGGACTCACCACAGTCATCCGTCTCGTACTTCTCAGCTCTTTCTGAAGGTTTCGGTCCGTTATGCTGACAAACCACACAGCTGTAGACACAGAAACACAGCAACAGCTTTACAAACTCACAACATTTAGTATTTGTGGGAAACGACACCTTCAGATAACGGGCTTTAACACATCCATCCAGCCCCTACTGAAGAGCCTCTGACATCAAGTCCTGAACTACTCTTAATCCTCTGAGTTTAATGGAAACAAATCAGAGGTGATGTGTTGTATTCAGCTCTAACAGCACCTCACACACCCCTCACACACCCCTCAGACCTCTGAAGAAGAATCGGTTGCCAACACGAGGACAATTATGCTTCAGAATATCAAATGGTACACGCTCTGTATTTGTATAGCACCTTCTTAGGTTTCTACTGCCCCCCAAGGTGCTTCACAACACAATCAACCATTCACACGCTGGTGACGATGAGCTATGATGTAGCCACAGCTGCCCTGGGGCGCACTGACAGAGGCGAGGCTGCCGAGCACAGGCGCCACCGGTCTCTCCGACCACCACCAGCAGGCAAGGTGGGTAAGTGTCTTGCCCAAGGACACAACAGCAGCGTTCTCTGGTTGGAGCCGGGATCGAACCTTCCGATTACCGGACAACCCGCTCTGCCTCCTGAGGACATAAATGGTAATCTAATGAAAAGCTCAGCGCTGTTCTGAAAAAGCTTCTTCAGCTACGGCAGATAGGGAACGTTCCATCTAAGCAACACGGACAGACTTGTTTTCTCCAAACTGGAATCAGATATGTTGCCATGAGTCCGCAGTGCTGCAGACGTTTCACTGGAACATGGACACGAGCACATCCACTATGCCATTGGCTCCTCGTGTGCCTCAGGATAGATTTTAAAACCCTTCTGTTGGTCCAAGAATGCCTAATGGGTCCTGTTCTCCCATCCTTCAGCGAGCCCTTCCATCACCTGGCCATCGGCTCTTGGTGGTCCCAAAGACCGGAGACGGGGTTTCCAGTAGCGGCTCCCAACTCTAAATATTACAAACACACCTATTCGTCATGACTTCTGACACACGGTAGAGTTTGTTTATTCTTTTTGATGCTGTTTGAAATTGTGTTTTGTTTATGTTTACCTGTGTTGTGCTTTTCTATCTGCTCCTACCGTCTCATTTGTTTACATTTTATTATTGTGCAGCACTTTGCTTTACCGTGGTGCGTTTATTAGAATTAGCTCAGCTCTCATGTTTCTTCTATTTGTTCTAAACTCCTTCAGCCCCCTCACCCAGATCGACATCTGGCAGCGTCTCGTGGCGTCCCAACGACGCCTCTGGCCGGCAGGTAGGACACGGTTCCTTCATAGTAGTGATGAGTCAGGAACATCTTCAGACCTGAAGGACAAACAACAAACATTTAAAATCACAGAAGGAAGCACTGTTCAGTCATCTAAAAAAATGCTGAAATTCTACCTGAAAAGTCATATCTCACTGGTCCCATCCATCTCTTCCTCTCACTGTCAGTTAGCACGTCGCCATAGAAACCGTATCCCAGCAGGGAGACGGAGTATCGCAGGAACGTGTTGTTGTGGTGGATCGAACACACGTCCATAGGCTGAGAGTCTCCTGAAGAGAGAGGGAGTGACACACATGCACACACACACACCCACACACGCATACACCCACACATGCACGCACACCCACCCACACACGCACACACACCCACACACGCACACACACACACACACACACACCCACACACACACGCACACACACCCACACACACGCACACACACACACACACACGCAAAAGTGACATTTTTTTTACAAACACAGCAGCTACACTGTGAACCAATGAAATCACTCTGATATATTTTTGCATTTAGAATTATTTTGGGAAAAACAATAAAGCTGCTATGGACACGCGAAGCCCCGCCCCCAGCCCCGCCCCCAGTCCTGACCACCACTGTTATCATCTGTCAGTGGTTAATAAATTGAGCTAATTGGTGGCAAAATCAAATCTATCGGCGTGCTTGACACACGCAGCGCTGCAGGCTGCATGGACAGCAGCTGGAGATGGTGCTACAAATGTTGTGTCTGGAGAACAGGGGACTGACCCACGATGATGTGCAGTGCAGAGGTCACGGGGTCATTGGTTCCCACAGTAGCAAAGCAGATACAGTCGGTGGAACCTGAAACAAAGAAACTGCAAGTTAGTGTGTGTGTGTGTGTGTGTGTGTGTGTGTGTGTGTGTGTATGTGTGTGTGTGTGTGTGTGTGTGTGTGTGAAATGACAGAGCTTGGAGTTACATTTAGGACAGAGACAGCTGCTTCCTGATTGGCTGTTTAACAAACCCCATTCTGTATTTTGGTCGCTGTGTTCATGCTTCAGCTCTACATCAGAGGAGCCCATCCTCCCTGACTTCATCTCATCCAACGTTGAGCTGAAAGTCAGAACAATGGACCCATTCTGACACCAGGAATCACACCATCATACCAGAAGACAGACGGCATGCTGACTCAGCAGAAACTTCCTTCTGACTCCTAAAACCAAACCGAACGTTCCCCTGGTGACACACCTGACACTAGATATCCACTAGCTTCACTATTCAGCCCTGAGGCACCTTGCTGCACTGCTCTCACTGCATCTAAACCATCCCTGTCACAAAAACAACTGATGAACACATCTGATGTAAATGTACAACAAATAAAATCAAAGCGCTTCATCTTCTCTGAGAGAGGTCCGAGTTTCTGACCTGCAGGAATGATTCCGATGCGAAGCGAGCAGGAAGTCAGAGTCTCATCCGGAGAGTTTGGATCTAAGCTGCTGTCGATCTGCGTCCTCCAAATCAAACCGTGGACGATCTCACTGAACATGCCGTCCCCGCCCACACACACCACTCTGAGTCAGGGACGCAAAGTGCAAAGGTCAAATCTTCAACAGCCAATCCAAGCTCATTAAGAAGGAGCTGCACTCACCCGTCATACTTCTTCAGCTCTGCGTCCGTCCTCAGGTGATCCCTCGCATGATTGGCATGCTCAGTTACTATGGCAACATGTGGAAATGTTCAGTAGAGTCCAAAAGAAAGTCCACCCTTATTCAATGGTAGGGTTTTACACACCGGGACATAAAAATGATCTGGTCCAACCGTCATTAAACCAAAACTAAATGTTACAAACGCATCAGAGGGATTACTGAACTCCTCCATCATCAACGGCTGCTCCTCCCAAAGCAGGAGCATACAGGCGTGTGTTAACACAACCCCAAGAAGGAAAGACCTCCGCGATGGCCAGACACGTTTCTGTTGCTGCATAGATATTTGGGAAAGGTCAAAGATCATTTCATAACAATCCTGAGTTCAGAATTGACTAGGGCTGGGACGATAATCAATAAATCGTAAGATAGATGAAAATGAACTCAATAATTTTTCCAGCCTTCATATATCGAGGTTAAGAAATGAACAACTCTGTTATTATTATTATTTACTACCACTTTTGAAGTGAAGCATTGGTTGTTGACACTGGATGGGCCATTGTACTTGTTGTTTTAGAGAGACGGGGTCTAGTTTGTTGTTTTTGGTGCAATATTTTCTAACAGGGTCCTTTATTTATTTATGTATTTATTTATTTATTTTGTGTTTGTTTTATTTATTTAGAAGTTCTGGTTCTGGACATTCTAATGTTAAATAAGGTTTAATTGTTCCAATATTATGTTATATAAACATTACATAAGTAGTTATTTTGATCTCGATATGTCAACGATAATATTGTTTATCGTCAATAATTTGTTGGACAATATATCATCCAGCAAAATGTGTTATTGTCCCATGCCTACAAAACACTTAATCTCCTCAAGAGAGGATGACCCTGCCACAAAACCCAGACTCTACAGGTTAAAGATAGCAAGGAGACAATTAGAAAACAACATGGTGGACCTAGACTTCTGGAACAGAGGAGACCAAATTAGAGATGATTACTCATAATGCACAGCTTCATGTCAGCACCAACAGCTGACCCCAGCTGGTGGTTACTGCTCCGCACACGCCTTATGAACTCCTGTAGACCAAAGTCTGTCACAGTCTGATGTGACTGTCTGACAGTTTTGAAGTTTGGACCAGACCGGGTCAGAAAACAGAACCGTGATCCAAACATAGGAGCAGATCTACAACAGAATGACAAAAAAACTAAAGAATCGAGATTGTATAATGGTCCAGGAACCCGGCGGTAAAAGGAACACATCTCCACTAACCTGAATGACCTGAAGCAACATTATGAAGAATGGACCAGAATCCAGTTACTCCACACATATGTGGATGAGGGGCTTCTGCATGCTGTGTGATCTGTTGGTCGTCGCTGTCGTCTTCCTCCGCTTATCCGGTCTGGGTCGCGGGGGCAGCATCCCAACTAGGGAGCTCCAGACCGTCCTCTCCCCGGCCACCTCCACCAGCTCCTCCGGTGGGACTCCAAGGCGTTCCCGGACCAGATTGGAGATGTAACCTATCCAACGTGTCCTGGCTCGACCCAGGGGCCTCCTGCCGGCAGGGCATGCCCGAAACACCTCAACTGACTCCTTTTGATCCAGAGGAGCAGCGGTTCTACCCCGAGTCCCTCCCGAATGTCCGAGCTCCTCACCCTATCTCTAAGGCTGAGCCCGGCCACCCTACGGAGGAAACTCATTTCGGCCTCTTGTATCCGCGATCTCGTTCTTTCGGTCATTACCCAAAGCTCATGACCATAGGTGAGAATTGGGACGTAGATCGACCGGTAAATCGAAAGCCTGGCTTTCTGGCTCAGCTCCCTCTTCACCACGACAGATCGGCTCAGTATCCGCATCACTTCAGACGCTGAACCAATCCGCCTGTCGATCTCTCGATCCCTCCTACCCTCACTTGTGAACAAGACCCCAAGATACTTAAACTCCTCCACTTGAGGTAGGACCTCTCTCCCGACCCGGAGTTGGCAAGCTACCCTTTTCGGGTCGAGAACCATGGTCTCAGATTTGGAGGTGCTGATCCTCATCCCAGCCGCTTCACACTCGGCCGCGAACCTACCCAGCAAGAGCTGAAGATCAGAGCTGGATGAAGCTAGGAGGACCACATCATCTGCAAAAAGCAGAGACGAGATTCTTCTGTCACCAAACTCGACACACTCCACACTGCGGCTGCGCCTAGAAATTCTGTCCATAAAGGTTATGAACAGAACCGGTGACAAAGGGCAGCCCTGGCGGAGTCCAACCCTCAGTGGGAACAGGTCCGAATTACTACCGGCTATGCGGACCAAACTCACACTCCTCTGGTAAAGGGACTGAATGGCCCTTAACAAAAGGCCACCCACCCCATACTCCTGGAGCGTCCTCCACAGAGTGCCCCTGGGGACACGGTCATAAGCCTTCTCTAAATCCACAAAACATATGTGGATTGGTTGGGCAAACTCCCATGTCCCCTCCATCACCGTTGCAAGGGTATAGAGCTGGTCCACAGTTCCACGGCCAGGAAGAAAACCACATTGCTCCTCCTCAATCTGAGATTCAATTTTCGACCGGAGCCTCCTCTCCAGTACCTTGGAATAGACCTTTCCAGGGAGGCTGAGGAGTGTGATCCCCTATAGTTGGAACACACCCTCAGGTCACCTTTCTTAAAGATGGGGACCACCACCCCGGTCTGCCACTTCACAGGAACTGCCCCCGATGACCACGCAATGTTGCAGAGACGTGTCAACCACGACAGCCCTACAACATCCATAGCCTTGAGATACCCAGGTCGAATCTCATCCACCCCCGGAGCTCCGCCGCTGTGTAGTTGTTTGACTACCTCAGCAACTTCTGCCCCAGAGATTGGACAGTCCATCCCCAGGTCTCCGGCTCTCGTTCCTCCTCGGAATGCACGTAGGTGGGATTGAGGAGCTCCTCAAAGTATTCCTTCCACCGCCCGACTATAGCCCCAGTTGACGTCAGCAGCTCCCCATCCCTACTGTAAACACTATAAGCGAGTTGCTGCCTCCCTCTCCTGAGGCGCCGGACAGTTTGCCAGAACCTCATTGGCACCGATCGATAGTCTTTCTCCATGGCCTCACCAAACTCCTCCCTTGCCCGAGATTTTGCCTTGGCAACTGCCACTGCTGCACCCTGCTTGACTATCCGGTACCTGTCTGCTGCCTCCGGAGACCCACAGACCAGCCACACCCTGTGGACCTCCTTCTTCAGCCTGACGGCTCCCCGAACCTCTGGTGTCCACCAGCGGGTACAGGGGTTGCCACCACAACTGGCACCGGCCACCTTGCAACTGCAGCTAGCAACAGCTGCCTCAACAATCGCAGAGTGGAACAAGGCCTACTCGGAGTCGATGTCCCCCACTGCTCTCAGGACGCGGTCCAAGCTCTGCCGGAGGTGGGAGTTGAAGACCATCTTAACAGGTTCTTCTGCCAGGCGTTCCCAGCAGACCCCCACTATGCGTTTGGGTCTGCCAGGTCTACGCGGCATCTTCCCCTGCCATCTGATCCAACTCACCACCAGGTGGATGTTCGTTATGACCAAACTGTGGCTTTCACAGAAGTCAAATAACAAAACACCACTCAAGTTCGGATCAGGCGGGCCGTTCCTCCCAATCACACCCCTCCAGGTCATGCTGTCATTGCCCACGTGAGCACTGAAGTCCCCCAGCGGGACAATGGAGTCCCCTGATGGAGCACTATCTAGCACCTGTCCCAGGTACTCCAAAAAGGGTGGGAACTCTGAACTGATATTTGGCGCATAAGCACAAACAACAGTCAGGACCCGTTCCCCGACCCAAAGGCGCAGGGAAGCTACCCTCTCGTCCCCCGGGGTAAACCTCAACACACAGGCAGAGTCTTGGGGCTAACAAAAAGCCAACCCCAGCCCTCCGCCTCTCACCCGGAGCAACTCCAGCAAAGAAGAGTGTCCAACCCCTCTCAAGGACTTGGGTTCCAGAGCCAAGGCTTTGTTTCGAGGTGAGTCCGACTATATCTAGCCGGTACTGCTCAACCTCTGCCACAAGCTCCTGCTCCTTCACCGCCAGCGAGGTGACGCTCCATGTCCCAATAATCAGTTTCCTTGTCCGGGGATCGGACCGCCAAGGCTCCCGCCTCGGTCTGCCACCTGATCCACACTGCACCGGACCCTTCATGTTCCTCCTGCGGGTGGTGGGTCCACAGTTGGATGAGCCCATGTATCCGGTTCGGGCTGGGCCCGGCCGGGCCGCATGGGCGAAAGCCTGGCCACCAGGCGCTCGCTCATGGGCCCCAACCCCAGGCCTGGCTCCAGGGTTGAACTCCGGTAACCCTCCGGGCCGGGGACTCCGACTCTTTGTTATTACATCCACGAAAGATCCTCTGAACCGTTCTTTGTCTCACCCTTCACCTAAGACCCATTTGTTATGGGAGACCCTACCAAGGGCACAAAGTGCCCCAGATAACATAGCTCCTAGGATCATTAGGGCACTCAAACTCCTCCACCACGATAAGGTGACGGTTCAAGGAGGATCTGTTGGTAAACTCCTGCTTTCATAGAGAAGATCACACTGGTGACAATCCCACAGATTTCCCGATTCTGGAGAAATACCAACATGATGGATTCCATCTTGTTGTTTGTTAGGCTGTACTCACTTCATCTGAAACCCGGTAACAATGAGATCTTTAACATTTATTATGTCCCGATATGTAAAAACTTCCCGTTGAAAGAGGTGTTTATGAACCCGTAATGACAGGAACCAGAAAAACGTGATGGAGGACCTACCGATGACATGTGTGGAGATGGCAGCCTGAGCGAACAGCGGAGCGACCTTCTGTTCGTAGACACGCCTGCCCTGACGCTTCCCACCGTACGGGTTAATGTAGATCAGCAGGCGTCTGGGTCTGCTGGCTGTTAAACAACAACCACGTCACAGAGGTGTGTATCACTCAGCCGGTGTGTGTTGGTGTAAAGACCTACTGATAGCTGCTAGCTGCTCTGCGATGGCACCGACCCAGCTCTGACATAGCCCCCCATCAGGACACGTGAAGGTGACCGCAGCACACCGCCAGCGGTGCTGCTGATACCTCTCCACATAGGACACTGAAACACAACAGAGCCTCCATTTAGTCTTCACGAATAATAAAGTAAGAAACTTCCTCTTTAGTATGTTTGTCCTTTCCACTAGAGTCTAGCTTTAATCTGTTGTGTGAATTTAGAAAAGATCCTTTTTGCATGAGAATAAACACATAAATCACACGTGGTCTAGGTTTTAAAGGGTATTTAAGCAGGCTTCACCTGCTTTAGCTGCATGAACCGCTCTAATCTCCCCAACTTCACAGCTGTGAGTTATTGTTAAACCCTAACTATTGCAGCAAATTCTCGTTACACATTTCTTTTCACTGAATTACGTAACGATTAACAAACATTAGGGATGTGTATTGATGAAATTCTGACGATACGATTCGTATCACGACACATTCAGTCAGACAATATTCTGTCTCTTAT
>SSNQ01034499.1:648020-662554 GCA_006942095.1 Nothobranchius kuhntae
AAGAGACAAGTGATTTTTTCAAATCAAATCAAACTTTATGTATATAGCACAATTCATACAATAAATGCAACTCAAAGTACTTTACAAATTAATTGATCCCACATACCCACATTCCCTCTCTCCTCATAAATTTAAAAGCAAGATGACAATAATACCACCCATTACACTCATCATCTGACACACACACACACACACACACACGCTTATGGACATCAGATAAAAAATGGAACATAATGGGCTGAGTTCAGATGAGCCAGACAAGCCAAGTTAAGGAAACGCCATCAGGGGAGCCATTTGCCCCGACAGCAGCAGATCCCCAGCAGCAGACGAGGCACCGACACAGGGCGCCCCGGGGGGGGGGGTCCCCCCCCCCCCCCCCCCCCCAACCCCCCAGGCACACCTGGAAAGCACCCAGGCCGCCACAGCCAACCACCGCCCCAGGGGCAGAGGGCTCCCTCAGGCGAAACACTGGATAAAGATCAAATAAGTTTAAAACATAAGATGGTACAATTTTGATAGAATAGAATATATAAAGACTGAATTTAATATAGGAGAAGTCAACAAACAGTTCAAACTGATACTTTACATGTTTAACATGAGGTATCTGAACACTAATAGAAGGATTTCCATTTCAGTGGTGGAAACAAAACCCACTGCACACTGCTGCCAAATAGCGGTCGGCGTTTGAAATGCACCAAAAGAAAAGAAAATACACAAATGTTTGAATGTAAATTCTTCCAAAAATTAGATACATGGCTTCTGAATATCGATACAGTATTGGAGGAAAAATATCACAATATATTGCCATATCGATGTTTTCTTACATCCCTAAACAGCTTAAAAGCAGCAACAGGAAGTACTTCAGGTGCATCCGGGGGTCACGTCACACAGGAACATCCAACTAAAGGAATGTACACATCTAGCAAAAACATCGCTTAAACCACGGAGATGAGAGCAGTTTAGGACCACAGCAACACACCTGGATGAAATGCACTTCAACAGTCTCTCTAACCCTAAGTGTGTCTGGGCTTTGTCTCCTGCTGGAGGGACTGTACCTGTGAAGGCCTGCCTGCAGTCCTGTCCCGATCCTTCTTTGATTTTCTTCCAGCTGCTGTCATCTGTCTGTCTGCTGCCACTCTGCTCCTCTCTGACAGAGATGATCTCTGACACTGGTACACGGTGACACACACCTGAAGCAACGCACACACACACACACAAGCAAAGAACAAGTCAAACATCAAATTGTCTTTAAGAAGATGTTTTTGTACATGATTTAGTCCAGAGTAACTGTGAAAGTGCACTGTGTGAACAATAAAAAAACACTCCTGTAGAGAGTGTGTGTGTCCTGTTAATGTTGTTTTTATATTTTGTTTGTTTTAACTCTGAGGATGTTGAGGCTCAAAATCCTCCAGAACTACTGTACTTCTGACTATCGTTTCCATGGAGATGAAGTCAGAAAAACTTGTGGCCATGATGAACAGGTTTCAGCTGATGAGATGAAACCGTTTTAAAGAATTCTGGTTTTGGGGGCAAACAAATAAACTCAAGTTAACATACAGCTCTCATCGACGGTACCGATGCTGGAGCTTCTGATCTCTCCCAAAGAACATAACGATCAGAAAACCTCTTTCAACTTGACTTTCACGTTTGACCCTGCAGGTAAAACGGTCCACATGGCAGATGTGTTATGGCTACAGTGAACTGGTGCTTAGTTGTGGTGAGTTTCCAAACCAACATGTCTGAATTTTGATTGCTGCTAGATCATTTGTGTTAGATATATTAGTTTCAACTTAAATGACTGAAATAAATGAACTTATTGTAATTATTTTAGATCGGCCTGTGTCTGTGGCTCACGGAGAGCGGTGATCACCAAAGTTAGAGTAGCTAGCTTACAAACCGACTCTTACTTTCTCGCTGATGTACCCTTATGTGATAAACAGCGCTTCACCTCATAAGCCTAAAAGATCTGGATCCCCAACAGACTTGGTCACAGGTGCTACCTCCCACCAGGGGGACAAGATTTCTGACGACAGAAAGGCTCACCATGCTGATTAATAGTGTTATTTTCACACACTGGAACAATTTCATTACTATCTAGAAATTGATGGTGGATAGAAATGTGCGTTCACCATAGTGAAAAATAAGATTATCAGTACTTAACAAATGATGTACGTGCCTCACGTTTTTCATCTCAGGCTCATCAGTCAGTCTCTGTAAAAAGAGTTCAATGCAAATCTGAAATATACTTTGAGGTTCGCTAGTGCGTGTGATTGACAGCTGCTGTCCAACCTGTCTTCTGTCCCCATCAGAGTTATTCGTTAATAAGACAGTGTCTGTTAGTGCAGCCAACAGCAGAGCTAGCTATTACCAATTAACTGTGAAACCAACAATAAAAGTGATAGAAGGCTACAAATTAGCTTGTTTAGGACTAGCTTAACAGAGTTTTAATTAAGGATAGACGATATATCAGCATCAATATCAGTATCGGTTTGATAAATAAAACCACGCCAATATTAACAATCGATATTTTTTTCCATCTCGTTTCCATTTGTTTGCCTGTTTCAGAGGGTGGGGGTGGTGGTGTGTAACTGTTTAGTCATGTGAACAGTGAATGAAATCATCTCAGAACCACAAATGTGCGTGTTGTGTGTACATAATAACATAAATTCAGCTTTAATAATTTAGTTCTATACAAAATCTGCTGATTTAAGAAGCATTCATGTCAGTATATCGGTTATCGGCCATAACAGTGATATTAATATCGGATATTGGTATCAGCCCAAAAATTTCAGCATCACTAGTTTTAATGGATATAAATAGTTCTTGTTAGAATCCATCATAGCGAAAGTTTCATGAGCAGTACGACGTCATGTCCACAAGGTCAAATGCACGTTTTTATAGACGTGACGGTTTATTCATGTAGCACATTTCATACACGGAGGAAACTCGATGTGCTCTACAGCAGCAAGAACAGACAAAACAAAGACAAAAATGAGCAATGGAAGACTAAACCTAGAAACCAACAGAAACAACAAGACTACTAAAGGACCAGATCACACTCTATCACCTTTGAGAGCAATATATGATAAATGTTACCATTGGCACTACTGAGGTGTCATTTTATCCTAAATATGAGTTATTTTCATCAGCCTGAATGCTCATCTGGAAATGAAATGGTCTGCTTCAGTTAAGCTCCGCCCCAGTTCAGTGACCTAGTGGTAGAGTGTCCGCCCTGAGACTGGGACATCGGGGTTCGATTCCTAGTCAGGTCAGACCAAAGACTTTGAGAAAATGGGACCCAATGCCTCCCTGCCTGACACTCAGCATTAAGGGTTGAATTGGGGGGTTAAACCACCAAATGATTCCCGAGTGCGGCTGGGTCTGCAGTTCACCGCTCCCCCAGGGGATGGTTCAAATGCGGAGAACAAATTTCGCACACACATCAGTGTGTGTGACAACTAATGGGACTTTAACTTTAACAGCAGCTCTGAAAAAACACGCCTACAACCGCATCGTAGGCAAGTCTGCTGTTGTATTGGTCTTGGTAGTCCAGTTAAAGTGTCTACCTTTCATCTTGTTTTGCCATGTCCGGATGTCGGTTCGAATCCCAGTGGCATCAGCAATTATTTATTTAGCCAGCTGAATCAGATTTGATATTTTTAAAGTATTTAAAGTATCTTTCCGGAGTTTTCCCCTTTCAGTACTCATGTATGATTTTTCTGAAATCCGTTAGTGATTATCTTAACATGTACTGTGATATAATGTAAGCAATACGTATTTTTATTATATATATATATATATATATATATATATATATATATATATATATATATATATATATATATATATATATACACACATATATATATATACACATATAGATATACCAACCAGAACTAACCAATAGCGTTAGATTACCACTTAAATGCTTCAAATGTAAGGAATACCTTGGCGGATGCAGAGTTGATTAACTTTTCATGGACAAGTAAGTCTCTAAAATATAAATATATGAGGATAATAATTGTAACACGTGTTTTAGCTGTTTATGGGCTACAGACGCCCATTAATAAACAAGAAACACGAAGTCGCCATCCTAAAAAAACAGGAGAAAAAATTTGTGTGATATGCTTGTCAGCCACTAGATGGTGCCATCAGATAAAAGAAATACTTCGGAAAGATAACGTTTTATAGATATTTTTCTGCAAAAATATTTCGTGTCTTTGAATTTGGTCATTTCTAAGCAGCATTTCAGCTAAAACTCTGCTCACCTCACATGGACTCACATTGGGTAAATTAGCAAAGAGAGCAAAAAAAAGATTAGTCCTTATATTTTAAACTGTTTACCAATAAAGGGTTGAAAACACAACAATGGCAAGTGTGCTAAAACAAGAAGAAAACAAATTACTGCCAAGACCAGGAGTCGAACCGGTTGGGTTTAACCATTATGAACTTGGGTTTATTTTGGTTTAACCAACACAGTGAATGTCTGTTTAAATATTCACTAAAAATGATTTCTAGCATTACAGTTTAAGGTTGTACAGTGGGCTTGTGTCTATCAACCAGGTGATGGTAGATCACATCACAGAATAAAGCAATACAATAATAAACAGAAAGATCTATGAAGGACCTAAAAGCAGTGATTTATCACAAACAACAATCGGTTCTATCAGAAGCAAGTAAAGAACAGACTAGAACATTGAACCAGGAGGTCCAGGGTAGAAAAGCATGTCTCTGTTGGACCTGATGGAGATGGACCCAGGATCAGAACACACTCCACCCTTCTGACAACACATGGTTTGTTCCAAAATGGATCACCTCACCTCTAATATCAGCAGACGGTGGTTTGTTTTCATTTGAGAAGTGTCATGGTCTGCATCTGTGTCTCCCCTCATGTGTCTCCTTGTGTTCTCCATCCCTCTCTAGGTTCTCCTTTTGTGTCTCCTAGCGCCCTCATGTGTCCTTGTCTGCATCTTCCTCATGTGTCACCTGGTGTTCCCCATTTGCCCCCAGATCTTCAGCCCTCTAGGTTTCCCCCTCCCAGGTCCTGTGCTCCCGTGCCCCCCTTTTAGTCACGCCCCTGTAGTTTTTCTTTCTGTGGTGTTTTTCCTCTAGGTTCAGCTCCCCCCTTAGAATATTAGTTATGTTTGCTGCCCTTCTGGTCTTTAGGCTTTTCTCTCAGGTCATTTTCCTTTAGCTACAGCTGTTCATATTATTTAGACTCTCTAGAGTGTTTTTCCCATCGGTGTTTGAGTCCCCCCTTAGATTATAAGTTATGTTCCTGCTCTTCTTGTTTTTAGCTTTTATTCTTAGGTCATTTTTGTTTCCTCCCTGATTGAGTTCACCTGGTCTCTCTCTCCCCACACACCTGCAGCCCATCTCCCTCTCATCCTCCCGTGTATATAACCCTGTCTGTGTCTCAATGTTTTGTCGGTCTATTGTTCGTGTCAGTCTAGTTTCTCATTGCTCTCTAGCTTCTAGTGCCTCTAGTTCTCTAGTGTTTTTTGGATCTCTAGTGTTTTCCTTTGGATTTTTGGTTTTTGGCTCCCTGCCGTCTTGGATTACTCCTAATAAAGGATTTTTATTTCATCTTCCACCTCCTGCCTCGTTCATCTGATTTCCTGCATCTTGGGTCCTAAACTTCCTCCTGCCCACATCGTGACAAGAAGAGCCAAATGGCCTCATCTGGGAACAAAATCACTAATGGAGCTTGAAGCACAATCAGATGCTACAGTTCATCCATCCATCACAGGAACATGTTCAGACAGGAACAACACAGTCACTAAGCCGGATCAGCTGGATGTGGCCCACTGCATTGTGGGACATAAGCTCCTGTCTGAGTGTGGTGGACAAGGAAACAAGCGAACACAAGACCCTACAGGAGAACAACAGTTAAACTTTCCCACATTCGTTCCATTACTGATTATTCTATGAACACATTAATGAGCTCATTATGAGATGCAAAACAGCAGCAAAAGCGTTCCACACAGCTGATCCCACGAGGTCACCAAATGACCAGGGACTTGCAAGGTAAGGTGAGGAAAGAGTAAAATGAAGAATTGTGGATCCTTCTACTACTAACCAAACACAAATAAATAATAATAGCAATAATAAACATTGACAGGTAAAACAAATGCCACAGTCTCTGCATGATTTTAGTTTGTAAGAGAATTATTGCACACATTAAAATCCAGTAAATATCATTAAAGGGATAGATTTCTTAACACTAAACATGACACAACAATTTGACATGTTTTCGTCTCTAGTGCGTCTCCCAACATCCTCACACATGTTCCTCTACACTGGCCTGCAGCTATTCTGGGTACCACCAGGAGAGCAGAGACGTGAAGCAGCTGTTCAAAATCCAGAATCAGAATCAATTCACAGGCAGACGATCACGTCAACAAGCTAACTCAAAAGCATCTCATAAAGAGATCTGAGTCATGTGAGGACGCACGTGCACTCACGTACGCACACACACACACACACACACACACACACGAAAACTGCAGGTCCACCCTCATCCACCAGGGGCTGGCTTCCAAACTGCGAGGATCCTCACGTTAAAATGCTAATTTCACAGCAGAAATAAACATGTTTACAGCCTGGTTCAAAAATCATTTTAGGTTTAATAGATCTAGTTTACATTCATGACAACTGAGTAGGGTGAATTTTATGTAACTCTTATGCTTAGGTGTAATTAAACGCTTGAAATGATGATATTTAGATTGACAGGTAGCATAAGCATCAGAGCTAGCGCTACCAGCTAGCTCCAGAGAAGGCCAGTTAGCTTCCACTATCTGAACTTAGCTGTGTCCTGTGTGTGTTAGTGTTTGGATGGTAATCGTTGAATAATTTGGACAAATAGGGCAAGCTGTGGTAATGGTTGTACAACACACAGGTGCCACACTCCGGTCCTCGGGGGCCGTTATCCCACATGTTTTAGTGCTTTCCTGATTCAACACACCTGATTTCAGTCAGCAGGTGAGTAATAGACTTCTGGGGAGCCTGAAGAGCTGCTGCACAGGTGAATCAACAGTTTGTAACAGGGAAACAACCAAAATGTGCAGGATACCAGCCCTCTAGGACTTAGTTTAGAAATATAGTATTAAATTCATTTTTATCAACTACATTCTTGACTGTGAATTATTATGAAGCGTGTGTTTCCCTGGCAGTCCAAAGAACCCAAGTTCACATTCGATCAAATATTCAAAGACCAATAAGGTTGAAAATTCATATTTATATGGAACATCACATCTTATTGATCATTCAGTAAAAGTAACAACTTCCATCATGTTACATGAATAGGGCAGTTTTATTAAGTTTCATATCCAGGTAAGGAACATATGTTCATCCTATGTACTCTAACGCTTGAGAGCCAATTATAAAGTCCAACATTTTGATCAATGCAACAAGATTATAAATTCAAAATGTTTTGCAAAACAGAACAAAGTGGTTATTATAGCGCTAAGTTGAAATTTTCTTTACAAAACTCCCTAAACCAGCTTTCCTCTGGTGGGAAAAGGACAGTCTGCACTTAGCGAGGACAACCAGTTTGTTGCTAAACCACATAGTCAATCGTAGTAGAGTCTTTCTAGCCAATCAGAGATGACAAAGACCGGATATTCCTTGGAAATCCTAGGATTCCAAATAACGTGTGCCGTGCTCATAAAGGAGCGGAGGGATTGTTTTGGATGCATATTTTCAACTTCTATCTCTTCTACTGGTGTAAATAATAATTATTTTCAGTAATTTTCCTACTTTGTTTTTATTTAGTAATTTTAGACAATATTTCGTCATATTTGGCATTGCTTAGCCGTTTTTTGTACTCGTTCGGTCAGTCTTTTTTCACTGAGGCTTTTTATTATTTTATGCGTTAGATTTATTTTTGTAAATAAACCAGAAACCAGGAAACCTTCTAGAAGAGGAAACTTCCCTCAAAAGTTGTTGATGAGGAGCAAGATGTGCCCACATTGTTTTTCCATCCCAAATGCAGTAAGTATCTCAGTCTGCACTGAACCCGTTCCGGTTTCTATTGTCTAGTATTTCTGCTAATACTATTACTATACTATCATATACTATTACTGCTACTTCCAGGAAAACAAAAGGTCCGTGTACATCTGTGGTTGCGGATTCAGGTGTGGATGGAGGTGATTTTCCATCACAGCTGCAGTAAGTTTATCTACAGTTCAAATATATTTCTAGCTTTAGTTCTGTGTTTTTTATTTTTTACAGTTTTCATTTTCTAGTTTTTACCACTTGAGTATGTTTTATAAAATCTAATATATTTATAATTTTAGAGATTCTGCTGATGAAGAGCCATCCACCATCACCAGCAACAGACAATGTCAGAGACAGGGTGCTGCTGGAGATGCTCCACGTCTTCTGGACTCCTGGACAATGAAGTCAGACACAGGTACCGTCGACCCACGACACCCAGATTTATCCCCAGAAGAACCCCTGGCTATCAGCTACCTCTCACCACCAGCTCCACAAACAAATCAGCAACAAGTAGCAGAAGGAGGCCATGAAACATCAACTATCTCAGGAGCAGCAGTGTGCACAGGATGAAAACCCTCCAGTGACCTCCGCTCAAGGTCACATCCCTGTCCATGGACCAGTGGAGAAGGAGTGAACAAAGCACAGAGGGCAGGTCAGGGGTGAAACAGGTACACTCTGCGCAAAAAATAAAATAAAAAACACTCCCTGGATGTGCAAAGAGTGCAAGAAATAATTTAGTCTGCAGAAGGACAAGAACTGCTCTGCAGAATACCACAGCAGCTATAAGCTCCTGAACACTGACAGACAATATCTACGGAAACTCAGACACTGAAAGTTGTACATATAAAAAAATCAATACAAGGTTGTAATACATGTTATGCTTGATTTCTGCTATTTCAGATTTTTTGTTCATGTACATTTTCTATTCAGAAATTTCTGAAGAAAAATCAAATGTTTTTTTTAATTACAGTTATAACATACTGTTTTGTGTGTGTGTGTGTGTGTGTGCGCGTGTGTGTGTGTGTTCTCCTCTGAACCTGCATCTGCTGAGGCTTCATACTGAGTGAGTCTAATCTACAAAACAAAGCTCAGTAGCAGGGGCGGCGTTAGGCCCGGCTACTTGGGCTGAAGCCCCGGATGTTTCATGAAAAGCCCCGGATCTAAATCGCTGAAGTAACATGCAGTACCAAAGTCCAACAGAGAGGGAGCAGCTGGCAGTAGTTTGTATACAGCCTGCCTGAGCCTCCACCACTGAAGAAGAAGCCCTTCAGCAGCTGGTGTCGGTACAAGATCTGCTCGGGTGCAAAATCGACTCGGGGTCCGTCGACTACCGATGACGTCTAAGTAGTTGACTGGCTGAACATGAACCTTACGGAATTACGTAATCATGTTACGTTGGTCCAGGCAAATCTTTCTGTTGAAAAGATGGACAAGTTTTACAAAGAAATCCATCATTACCTCTTTGAAAATACACTTTTAGCATAGAGCTGCATGTATATTAGGGCTGAACGATTAACTGCATGTGCAATTAAATTGCGATGTGACAAAAGGAGATTTTCTAATCGCAAAGGCTGCAATTTGGCAGCGAGTGGTTAGCGCAATGCTAATATACATGGAAAAACCCATACAAATGCTAATGCTAATATCACCGATTACATTCTTACAAATTAGGAATTAGAAACGTTCCAAATGATTACATTTGGAGTCTAATAGAAAGTTAAACTACCATCAATCAAATAAGTACAGACAGGTATTTTAGTAAAGCCAGAAAACTTTTAACTCCAGAGTTTTGGCTAGCAGCTATGAGCGTAACTGAACTACGCATGGACAAGACATCAAAAACTCTAAACACAAAATATTTCAATAAACGGGACACACTTCTTTCCTGCAAATTCTATTTCACGGGTGTTGCTAATACCTATGATTCATCAAGGGATGTGCTCAAAGAGGAGTTCAACATTATGAATAAAATATAGTGTTTTATTTTACAAATACCATTATAAACACAAACTTACGTCTTAAAAAACATTATTTTAATAACGAAACTGCTAAATTCTTTCCAATAGTATAGATGTGTAGTGTATTTTGTCCGAGTGGGTTTGCCGTTCTTTGACGTCATCGGCAGTCGAAGGACCCCGAGCCGATTTTGCACCCGAGCAGATCCTGTACCGACACCGGTTTCTTCTGCAGTCTCTGCCTGAAACGCATGAGTGAAGATGGACATAAGGACGTTTTTTAGATCAAAAGTACGGCGACAGAACCCCAGCTTTGACTGGTGTTGACTCAGGTTTGTGAGTCTTAATTGAAAATATTTGTTGTGCTGCTGGTTTGCCTAAAGTTAGCTTACTATCAGGTAAAGTTGTTGGAGAAAGAAAGGGAATATTTACTATCATCTCACACTAAACACATACAGGAACAATGTTCTTCCCTGAATATGCTTAATATGTAGCTTCAGATTAAAAATTATGTGGTACAAGACATATATGATGTTGACTAGTGCGTGTCACGTGTGTGCGTGTGCGCGCGCGCGTGTGTATTAAGCCCCGGATGTTCGTCCAGATGTTTTCCTCTCAGCTGGTCTCGAACACCGTGAGCTACTGTGGTATGTTGTTTATTTCGGGTGACAGACTGTTGTTATGCAACCGGATAGCTCACGTCTCCCCGGGTCTACATGTCTGGATCGTGTCGCGTTTGGCCTTCGCACGCAACCAGACAAAAGGATAGAAACACAGAAACGGGTACAGAAACGCGTCATCCGGGTCTTACTGGGTCTGAACGGGTGGTACACCGGGCTGGAGGCCCGTCTTTTCCATGTGAGCAGGGACCGGCTCAGGCTCACATTGTACGCCGTGTCCCTGACGCGGAGCTCGGACAGCAACAGCAGCCTGTTCGGCTTATCCATCGGAGTCATTCCGTCCTGCTCCGTCCTTCAGCCGGCTGAGGAGGGAACAGCAGCCCAGGGACAGCTAGGTCCGCCCGGTCATGTTGTCTCTGTTCGTCCAGGGAGACGCAACGCTCCAGATATAACAGTGTTGTTAAAGAGGACCGTGTAGCGGATTCCTGCTCAGGAGCTTTTTCCTAATGACAGATAGCGGTTTTCCACCGGAAGTGGGAGGGGCTTAGTGTTGCGTTCACTAACTGTCAGAAAAAAAAGCAGAAAAGTCGCAGAAAGTTGAGTGGTTTTATATTTTAGTTCCACCTGCTGTCACCTGTTGGAAGATTTATATGACCGACTGAAAGAATGACCTTCTTCAAAATAAAAGAACCTTCTACGCCATAATAATAATAATAATAATAATAATAATAATAATAGTAGTAGTAGTAGTAGTAGTAGTAGTAGTAGTAG
Source organism: Nothobranchius kuhntae (assembly GCA_006942095.1). NCBI lineage: Eukaryota > Metazoa > Chordata > Actinopteri > Cyprinodontiformes > Nothobranchiidae > Nothobranchius > Nothobranchius kuhntae. Next base: position 659,365 of record SSNQ01034499.1, read on the forward strand.
TAGTAGTAGTAGTAGTAGTAATAATAATAATAATAATAATAATAATAATAATAATTGTTGGGTAATTTTATTATTCAATCCAGGATTACCTCAAAGAAAATCCAACACACACAAGGGGGTTAGAGTTATCAGGTTATAGATTATCAATACCAATCACCAAATAATCAACCATCAGACTTTGCAAAATAGTAGAGAAAGAAGGTACACACCAGTAGGCTCTGTTCGGTCTCTCGTCAGGCAAATGCCTGCAGAAAGGTTTTATTGAAATTACACAGCACACACACAATGAAAGATAAACACATACACTCGATCTGTTCTCAGACTCTCACCCAGGGAGAAAAACATTCCCAGGTCGTCTGGACTTCTCTGTTTACTGATAACAGGACCAGGAAGCAAGGTCGAACACCTCCCTGCCGGAGCTACAGAGTAATAACAAAATATAATGAGAATAAAATGAACCTTCGTTTAATTTAAAAACACCAGATGTTACCCAGACAAAATCATTTCCATACCATTTATATCCAATACTGTTTTTACCCAACAATAATAACAATAATAATAACTAGAAAATTCCTGAAGAAATTGTAAAAGGAACCTGCCACTTGGCACAAGATAGTTGCCATGTGGTATGAAGGCCAAATAATATTTGGTATACGTTAAGTAAAAAACCCAAAAGCATGATATTTTGGTGATTTTTGGGGTGATCCCCCAAAATCGTGATATTTGGGCCATGCTGAGGTGAACAGCTTGCACAGATTATATATGAGAACAGTCCTTTGTCGTTATGTCTAACTGTTTTATTTAATTTGATCTTGTAGCTTTTTATCTTATCTGTTTATCTTTGATGTAAAGCTAACCATTTGTCGGTTGCTGCTGCCTCTTGGCCAGATCGTTGATGTAAATGAGAATGAGTTCTCAATTGACTCATCTGGATAAATAAAGGTTAAATAAAAAAATAATAAACTAAAATAATGACATTTGGGTGATGTTGGGGTGAACAGCCCAAAATCATGATATTTGGTTAGCGCTGGGGTGAAACCCCCACAATGAAGACATTTGGGTGACATTAAGGTAAAAAAAAATTAATCAGGAGAAGCATTATGTCCGCAATATAGTAGTAATAACGGTTATTAATGTTGAGATCCTCCCAGGTTCATAACAATAAGGGCCCTGCTTGCTGAAGCAGCAGCAATTAATGTTGAAAAACTGACAACACGAAAATTCCCAAATTTCTGAAGACGTTTTAAAAACGGACATGCCATGTGGCACAAGATAGTTTTTATGCAAATGTAAAAATGCTACCCACGTAAAATTTTAAAGGATAGTTCAATCTGCCCAAAACTGAGACACTTGTTGATGTTTTTTGCTAAATATTTCTGACCTTTGACCAAGGCAATTGCCCAGGGCCCACGAACTCTAAAGGGCCCAGGGCAGCAAGGGCACGAGCAAAATACTGTAGGCCTATCTGTAATCTCCCGCTTTATATTAAACTAGGGTGACCATATGTCCTCTTTTCCCCGGACATGTCCACTTTTCACTCTCTGTCCGGGGCGTCCGGACTGGGGGGTCTTGTATTTATGAAAATGCCCGGCTTTTCATCCAGGAGCAGGGATCGAATTATGGGGGAGCTGTCTATCCTACACATCCAGGGGAGCTGGAAAAAAGTTTTCTACCTGTATTACATCATTTATGGACTCTTTTGAGCACAGAGAGCGGCACAGCGATGATCGTTGGTGTTCAGTGCTCCAGGCAGCTGCTTCCAGCACACGGTCCATTCTTAAAGTGGCGCAACCAAAAAGCTGTAATTAACACACGATCGTTCATGTCCACACATGTTCTCTACTTTCTGTCTTATTTGTGCCTGAAGCGCTCTGCTACTGCGGAGCTCATCTTGTGCTGCGGTGATTTCACCTCACTGACGCAGCATCGAAACGCGCTCTCCGCTTTGCGGTCAGGAGATCCCTTTGATCTGCTCAAAAGTAACTGATGAGGTGAAAAAGTAAGAATCCAGGCAGCAGTTTTTCTGGAGACTTTGGAGGAGATGCAGGAAGATGAGAGACAGACAGGACAGGAAAATAGTTAAATAAAAACAAGAAAACAAAACTAAGTGTTGAAAAGTAAAATGTAGGTAGATTTATCTCCACTACACATTTTTACCTGTATAAAGCAATAAGTTACACACTTGTAATATTTATACATCTGATACAATTCAGATCACCTTCAAAACTCAGTCACACACCCAGGGCCATTTCAAGGCATTTTGGGGGCCAAGGCAAAATGACCCCCCCACCCCATAACTGGGCTCCCCAGAAGCCTCTGTGTAATTCATACCCTCTCCAGTAGTGTTAGTTAAACAGTGTTTATAAAAGCCCCTCAGACATTACTGACATGTTCTAATATTATCAGATGAAAAACTAAATTATCAGACATGCTGTCTCATCTGCTGCTTTTAAACTTGCAAAAAGTAACAAAACCATTTGAAAGCCACTATTTGTGGATTCTCTGAAAGTTTCCATGGAGTGTGTAACAACTTATTTTTTCATTGATGCTATCGTCTAATCTCACAGCTGAAACAAGCATTCTTAATAATCTGTGCACAGGAAGTTTACCGATGCTGTAGTAAAACAAAAGGTATAATAATTTATTATTAATAAAACCTTGTTGCAGCACTAAAGCAGAAAAATGAGATTTTGCAATTAATATGCAAAATATTTACATATGAATTGTTTTAGAGCCCTTTTATTGGCAGAATCTGATATTAATTTAGTTCTTACAAAAAATGGGTCCCAACGTGGTTTGTGTGGCGTTGCCATAGTGGAACGTCATAGGCACAGATCCCCTGTACTCTTGTTTGGAAATGTAAATATGATCACCCTATATTAAACAAACTGTCCACCCGGGCTTTTGCGCTGCACAGAGACGCTTCGCTGCCTATGACTCAACGTCAGTTGAGAGCGGTTGAGAGTCAGTCTCATGCAGACTGACCAATGAAGAAAGGGCCTCAAGTTAAGACCCTCTCCTCATTGGTCAGTCCACACGAGGTGGGTCAAAGGTTACCCTGAGCGGGCTACGTGATGTCAGGCATTCAAGTATTGAGTATATTTACTGTATATTACAGTAAAAATATTCTGTATGTGACCATATTATGGTGATCCTTGGGTCGTGATGATGGGGCCCTTTAATATTGTTG
>SSNQ01034499.1:662654-682772 GCA_006942095.1 Nothobranchius kuhntae
ATGGACAAGTTTTACAAAGAAATCCATCATTACCTCTTTGAAAATACACTTTTAGCATAGAGCTGCATGTATATTAGGGCTGAACGATTAACTGCATGTGCAATTAAATTGCGATGTGACAAAAGGAGATTTTCTAATCGCAAAGGCTGCAATTTGGCAGCGAGTGGTTAGCGCAATGCTAATATACATGGAAAAACCCATACAAATGCTAATGCTAATATCACCGATTACATTCTTACAAATTATGAATTAGAAACGTTCCAAATGATTACATTTGGAGTCTAATAGAAAGTTAAACTACCATCAATCAAATAAGTACAGACAGGTATTTTAGTAAAGCCAGAAAACTTTTAACTCCAGAGTTTTGGCTAGCAGCGATGAGCGTAACTGAACTACGCATGGACATCAAAAACTCTAAACACAAAATATTTCAATAAACGGGACACACTTCTTTCCTGCAAATTCTATTTCACGGGTGTTGCTAATACCTATGATTCATCAAGGGATGTGCTCAAAGAGGAGTTCAACATTATGAATAAAATATAGTGTTTTACTTTACAAATACCATTATAAACACAAACTTACATCTTAAAAAACATTATTTTAATAACGAAACTGCTAAATTCTTTCCAACAGTATAGATGTGTAGTGTATTTTGTCCGAGTGGGTTTGCCGTTCTTTGACGTCATCGGCAGTCGAAGGACCCCGAGCCGATTTTGCACCCGAGCAGATCCTGTACCGACACCGGCTTCTTCTACAGTCTCTGCCTGAAACGCATGAGTGAAGATGGACATAAGGACGTTTTTTAGACCAAAAGTACCGCGACAGAACCCCAGCTTTGATGAGACTGGTGTTGACTCAGGTTTGTGAGTCTTAATTGAAAATATTTGTTGTGCTGCTGGTTTGCCTAAAGTTAGCTTACTATCAGGTAAAGTTGATGGAGAAAGAAAGGGAATATTTACTATCATCTCACACTAAACACTAACAGGAACAATGCTCTGCCCTGAATATGCTTAATATGTAGCTTCAGATTAAAAATTATGTGGTACAAGACATATATGATGTTGACTAGTGCGTGTCACGTGTGTGCGTGTGCGCGCGCGCGCGTGTGTATTAAGCCCCGGATGTTCGTCCAGATGTTTTCCTCTCAGCTGGTCTCGAACACCGTGAGCTACTGTGGTATGTTGTTTATCTCGGGTGACAGACTGTTGTTATGCAACCGGATAGCTCACGTCCCCCCGGGTCTACATGTCTGGATCGTGTCGCGTTTGGCCTTCGCACGCAACCAGACAAAAGGATAGAAACACAGAAACGGGTACAGAAACGCGTCATCCGGGTCTTACTGGGTCTGAACGGGTGGTACACCGGGCTGGAGGCCCGTCTTTTCCATGTGAGCAGGGACCGGCTCAGGCTCACATTGTACGGCGTGTCCCTGACGCGGAGCTCGGAAAGCAACAGCAGCCTGTTCGGCTTATCCATCGGAGTCATTCCGTCCTGCTCCGTCCTTCAGCCGGCTGAGGAGGGAACAGCAGCCCCGGGACAGCTAGGTCCGCCCGGTCATGTTGTCTCTGTTCGTCCAGGGAGACGCAACGCTCCAGATATAACAGTGTTGTTAAAGAGGACCGTGTAGCGGATTCCTGCTCAGGAGCTTTTTCCTAATGACAGATAGCGGTTTTCCACCGGAAGTGGGAGGGGCTTAGTGTTGCGTTCACGAACTGTCAGAAAAAAAAAGCAGAAAAGTCGCAGAAAGTTGAGTGGTTTTATATTTTAGTTCCACCTGCTGTCACCTGTTGGAAGATTTATATGACCGACTGAAATAATGACCTTCTTCAAAGTAAAAGAACCCTCTACGCCATAATAATAATAATAATAGTAGTAGTAGTAGTAGTAGTAGTAGTAGTAATAGTAGTAGAAGTTGTAGTAGTAGTAATAATAATAATAATAATAATAATAATAATAATAATAATAATTGTTGGGTAATTTTATTATTCAATCCAGGATTACCTCAAAGAAAATCCAACACACACAAGGGGGTTAGAGTTATCAGGTTATAGATTATCAATACCAATCACCAAATAATCAACCATCAGACTTTGCAAAATAGGAGAGAAAGAAGGTACACACCAGTAGGCTCTGTTCGGTCTCTCGTCAGGCAAATGCCTGCAGAAAGGTTTTATTGAAATTACACAGCACACACACAATGAAAGATAAACACATACACTCTGTTCTCAGACTCTAACCCAGGGAGAAAAACATTCCCAGGTCGTCTGGACTTCTCTGTTTACTGATAACAGGACCAGGAAGCAAGGTCGAACACCTCCCTGCCGGAGCTACAGAGTAATAAAATATAATGAGAATAAATGAACCTTCGTTTACTTTAAAAACACCAGATGTTACCCAGACAAAATCATTTCCATACCATTTATATCCAATACTGTTTTTACCCAACAATAATAACAATAATAATAACTAGAAAATTCCTGAAGAAATTGTAAAAGGAACCTGCCACTTGGCACAAGATAGTTGCCATGGGGTATAAAGGCCAAATAATATTTGGTATACGTTAAGTAAAAAACCCAAAAGCATGATATTTTGGTAATTTTTGGGGTGATCCCCCAAAATCGTGATATTTGGGCCATGCTGAGGTGAACAGCTTGTACAGATTATATATGAGAACAGTCTTTTGTCATTATGTCTAACTGTTTTATTTAATTTGATCTTGTAGCTTTTTATCTTATCTGTTTATCTTTGATGTAAAGCTAACCATTTGTCGGTTGCTGCTGCCTCTTGGCCAGATCGTTGATGTAAATGAGAATGAGTTCTCAATTGACTCATCTGGATAAATAAAGGTTAAATAAAAAAAAAATAAACTAAAATAATGACATTTGGGTGATGTTGGGGTGAACAGCCCAAAATCATATTTGGTTAGCGCTGGGGTGAAACCCCCAAAATAAAGACATTTGGGTGACATTAAGGTAAAAAAAAATTAATCAGGAGAAGCATTATGTCCGCAAAATAGTAGTAATAACGGTTATTAATGTTGAGATCCTCCCAGGTTCATAACAATAAGGGCCCTGCTTGCTGAAGCAGCAGCAATTAATGTTGAAAAACTGACAACACGAAAATTCCCAAATTTCTGAAGACGTTTTAAAAACGGACATGCCATGTGGCACAAGATAGTTTTTATGCAAATGTAAAAATGCTACCCACGTAAAAATTTAAAGGATAGTTCAATCTGCCCAAAACTGAGACACTTGTTGATGTTTTTTGCTAAATATTTCTGACCTTTGACCAAGGCCGGATTAACCAAATGGGCAACTGGGCAATTGCCCAGGGCCCACAAACTCTAAAGGGCCCAGGGCAGCAAGGGCACGAGCAAAATACTGTAGGCCTATCTGTAATCTCCCACTTTATATTAAACTAGGGTGACCATACGTCCTCTTTTCCCTGGACATGTCCACTTTTCACTCTCTTGTCCGGGGCGTCCGGACTGGGGGGTCTTGTATTTATGAAAATGTCCGGTTTTTCATCCAGGAGCAGGGATCGAATTATGGGGGAGCTGTATATCCTACACATCCAGGGAGCCGTAAAAAAGTTTTCTACCTGTATTACATCATTTATGGACTCTTTTGAGCACAGAGGGCGGCACAGCGATGATCGTTGGTGTTCAGTGCTCCAGGCAGCTGCTTCCAGCGCACGGTCCATTCTCAAAGTGGCGCAGCCTAAAAGCTGTAATTAACACACGATCGTTCATGCCCACACATGTTCTCTATTTTCTGTCTTATTTGTGCCTGAAGCGCTCTGCTACTGCGGAGCTCATCTTGTGCTGCGGTGATTTCACCTCACTGACACAGCATCGAAACACGCTCTCCGCTTTGCGGTCAGGAGATCCCTTTGATCTGCTCAAAAGTAACTGATGGGGCGAAAAAGTAATAATCCAGGCAGCAGATTTTCTGGAGACTTTAGAGCAGATGCAGGAAGATGAGAGACAGACAGGACAGGAAATAGTTAAATAAAAACAACAAAACAAAACAAAGTGTTGAAAAGTAAAATGTAGGTAGATTTATCTCCACTACACATTTTTACCTATATAAAGCAATAAGTTACACACATGTAATATTTATACATCTGATAAAATTCAGATCACCTTCAAAACTCAGTCACACACCCAGGGCCATTTCAAGGCATTTTGGGGGCCAAGGCAAAATGACCCCACCCACCCCCACCCCCCATAACTGGGCTCCCCAGAAGCCTCTGTGTAATTCATACCCTGTCCAGGAGTGTTAGTTATACTGTGTTTGTAAAAGCCCCTCAGACATTACTGACATGTTCTAATATTATCAGATGAAAAACTACATTATCAGACATGCTGTCTCATCTGTTGCTTTTCTAAACTTGCAAAAAGTAACAAAACCATTTGAAAGCCACTATTTGTGGATTCTCTGAAAGTTTCCATGGAGTCTGTGACAACTTATTTTTTCATTGATCCTATCGTCTCATTTCACAGCTGAAACATGCGTCATTAATAATCTCTGTGCACAGGACGATGCTGTAGTAAAACAAAAGGTATAATAATTTATAATTAATAAAACCTTGTTGCAGCACTAAAGCAGAAAAATGAGATTTTGCAATAAATCTGCTAAATATTTACATATGAATTGTTTTAGAGCCCTTTTATTGGCAGAATCTGATATTAATTTAGTTCTTACAAAAAATGGGTCCCAACGTGGTTTGTGTGGCGTTGCCATAGTGGACGTCACAGGCACAGATCCCCTGTCCTCTTGTTTGGAAATGTGGTCGCCCTATATTAAACAAACTGTCCACCTGGACTTTTGCGCTGCACAGAGACGCTTCGCTGCCTATGACTCAACGTCAGTTGAGAGTCAGTCTCATGCAGACTGACCAATGAAGAGAGGGCCTCAAGTTAAGACCCTCTCCTCATTGGTCAGTCCACGCGAGGTGGGTCAAAGTTTACCCTGAGCGGGCTACGTGATGTCAGGCATTCAAGTATTGAGTATATTTACTGTATATTACAGTAAAAATATTCTGTATGTGACCATATTATGGTGATCCTTGGGTCGTGATGATGTGGCCCTTTAATATTGTTGCCCAGGGTTAGGGTTGTCACGGTATGAAAATTTAACCTCACGGTTATTGTGACCAAAGTTATCACGGTTTTCGGTATTATCACGGTATTTTTTAAACGGTGTTGCATATGTTCAGAAAGCATTGATAGTCCTGTTCTACACAAACTGAAATAGTTTTGAAAAGGTTTAACAGTGTTTATTAAACCTAAAATAACACAAAGCCTTAGCAAAAGTGCAACTTTTCACAAGTAAAGGAACAAATAGCTTCTTTTTCTGGAACATGTTACAGTAGTCAGTGCAGGTTTAAATTATACAAATCCAAACATTCAAAACATAAACAATATGTAAACAAATCAAAGAAACACCACTTGTCTTCTTCATTATCAAAATGAAAATCTAAAACTCCAGTCCACACTTGACTTAAGCGCTGTACAAGTCAACCTTAAAAAAATATGTATTTAAAATAAATAGCCACTTTAAACTAATGACTAAAATAACTACCACACTATGTAATCAAATCCAAATGTTCAAGTATAAATGGCATTGAATAAGTAAACAAATCAATGACAAGGAACTAATTGTATATTTCTCTTCATCATCAACAAATAAGATGCTTCATCCAGCAACAGGGTGTCCGTGACACGGTTTAAATGCTGGCAGAGGGCGCTGCGGCTGCAGTGTATAGTTACTCGTTGCATTCTCCCTGAACCAAAAGTCCTCACGTCATGCATTTAAGCTAAAATGCTAATGTTAACTTACCTTGCACTGGCTGTAGAGACGTGGGTGATGGTCACGCAGATGTGCCATTAGATTCGAAGTGTTGCTGCCTTTTGCAGACACTTGTTTCCTGCACGTTCTGCAAACGGGATAGCAGTCTTCTATTAACTGTCCCTCAGCATTTTTCAGAAATCCAAAATATGCCCATACTTCCGATTTAGTCTTCTCTGAGGGCTGATGGATGTCCTGGGCGCTGCCGTCTCCTCCTTCGGCCATTATTTCAGCTTCAAAGTTTTGGTGCCGTTGCAAACTAAAGAGTGCGTGTGCGCGCCGCGGGAACTTCAGCTGAAGCGACGGTGGCTGGTAAGGGTCACCGCGCCGAAACCGCGGCCACGGTAAACCCACCGAGATAATTTAGTTTTTTAAAAACTGGACGGTTATTTTTATTGTCAACTTTTTTACCGGGGTTTACCGCTATACCGGTTACCGTGACAACCCTACCCAGGGTACAACAAAGTGTTAATCTGGCCCTGCCTTTGACCTAAAATAAGTTTGGGTTTAACATATTTTAAGGCTTTTTTTACACAATCTAACATCTCCCCATTATTATGATTTTGGGCCTCTTAGCTTAGTAAAATTTACATTTTTAGTAGTTTTTAACTTTTCTTTAGTAGAATTTAACTTTAGCTTAGTAACATTCAAGTTTTGCTCCTCCTTGAACCACCACCTTATCGTGGTGGAGGAGTTTCAGTGCCCTAATGATCCTAGGAGCTATGTTGTCTGGGGCACTTTGTGCCCCTGGTAGGGTCTCCCATGACAAATGGGTCTTAGGTCAAGGGTGAGACAAAGAACGGTTCAGAGGATCTTTCATGGATAAACTATCAAGGAGTTGAAGTACCCGGCCCGAAGGGTTGCCGGGGTCCCACCCTGGAGCCAGGCCTGGGGTTGGGGCCCGTAAGCGAGCGCCTGGTGGCCGGGCTTTCGCCCATGGGGCCCGGCCGGGCCCAGCCCGAACCGGATACATGGGCTCATCCAACTGTGGACCCACCACCCGCAGGAGGAACATGAAGGGTCCGGTGCAGTGTGGATCGGGTGGCAGACCGAGGCGGGAGCCTTGGCGGTCCGATCCCTGGAAAAGGAAACTGGTTTTTGGGACATGGAACGTCACCTCGCTGGCGGGGAAGGAGCAGGAGCTTGTGGCAGAGGTTGAGCGGTACCGGCTAGATATAGTCAGACTCACCTCGACACATAGCATTGGCTCTGGAACCTAAGTCCTTGAGAGGGGTTGGAAACTCTCCTTTGCTGGAGTTGCTCCGGGTGAGAGGCGGAGGACTGGGGTTGGCTTTTTGTTAGTCCCAAGACTCTGCCTGTGTGTTGGGGTTTACCCCAGGGGACGCGAGGGTAGCTTCCCTGCGCCTTCAGGTCGGGGGACGGGTCCTGACTGTTGTTTGTGCTTATGGACCAAATATCAGTTCAGAGTTTCCAGCCTTTTTGGAGTACCTGGGACGAGTGCTAGATAGTGCTCCATCAGGGGACTCCATTGTCCTGCTGGGGGACTTCAATGCTCACGTGGGCAATGACAGCATGACCTGGAGGGGTGTGATTGGGAGGAACGGCCCACCTGATCTGAACTCGAGTAGTGTTTCGTTATTGGACTTCTTTGCAAGCCGCAGTTTGGCCATAACGAACACCATGTTCGAATATAAGGATGCCCATCGGTACACTTGGTACCAGGGCAGCCTAGATCGCAGGTCGATGATAGACTTTGTAGTCATATCATCTGACCTGCGGCTGTATGTTTTGGACATCCGAGTGAAGAGAGGAGCGGAGCTGTCAACTGATCACCACCTGGTGGTGAGTTGGATCAGATGGCAGGGGAAGATGGCGCGTAGACCTGGCAGACCCAAATGCATAGTGAGGGTCTGCTGGGAATGCCTGCCAGAAGAACCTGTCAAGACAGTCTTCAACTCCCACCTCCGGCAGAGCTTTGACCGCGTCCCGAGGGCAGTGGGAGACATTGACTCAGAGTGGGCCTTGTTCCACTCTGCAATTGTTGAGGCGGCTGTTGCTAGCTGTGGTCGCAAGGTGGCCAGTGCCAGTTGTGGTGGTAACCCCCGTACCCACTGGTGGACACCAGAGGTTCGGGGAGCAGTCAGGCTGAAGAATGAGGCCAACAGGGCGTGGCTGGTCTGTGGGTCTCCGGAGGCAGCAGACAGGTACCGGATAGTCAAGCGGGGTGCAGCAGTGGCAGTTGCCGAGGCAAAATCTGGGGTGTGGGAGGAGTTTGGTGAGGCCATGGAGAAAGACTATCGATCAGCTCCAAAGAGGTTCTGGCAAACTGTCCAGCGCCTCAGGGGAGGGAGGCAGCAACTCGCTCACACTATTTACAGTGGGGATGGGGAGCTGCTGACATCAATTGGGGCTATAGTTGGACGGTGGAAGGAATACTTTGAGGAGCTCCTCAATCTCACCTACGTGCATTCCGAGGAGGAACTAGAGTCGGGAGACCTGGGGATGGACTGTCCAATCTCGGGGGCAGAAGTTGCTGAGGTAGTCAAACAACTACACAGCGGTGGAGCCCCGGGGGTGGATGAGGTTCGTCCTGGGTATCTCAAGGCTATGGATGTTGTAGGGCTGTCATGGTTGACACGTCTCTGCAACATTGTGTGGTCATCTGGGGCAGTTCCTGTGGAGTGGCAGACCGGGGTGGTGGTCCCCATCTTTAAGAAGGGTGACCTGAGGGTGTGTTCCAACTATAGGGGATCACACTCCTCAGCCTCCATGGAAAGGTATATTCCAAGGTACTGGAGAGGAGGGTCCGATCGAAAATTGAATCTCAGATTGAGGAGGAGCAATATGGTTTTCTTCCTGGCCGTGGAACTGTGGACCAGCTCTATACCCTTGCAAGGGTGATGGAGGGGACATGGGAGTTTTCCCAACCAATCCAAGTGTGTTTTGTGGATTTGAAGAGGTCTTATGACCGTGTCCCCAGGGACACCCTGTGGGGGACGCTCGAGGAGTATGGGGTGGGTGGCTTTCTGTTAAGGGCCATTCAGTCCCTTTACCAGAGGAGCATGAGTTTGGTTCGCATAGCCGGTAGTAAGTCGGACCTGTTCCCGGTGAGGGTTGGACTCCACCAGGGCTGCCCTTTGTCACCGGTTCTGTTCATTACCTTTATGGACAGAATTTCTAGGCGCAGCCGTGGTGTGGAGTGTGTTGAGTTTGGTGGCAGGAGAATCTCGTCTCTGCTTTTTGCGGATGATGTTGTCCTCCTACCTTCATCCAGCTCTGACCTTCAGCTCTTGCTGGGTAGGTTCGCGGCCGAGTGTGAAGCGGCTGGGATGAGAATCAACACCTCCAAATCTGAGACCATGGTTTTCAGCCGGAAAAAGGTGGCTTGCCAACTCCGGGTCGGGAGAGAGGTCTTACCTCAAGTGGAGGAGTTTAAGTATCTCGGGGTCTTGTTCACGAGTGAGGGTAGGAGGGATCAGGAGATCAACAGGCGGATCGGTTCGACGTCTGCAGGGATGCGGACGCTGAGCTGATCTGTCGTGGTGAAGAGGGAGCTGAGCCAGAAAGCCAAGCTCTCGATTTACCGGTCGATCTACGTCCCAATCCTCAGCTATGGTCATGAGTTTTGGGTAATGACCGAAAGAACGAGATTGCGGATACAAGCGGCCGAAATGAGTTTCCTCCGTAGGGTGGCCAGGCTCAGCCTTAGAGATAGGGTGAGGAGCTCGGACATTTGGGAGGGACTCGGAGTAGAGCCGCTGCTCCTCCGGATCAAAAGGAGTCAGTTGAGGTGGTTTGGGCATCTGGTAAGGATGCCTCCTGGACGCCTCTCTGGGGAGGTGTTTCGGGCATGTCCTGCCGGCAGGATGTCCCCGGGTCGACCCAGGACACGTTGGAGAGTTTACATATCCAATCTGGTCCGGGAACGCCTTGAGGTCCTGCCAGAGGAGCTGGTGGAGGTGGCCAGGAAGAGGACGGTCTGGAGCTCCCTAGTTGGGATGCTGCCCCCGCGACCCGGACCCGGATAAGCGGAGTAAGACGACAACGGTGAATTGCATAAACAAACCGTGACCTTTGAAGTCTCAAGGGATTTTATGAGTCAAGCTAGAAGAAAGGTGAATTGAGCGAAATTCTGATCTCACAAGACCAGCGAGGAGCACAATTCAAATTCAATTCAAAAATACTTTATTAATCCCCGAGGAAGCCGTCCCTAAGCCAAGACTCTCCCGGTGTGTACTCGACTGCATTAATTCAATTCAATTCAATTCAAGTTTATCTATATAGCGCCAAATCACGACAAGAGTCGTCTCAAGGCACTTCACATAATAAACATTCCAATTCACAGTTCATTAAGCCAATCAGAAATAATGTTTCCTATATAAGGAACCCAGCAAATTGCATCAAGTCACTGACTAGTGTCAGTGACTATACAGCAATCCTCATACTAAGCAAGCATGCAGCGACAGTGGAGAGGAAAACTCCCTTTTAACAGGAAGAAACCTCCAGAGAATCCTGGCTCAGTATAAGCAGCCATCCTCCACGACTCATTAAAGCTTGTGAGTAAACCATTCCAATGTTCTTCCGCTCCGCTGATGCTTCCAGTGTTAAATAGGAGTTAATCAGTAGCTGCAAACTTGTACGTGTTGCCTTTCCCTACGATCTCAAAAGACAATCCCCTTTTCTTCTAGCAGTCATGAATCCCTTTGTCTACCTGATCTCTACTGAATCTAAAGGGTCAGTGTCTGAATTTGTTACTCTTTATAAATAGAACAGGATTTAGTTGTTTACTGTTTTAAGACTTAAAATGACCCAGTCTTGAAATTTTTTTGTCTTATACTTTTCCATCTGACCCTGTTAAAGTTTTTATGTGTTTCACCGTCTTAATGTTCTTTGTAAGTGTTCATGTTTTAAGGCAAGTCTCAGTTCTCAGTCCAGCTGTGGTATGCTGTGCCTCTTTAATCTGCCCAGAAACAGTGACTCACAATTTCTGGCTGCCAGTAAGCAACTCCATACATGGATACTTCCTCTTAAGGAAGACCAGGCCAGAGCCTAGAAACAGCTCTGTTTTTGGCTGGTGTAGGAGGTGTGGTGTCTAGTGAGTAATTGCCTTTGTTACCCCTGCTTTTAATAAAAAGACTTTGGTGAAGAGAGAAGAACTCAGAGAGAGCTTGGTAGTTATACAAACGACACATCCTCTGCCTTGTTCTCTCTCCACTGCAGTGTATATTGTACTTCTAATCCTTTCGTGCCGTGATCTGATCATAGAGTGGGCTTCGCTGTGGGACTTCGTTGAAGAGCTAAGGTCGCACCTACTTCAAAAACCCGGAGCTTGGATTGCCTCACAGGCCAACTTTCTAGCATCACCATCATGTTCCAGCGCACCCTCTCCTACGTCCGGTTCGGTCTGAACTGCACGTTAGGGGGGGAGAATTAGTGAGTCCAATTTCCTTCACACCTTACATAAATAAGGGTGAGTCAGGGAATGTCTGCTATATTTAAAGGTTAAAGTCCTTTAAATAAAACGACTGAAGTTCGAGTCCTCCAGTCGATTTTCTTCAGTGAGGGCTGTCACTCTCACGAAGATTAAAGGAGGAGTAGAATAGGAACAGTGACGGCGATCACTATGTAAAATCAGACCAAAAATTCTCGCACCCTAGGTGGAGAAGGAACTCAGGTGGGACACAATCCCCGTAAATGATCCTCCCGCTCAAAACCTAACGGTGTTAACATACGGCGGACAGGTGACTGAGTGAGGGACGTATTCCACGGATGATTGGAGGTGCTCACATTTACATTTTTAGTTTAATGTCCTTCATGGTAAAGCGTCTGAAATAAAGTGTTTACTCCTGAAGAAGTCATTTTATATAAATAAATTTAACCTATAAATGTCTGAATGCTGTTATATTGTTATCGCAATTATAATTTTTGTTATCATTGTCTCACTGGCCATAACTTTGTTCTTGAGAGCTCTCAAAATAAACTTCTTTCCTCATTTACTTCCTGGTTTTTACGATGGTGAATAGACCATTTTCACACTTCCTGGATTTTTAACCGGAAGTGCGTACTTTTTAGCGGAAAACAGTATGCGGCAACAATGGCACTATCTAGAAGCAAAAGTTATTGCAGCATTCCAGGTTGTTATTCTTATGCTCAGAAGCAGCCCTACCTACATTTCCATTAGTTTCCAGCAGCTATCGATGTTAGACAAAAGTGGGTACGCACGCGCGATCAAGCGTGAGGAGGGGTGTAAGTTTGTTATTAGAAGGGGTAGTACCTATGTTTGTAGCAGACACTTCAGACACTTCACGGCTAGCGATTACGTGCTGGGGCCAAGTGCAAGCCGCCTTAAGTCTGATACAGTACCAAGCTTGGAATAACTTCACACCAGGTACTAATCGGGAGTCTGTATACATTTGGTGTCAGAAACGGCAGTTTGTGCAGCAGTCGTTACAGGAACTGAAGAGCCAGTAGCTAGAGAGGGCAAAGAAGGCAACAAAGCTGGACCATGCTTATGCTAAGTCACCTCCTGCAGGTAAGTTGTTCAAAGCTAACTCTGCTCAAATGTATGCTAAAATGTATGCTCTTGTATTTGTTCACGAGAAGTACATGATGTTGAACTCATAGTTTAGAGCTTTTATTGTTTATTGAACAAGTGTGTGTGTGTGTGTGTGTGTGTGTGTGTGTGTGCACGCGCGCATGTTGGTGTGCGGTATGCACAGAATGATTTTAATTGTTATGACTTCAGTTTTTCTCTGGCTCTGGCTCTGGCTCAGTGACTTTTTTGTATAATTTCTAGGACCTATCCCTGACCCTGATTTGATGGCTTCTGTATTAATCTATTAATTATTACCTATGCATAATGAATCACAACAGCAATAATGTATGTAATAATCATTCCATGTGGCTAAAGGCTAAATAGTTGTCAGCTGTACACACCTTTAACATGGGGTCTTCCAAACAATTTTCTAAAATTTTGGTGAATTTTTGTGTTTCATAAATGACTGAATTAAGTCTTCCTTCTCCACTCACTTCTACCACAGGTACTGCAGATGAGGCTGCAGCCATCATTCATGATTTGGAAGCTAAACTGGAGTGTGTGGCCGTTCCATCCCCCATCGTCATCAGTCAATATTGTGCTTCTGATTCTCAGATATGATTCAACACAAAACTACCATCGGTGTGTGTGTTTAAGATCTTGTGGGAACACATTGCGCCATCTGCTTCTTCCATGTATGTTCTCTGTTCAGTGTGCAGCCCTTTTTTATATCTTGCTGGTACTGTAACAAATGTGATTGCTGACACAAAAACGGATCCACTGATAGATAAAAAGTGATTTTCTATTCCATTATCATCTCTGCAATTCCATTATCTATGCAATTCCACAGCAACTCCACAATAAATGGGGTGAAAGCATCATATTTACATTTTCTTTTTTTTTATCTGCAAGTAGTAGTAAAAAGAGCATAAAAACAATTTATAGTTTTGAAACTGAGTATATTTTCACATACAAAATGAGAAACCTGTGTTTTTAACTGAGGAGTTTATAACACACCACAAAACTTTACATGTCTTCTCTCACTAATCTTTCAATGAACATATGCACCCATATTTTCTAAATGTTAAAACAGGTGGCTCTTAGACAAACAGCCATTCAATGACACTCAGTGTAATTTTAAGTACACATTCATGTACAAAAGGTCCAACTTCTGTGTCGTTTCGATTATAAAATCATTATCTTGCCAGATTCTTAGAATATATGAATTTGCCTGAGTATCAGTTACAAAGTCACACCACTCAAGGCCAGTAACTGCCAGCTGCCCCTTGACCTGCCAGTAATAACGATGCGATTGCCTCAGGATGACATTGCCACCATCATCCTTCAGGTGTGCTACCTGGGAAGCATTAGATTTTGTGGTGCATTTTACTTCTACAAGTCCAAATGGTGGTGACTCTGTAGGGTCATAGATCCGACCGTCGGGAAGGGCCCCAAGATGAGGTGCTTCAGGCAGAATGACCAACCCAACAGGCAGCATGTTGACCCTCATCAGTTCTGCATAGCTTGCCAGGACTTCTGTTTCCTGCTGCAAGCCTCGCCTCATTGCAGCTGTCTGCCTGGTTGAGCCCCTTATCATTTTGGTAGCAAGGGCTTCTGCTGCAGCTTCTGGATCCCTACTCCCCCGCCATGATCCACAAGCATCTCGGAAGCGACTGGCAGTTAACCGCGGCCGTCTTAGCTGCACCCACACAGGACAGTTTGACTGGTCTCTTGTTCCATTTTCAATGTCACTGGCCAGTTGAGGTGAGATTTGCGATGACTGTAAGTGCAATGTGGGTACAAAGTCCAATTGTGATGTGGTCCTTCGAAGTAATAGGAAGAACGGGGAATTCAGGAGCCAAGTGGTGTTGGATAAGAATACTGGTTATTTCGGGTGGACAAAGGTATGAGATAGGGCATCCACGAGGGACAGGGCCAAATTTAGATGGAACCACCTCTATTCCAGACATCCTATCCAATACGGAGGCAATGAGAGGCTGGGGCTATAATTTGCGCAGCTTAGGTCCAGCAGCCATCTAATCAAATCAGGGTCCTGAAAAGGTCCTAGAAATTATACAAAAAAGTAATTGAGCCAGACTTTAAAAAAAAAAATTAAAAAAGAAGTCATAATTCTAAATATTCTATGCACACACACACACACACACACACACACACACACACACACACACACACACACACACACACACACACACACACACACACACAAACAAACAAAACTGCTAGGCTACATGACGATAGCATTTAACTAAATGAAAGCCATGAAACGATCATAAACAGAACTAACTGATGTTACAATGCTGCCAATAGATTACAATAAATACTTACACTTAGGCCCTGTCCACACGTAGCCGGGGATCTGCCAAAACGTAGATATTTTCCTACGTTTTGGCCTGTCATCCACACGAAAACGGAGTTTTTTCACACGAAAACGGAGTTTTTTAAAAACTCCGGCCAAAGTGAAGATCTGCGTTTTCTCCGTTTTGGGTGTCTGCGTGTGGACGGACAAAACCGGAGTTTTAAGGTCCGCAGCGTCACTTTTCGCGACAAAAAAATGCTGACATCACGTGTGCGACCTGTGTTTACACTAGCCGGCATCACGGAAGCTTTCAGAGCTGCGCTCTGTCACTACCCGATCCATCAATCGTCCAAGCGCTTTCTGCTTGTTTGTTTTTGCAAGCAGAATTACTGCTCCTTGCGGAAGACCACAGACGAAGGACGAGGTTAAGAACGGGGGAAGTACTGCCGCCTACAGGTCTGGCATGTCCATAACAACGTATTTATCCGGGTACGTGTGGACAGAGTTTGTTTTTAAAACGCGGTGGTGTGGATGCAAATTTTTGGAGGGCCGGATATTCGTTTTCAAAAAACCCCGGCTACGTGTGGACTAGGCCTTAGGCTGTGTCTATCATAACAACTGTTATGGCTACCAGCCTGGCTAGTGAGATTCAGGAGCCAGGACCCAGCCCCGGTGATCAGCCTGGCACCGCCCCTCCTCCTCCTCTCTTCCAGGCTGCTGAGGAGCACAGCTGATCTGAATCCTTCTGATGACCCAAACCTGGGATAAAGAGGCTGTGCCTTCAGCAGTCTGAGAGGCAGCAGTGCAGGGGTTCTGCTGTCCTCCAGGCCTCGTTTTGTTTTCAACCCCTTCGTTTTGATGAGTTTTTACCTTTATAGTTTAAACTCTGAGTGATCCAGAGGGATCTTTCGGTGTTTGTTGATTAAAAAGGTTAACTTGGTTTGCTGCAATTTAATTGACTCCGGTTTGAAACACCTTCGGTTCGGTAAAGCTTTTAATATAAGTTTTCCAGGTGTTTTTATAGTTGGTAATTTGTGTAACGTTAACCTTTTTGAGAGTTTTTGTTGGTTTTGCATTATCTTTATAATGCTCACCATCTGTTTGCTTGTTTTTAGAACCTTTTACAACAATTAAAACCATTTTAAATCCACTGTCGCAATTCTTATGTTACCCCCTCCTTCACATTTTAACATCTCCTGTCGGGGACATAACAACAACATACAAAACATTTATGTCTACATACTAAATAAAAACACCAATGACGCATTACTATAAATCACAGTTCAGTCGAAGCTATTTGGCTAGCATGATAGCCTTCTACTTACCTTTGTAGTTTTCAATAAACTGCTCATGAAAAAACTTGTTTCCTTTTTCCATTTTAGTTCCTTTAGTGATGGATTGTTCGCCAACAAATCTTTCCACATCGCCAAAAGAAATACTTGGCAAATGTACAAGACTTGAAGTGTAAACACGGTCCATGCTGAATGAAGTCTGACCGAGAATGGAATGAGTTAACCCGACGATGACGCACTTCCGGTTTTTGTGAAAAAGGTCTATAGGTTTGACTCTAAAAGAGCAAGTCAGCCCCAAATCAAATTTTTCCTGATAAACTATATAAATGTGTATCTAATTGTGCTGCAGACACGTGTAGTCAATAGTTTTGCACTTTAGTGAATTTTAGTTACAATTTTAATTTTCTGCCTAAAACTGTCAGTGTTGTGCCGTTGTTAGGTAAAAACACTGCACTGTATATGAATTTAAATCTGCCATCGCTATTGGCCAAGAGGTACTCTAGGACAAAGCTGGTACCATATGATGTCACAATGTTGTTGTGAGCCTGTGTGTGTGTATTTGTCAACAGCAACACCCTCTGTTTGCTAGGCAACAGCATTTGTTGCATTTTTTTAACAGAAAGTGGGAGTGGAGTAATACGCGGGTAGGGGGTGACTTGCTCTTTAACTGATTCCGAACATCGCAAAATCTGTTGCTTGGTGTTTCTTTTCACCGTTGTGGCTGCGGTTTTTATTGTTGTATTGGTGCTAGAAGTCCTTGGTTTCCTTCCTGCTGATCTTCTTAGACGTTCATTAAATAAAACTAACTAAAAGAAAAGATTTAATCATGGGAAATCAAGTCTCCTCTGACAAACTTGTAGGAGATGTGAAGTATATGGTCTCAAAAGACCCCGACTTAAGAAAGTTCTTTGAAATATGGCAAGTTGAGCGGAGTTCAGTGGAAAGAATTAAAAAGAGTTAGAAGTGAAGGTCGCAGCATGCTCAGGCAGCAAGGCAGAAAATAAAAAGGAGGAATTGAAAATTGTCAGGGTGAGGGCAAATGAAACTGAGAAATGCCAAGAAGGCATCAGAAAGAGGAGGCCCGGACTGACACTTTCATGATGAAAAAACTTTCTGCGGACTTGTCACTGGCCCGACCCCCACCCTACCACCAGCGCGTTCCCGGTGGCGCTCAACCAGGTACCCCAGCGCTGATTAATCCTCCTGGGGCAGCTGGAGGTGTCACCAATGACATATTTTCACCTAAAACCAGGGGTCAGAAGAAAAGACGAGACCTAGCACGAACAGAGGGGAAGAAGGGTCAATTTGTAAATAACAGCGATGACGAATCTTACTTGGACGACTATAATTAATCAGGGGTCGTATAAACCCTTAAAGAATTAAAGAACATAAGCTGGGCAGTAGACGGACTCAACTTGACGGGTGGCTTCCCCACGGTACAAGTCCCTCCAAGGGACCCGGGTGGGGGGAGGCAGAGTTTGTTTTTAGCCCTTGGACTTTAAAAGAAGCAAGAAAGGTAATAACAAATACAAGAACATGTGTGTGTGATTTATAAACCATGAGGTGACAGGGTTCTCTGTGTGAATGTGAAATCCTGGATGAGGAAGTGTTGTTTGGGAGGAGAGGGAGGTGTTTCTGTCCTGAACTCTAGCGTTTGTTGTCCTCCTCTCTTTTCTGATGTTCACTTGCCTCATCTGAAGGTCTCCACTCTCTGCAGAGGTCACGGACGGGCCTGGCTTCTGCTGGCTCCCGCCCACTCCTCTCATTGTTGTGATTTGTTCAGTAAAGCTTCTCCTTTTTCATGCTTCCATTCACATGCTTGTAACTAAAAACCTGCATTCAGCTGCTCTTAAATGAGACTTTGTTCTAAACACATTGTGGATAAATTGGGATGTTTTTCATACTTGACAATGATTTACTAACTCAACCTGTTACATCCGTCTATTCCTGTTTTATGCTTGTGTTTGTAATTCTCCTCTCAACCCATTACTGAGTGATTAGGCAAACCAAAAAGTGCACACATTCTACAACATAATGCTATGTTGTTTTGTTTTTGTGGTTTTACATGATTGTATTTGCTTCAATCAGCCTGTTTACACCTGGTGTTGACATGCTCTGTCTGGGTGATCTCCAGTCTGAAATTGTCATGTTCTGTGTCCCTTTGTTTCCCAACCCCTCCAGTTTCCCACTCCAGGTCATCCTCTTGTGTCCCATTATTATCTCCAGCCCTCTATAGACTTCCCTCAGGTGTTCTTCTAATCATTCCCCATTCCTAATCAATCTTTATTTAGTCCTCCTCATCCATCTAGTTATTAGTTGTTTGTTTTTGGCCCTCAGTCTTTAGGTTTAGTTTTGTGTTTATTGGTTAATGTTCATCTGCCCTCTGGTCAAGCTCCTTCCCTTCCCATTTTGTTAATTGATTCCACCAGTGTCTCCTCAGCTCACACTCCTCACACCTGTCACCTGTTTCCCTGATTACCTCCCTCCTGTTTATAAGCCTTGTCTTGTCACTCTGTGTTTGTCGGTCCATTGTTGCTGTCAGTGTGTTTGTTGTATTTCTGTCAGCGGTTGTTAGTTCTCTGTCTGAGCTTTGTCTCAGTCTTCGTGCTCCTTGTGAGTTTTTTGGTCTCCTGTTTTTTTTTTTTTTTTTTGGTGCTCTAAGTGAGCTTTGGGTAAACTGTGCTCTGGACTTTGGACTTTAGGCTCGCTGCCTGGAGTTATTTTTGTTTCCTCCACCAAATAAAAGGACTTTTACTTTACACAATCTCCTGCCTCGTGTCATCCTGGGTAATCTGCATTTTGGGTTCTAAACATCCCCACATCGTGACAGAAATCTAGACCCACCCTAGTTAAACATTTAGTTCTGCAGGTTGGTCTAGCCATGCTCCATTGTAGCCTCATTTGCCTTCTTGCCAAGAATGTTTTAAAAAATCAGATTTCTCAAATCTGATTTTCTCTTTTCTCTTTCTGGGCTTCAACATGTTTTTTGTATTCACAGAATACCAGAGGTGGAAAGTAATGAATTACTTTTACTCACGTTACTGTAATTGAGTAGCTTTTTTTTGTATATTTATACTTTTGAAGTCGTTTTTAAAGTCTGTACTTTTACTTTTACTTGAGTACGTTTAAAAAAAAAACAATTGTAATTCGCTACATTTTAAATCATATCCGTTACTGAGTAAAAATTAATTGTAGGCTTAATAAATTAAAAATATTACGTGTCGCAGCACCGGAACAGAAAGACACCTGCATGAGCGCCGTGTCTAAGGGAGGGGGGATACATTTTAGATAATGAGGACAAACAGCCATTTTTACCGCAGTTTTGCTCAAAAACATCAGTTCAGTCCCAGTGATCAACTCGCTGTTTACCTCCTCTCTCCCTCCTCTCCTGTGGGTTGGAACCCGCACCTTCGCGCACCGGTGTGACGTCATCAGAATTCTGCTCGGTTCGGTAACCAGACTTGGTTCCGTGTTTGAAATGTGTTTCCCTACCGCTCCGCACGGAAGCGGCAAAATAACATTTAGCGCTCATAACAAGCGGATTCTCAGCGCTCTGCTCATAAAACAGAAGACCTGCAGGCCTCTGTGAGTTAAAACATCCTGATACTGTTCAGGTGTAAACATTGTGCTCCATCCCTGTGTCTGAACTCAGAAGATGCTTCTTGATGCCACAGATATGTGATGATTTAGCTTGTTTCTTTATTTTACTCCAGAATAAGAGATTAAATTATTACTAAAGCAGTTCAGTGTAGTTAACCCTTTGATGCATAATGGTCACTACAGTGGACAGGTACTCAAAATTGTTATTTATTTGTTTTTGCTATTAAGTACAGCTGTTGAAGACTTTATTGCATTTGAGCCCCTCCATTTGTACTTCAGTATGCCAAGCCAACATATTTCATACTCAGAATGCACGCTGTCCACTGAGGTGGACATGTAATAAATTATTTGTAAACTATAACATTTTACAAATAATTGTTGAAATTTGTTTCATTCGCACCTAAAGACGAATGAAAAAAAAAAAACTGTTAAAAAATCATGGTTGAAGATTTCATAATCCATGCATCAAAGGGTTAAATTAGTCATTCACATGATTCTAACATGCTGCACTGTGTGTGTGTGTGTGTGTGTGTGTGTGTGTGTGTGTGTGTGTGTGTG
>SSNQ01034499.1:700543-716362 GCA_006942095.1 Nothobranchius kuhntae
GTTCCATGCAGCACTTCAAATATATTTGACTCATTTTACTTTACACCTTTTAGCTTTCACCAGCACATCAATATCAGGAGTCACATCCTGAGTGGAGGCCAACTTCAGGATGTGATTCAAGTTCTTATGTGAGCCTTGAGCGCAGCTTTGTTTTATTTATACTCATTACAGAGGAAACTTGCTCACAAAGATAAGTTTATTTTCACTCTACATTGTAAAGTATGAAAATAAAGTTTACACAACCATCTCACGGGCCGGATTTAACCCGCTTGCGGGCCGGATCCGGCCCGCGGGCCGCATGTTTGACACCCCTGATTTAGAGCATGGGAAGCACTAAAGAAGTAGCCTGGCAAGCCAGACTAAATAAATGTATTATTTAGTCTGGCCACGCTCCATTGACGGCTCCCGGTTGTGGGGCGGGTTCTACCGTTGTCTTTCAAATGATCTCCGCATTCCACTGGACAAAGAATGTGACATACTCTTGTTTCACTCTGTTGCATCGTCCCACCCACCAGGCATATAGAGTGCCCTGATTGGCCCACAAAGCGGATAAAGCTCTGTGATTTGTTCACTAAGCAGATAGAGCTCTATGATTGGCCCACCATTATGGACCAATCACAGCTCTTTATGTGTTTGAAACCCCTCTAGAGAGCTGTGATTGGCTAGCCAGAGTCCTGGTAGGAGCTGCTGAGGTTCCAATGGAGCATGCCTAGACCATTCTTTGCAAAGCAAGAATTTGGTCTAGTTCACTAGGCTACTAAAGAAGGATCTTGAAATGCAGAATTGGGAGGAAGTATATGTAAGGGATGTCAACACTGCATATAAGTCCTTCATGAAAAAATTGATGGAATTATATAATAATAACTGTAAATTATTCAAAAGTAGTGGTAAAAGGGTAGATCAACCATGGATGACTAAAGGAATAAGAAATGCATGTGCAAAAAAAACAGCTGTATAGGAATTTTTTTAAATCACAGACAAGAGTAACAGAAGGCCGATATAAAAAATATAAAAATAAATTAATAGCAATAATTAGGAAAAGGAAAAAAGATTATTATGGTGAATTATTGGAAAAGAATAAGGCTAATACAAAGGCTACATGGGGAATAATAAATAGTGTGACGAACAGAAATAAAACTACATCTAAGGTACCGAATTACTTTGTCAAGGACAATGTAGACATTTATGATGTAAAAGAAATCTCTAATGAATTCAATGATTTTTTTTGTAAATGTAGGGAGGAGTTTGATGGGTCATGACACTTTAATTGAAGACAATTTGAATACAGTAGTAAATAATGTCAGTAGTATTTTCCTTGGCAAAGTAGAAAAAGAGGAAATACGAGAAAGGAAATACGAGAAATTGTAAAAAACTGTGGAAATAAGCGATCAACTGATTGTGAGGATTTGGACATGATGACTGTAAAGACCATAATAGAATCTGTTATTGATCCTTTTACTTATATATGTAATTTGTCACTTTCTACTGGAGTCTTCCCTGATGCTATGAAAATAGCAAAAGTGGTTCCACTGTTTAAGAATGGTGATAAACATAATTTCACAAATTATAGGCCAGTGTCACTACTTCCACAGTTTTCCAAAATACTAGAAAAAGTCTTTGCATCACAGTTGGATAAATTCATTGAAAAAAATATGATTTTACATAATGAACAGTATGGATTCAGGACCCAACATTCAACAATAATGGATTTAACAGAGAAAATATCTGAAGCGATAGACAATAGAGAATACTTTATTAGTGTTTTTCTTGACTTAAAGAAAGCTTTTGACGTTATCGATCATTCAAGGTTACTGCAAAAATTATATCAGTATGGAATACGAGGGGTTGCTCATCAATTGGTCAGAAGTTATTTAGATAACAGAAAGCAATATGTTCAGATAAATGGCATTACATCAGAGCTACGAAATATTGCTTATGGAGTGCCACAAGGGTCGGTCCTTGGACCAAAATTGTTCAACCTGTATATCAATGATTTGGTAAATGTGTCTGACAAACTAGGTTCTGTTTTGTTTGCAGATGATACAACATTGTTTTATTCAGGGTCTGATATAAATGAAGTAACTCATGTGATAAATATTGAACTGATAAAAGTTAAAAATTGGTTTGATATAAATTGGCAGCATGGTGGCACAGTGGTTAGCACTGTTGCCTCGCAACACGAAGGTCGCAGGTTCGAAACTCGGCTGCGGCCTTTCTGCGTGGAGTTGCGTGTTCTCCCCATGCATGCGTGGGTTTTCTCCGGGTACTCCGGTTTCCCCCACAGATCACAACATGCCCTATAGGTTAAAAAAAATAAATAAATTGTAAGTCGCTTTGGGTAAAAGCGTCTGCTAAAGCACATAAACATAAACATAAATGAATTAACACTTGATCTTAAAAAAACTAATTTCATTCTATTTAATGACAAAGAAAATATAGACGTAATATTAGAAATAGATAACATGGAAATTCAAAGGGTAAAAGAAATCAAATTTTTGGGAGTAATGATTGATGAAGCTCTAAGCTGGAAATCACATATAGACTATATAAAAGGTAAAGTGGCCAAAGCCATTGCAGTATTATATAGCGTAAAGTTTCTACTTAATAGTGAAGGATTGTTATTACTATACAATGCACTAATTCTGCCATACTTAAATTATTGTGTAGAAATCTGGGGAACTGCATATAGAACGTATACACAACCTTTGTTTGTTTTGCAGAAAAGAACAATGAGAATTATAGACAACACTCATAGTATAGCTCCATCTAACCCATTATTTATAAAATATAAAGTAATTAAATTTCATGATTTGGTCAACTGGAGAATATTGCATATAATGTATAAAGCAAATAAAGGTACATTGCCAAAGAATATTCAGCATATATTTGAAAAGAGAGATAGCAGTTATTTGTTGAAGGGATTTGAAATCTTCAAAAAACCTAGATTTAGAACAAGAATGAAGGAAATGAGCATATCTGTGAATGGTGTGAAGTTGTGGAATTGCCTGGACAGAGAATGGAAAGAGTCAAGAACTCTAAAAGTGTTCAGTCTACACATTAAATCACGTGTGTTGAGTGGATATGACAACGGACAATTGATGTGGACATAATAATTAACAAATGTGAACAGTTACGGGACTGAAAGAACTGGTGAGCGACTGCACAAATATAAATTGATATTTAAGTTTAAAAAGGGGGCAGAAATAATAAGATTTTTCTTCTATCTGCTCCCTTTCATTCAAATATATATTGTGTTTTTATGAATATTGTTTAGTATCTGTTGTGTTATTTTTTTTATTGAATGAAATAAAGATAATAAAAAAATATATATTTGATCTTGATGGTGAAACTAAAGGCGTTTAACACTGAACACCTAACATGAATGCAGCTTCTGAGAGCTAGCTAATATCAGCTAAAACTGTGTTCTGCTGCTGCTGCTCACCTTTCTTCTACTTGCTTCTGTTCAATTAACGTTTCCTTCTTCTCCTTCTTTTCTTTTCTGGAAGCCAGATTTCCCTTTCTTGGGAAAAGACATGACTGACTCTCCTGCTTCTAGCTCTGGCTGTCGGCATCTGCGATGTCTCATTAGCTGTACATGCCGTGCAGTCCCTGGCCGCTGGTGTGGACTAAACCACTTTGCACATTTTTAAGGGGTGATACATGCCTCAGAGATTATTCAGTTATTTTTAAGGCGAAATTCTGTTTCTTAACCTCTTTATCCAGGTAAAGGGAAGTTTATGAAGACATTAAGTTGGGGGAAAAAACAACAACAATAAAACATTTTCATTCAAAGCTGTCTCAGGGCCCCTCCCTGCAGTGGGCCCTGGGTAAACGGTACCCTTTCCCCCCCCCAGTCCGACACCCCTGACCCCAACTAACAAGGACAAAACAAAAGCAACAGCCAGTTGAACAAATACAATTAGTAACATAGACAACTATTCCGAAGATGATCGACCAGAGCCCTTCGAAAAGTTGTGAATGATGATAAACAACTAATAGATAAAAGATTATTCCAATCACATGGAGCCTTAAAACCAAAAGCATGTTTCCCTACCTCTCTTTTCACTCTAGGAGCAACAACAAAACATCTGGTCATTATGCCGCAGGCTGTCAAGTACATGGTACATGGTACCATTATTAATGGTAGATTGAACCATTAATTCATATTAATATTAATTGATATTAATATTAATATTATTGGTACATGGTATCATTAATATCAATGTTAATACTGACATGACAAGTATTACTGTTTGTGGGCCTTTTATAGTCTCTGGACTGAAACCCTCCTTTATGATGTCACACAGACTTAGCTATTGTGTCTGCCCGGTTCTAGAAGATTCCATTAATTAAAGTTTTTATTTATTAATAATAATAACAATACCGGTAATAATAATAATTACAAACACAATAGAACAGTCTGTGTGTGACATCATAAAGGAGGCCTTTAATCTGGAAGATTCCATTAAAGTGTTTTTATCAATATTACTATTATGAATAATAAATATAACAATACTACTAATAATGATGATGATGATGATGATGATGATAATAATAACACTTACAAACTGTCATGTTGGGCTGAAGTTTTCTAACCCACATGAAAGAATCACACGAGGAGAGAGGTGAGTAAAAAAATAATGTTTTTATTATAAAGAAAATAAATGAAAACGAAAAGTGCTGATCCAAACTGGTCCAGGAGGGTGTTCTGATTCTAAAACAGAAGATAGCAAAAAATGAAAACTGAGAACCAAGAAAACACTGTGGAGTAATGGTGGTGGAGTCTTACTGTACGAAGTGTGCGTCTGAGCTGGAGAGGGAGGCAAGTCAGGTCTGGGCTGGAGATGGTCTGGTGGAGAGGAGTAGCAGGCAAAGGAGCAATCCAGGACAGGTGAGAGGTGGAGAGCGGGAGACCAGAGGAGTTGAGCGGCGTTGGGAAATAAATCCACTTCAGACTGCAGGAAGCTGAGGGTAAGAATCCAGGGCTGGTACTGGAGCAGACAAGGAGAGCAAAACTGAGCACACGGGAGAAAAACACGAGACTAGAGTCAAAGAGGAACAAGGAGAGCTAGAGTACCCAACAATAGAGTATCAACCGGCACTGAAGTGTGGCAACACCACTCCTTATATCCTCTGGCCTGGCTGAATGATAATCAGCTGCAGCTGCGGCTCTCCAACCTGCTCACCTGCAAACACTCAGGAGCACAGCCGCAGAGAAAAAGCAGAACCATGACACAATAGAACAGTCTGTGTGTGACATCATAAAGGAGGCCTTTAATCTGGAAGATTCCATTAATTAAAGTGTTTTATTAATATTAAATTAATATTAATGCTAATATAATTACTATTAGTATTATTAATAATAACAATAATTACAATACTAATACTAATAATAATAACACTAACAAACACAATAGAAGAATCTGTGTGTGACATCATAAAGGAGGGTTTTAACTTGGTACATTCCGAGACTATAAAAGGCCCAGCAGCAGCAGCACCACTTCAGTCTTTTCAGAGCTACTGCTGAGGACACACCACTGTCTTTAGACACCCAAGTAAGTTTGACCAAACCCTTTTTTTCACTCAAATGATGAACAGAAGAAACGTGTCGTGGTACGACTCACATCTACACCCAGAAGAAATGGATTATGAGTCAGACATGGCCTTTGTTTCTGACAGTGAGGGTGAAAACTCAGAACTACTCTCAGAAATTGAAGAGATGGAAATTGATATGTTTGATGCAAACGTGTCGTGGTACGACTCACGTCTACACCCAGAAGAAATGGATTATGAGTCAGACATGGAAAATGATATGTTTGATGAAACAGAACATACATCCGTCTTTGATGCTGAGGTAGAGTCTCTTCACTATGAGACTAAATTACCTGCTGAAATGGAGTTCCCTGGATCTGAGACGGTCGACTCTGATTCTGAGACGATGGTCCCTAGATCTCAGATGGTTCAGTGGGAATTAGCTGGTTTTAAACGCCCAAGAAAGCCACAACAACCCCTTACTTTCGGTGAAATGACGAACAGCACAAACATGTCCTGGTACGACTTATGTGTCAACAGCGTAGAAGTGGATTATGATTTAGTCATCGACTTTAGTTCTGATGGTGAGGACGAAAAGTCAGATCTACTGTCTACAACTAAAGAGATGGAGTCTGAGATGCCAGAACAAACATCTGTCTTTGATGCTGAGAAAGAGTCTCTTCTTAATGAGACTCATTTATCTGCTGAACTGGAAATCTCTGGATCTGAGACGGTTGTCCCTAGACCTCAGGCGGTTCAGCAGGAATTAGTTGATTTTAAAAGCAGGCAAATTGATGACCTTTTGAAACAAGTGGATCATTTGAAAGAAAAACTGCAGAACAGAAATACTTGTTTCAATCAGGAGAAGGAGATGAGGATTGCTGCAGAGAACCAGTGTGCGCTTTACAAGGAGCAAACTAAAGAGATGGAGAACGGTTTGGTTCAGCAGCAACAAAAGCTGGTGGCTTTAGAAAAGCAGTTACAGGAGCAGAAAAACGTGAATGAAGATTTACAAAAAATCTGCTCAGATCTACAAGGTGAGACAGACAAGTCCCGTTTTTCTGGAGTCTCGAGAAACGTTCTGATCGAGAACTTTGAAAAACTGGAGGAACGACATTTGGACTTAGAAGCGATGTTTAGCAGAGAAAAAGATGAGAAAATCAGCCTAGAACAGAAGTTGACTGACAAGCTGGAGAATTTAAAGGAGCAGCTTTCAGAAAAGGACGTTTTCATCGAAAATCTGCAAACTGATTTAGATCAAGAACGTCGGTTCAGACTCGTTAGTGTCCAGGAGCAGAAGAACGCCCAGCATAAAGTCACCGTCAACGAGAACTATAAGAAGGAAATGAAAGATCTTAAGAAAAGGAACGGTGACCTCTCTGAGATGCTGGACAACGTTAAAACGGATCTGAAGAACAGAGACAGGAAACGTCTGGAAGAGCAAAATAATTTTAAGCATCAGCTCAAACAGCAGAAGGTAATCTGTGAAAGTTTAGAGAAACGTTTGAACAAAGAAAACGAGCTCCGCCTGACCTGTGAGGAAGAACTCAAAAAAACTAAAGATCAAATGAGTTCAATGAACGGAAATCTCAAGAAGGAGATTAACGATCTGAAACAGAAGAACTTGGAGCTCAGTCAGACGCTGAGAAATGGTCAGGCTGTAGAAACTAAATCAGAACAGATGTGTGAGGATCTGCAGAAGTTTAAACAGCTGCTCCATGAAAAAATATCCGTCTGTGAAGAACTTAGCAGCAGTCTGGACATGGAGAAGCAGCTCAGAGTTAGCTACGAGGCTCAGCTGGACTCTAACAGGGCGATAGTCTGTGAGAACTCAGATCTTAAAGAGCAGATCAAAGATCTCACTCAGAGCAACTCAGAACTCAGAGTGGTCGTGGAAAACCTGACCGCTGAGAACGCTGCTTCTCACCAGGAGTTGGCTGAACAGCTGGAGAGAGTCAAACATCAACTCCAGGATAAAACTGTCGTCTGTGAAAACCTGGAAACAGGTTTCACTAACGAACAGAAGCTCAGACTCCAGCTGTACCAGCAACTCCAGGAAACATCTGGCCTGTGTGAGAGCCTGGAAAACCAGCTTAGAGACGAGCAGAAGATCAGACTTGGTTTGGAGACTGAGCTCGCCCAAAACAGAGACGTGGTCAGTGCAGGTCATGATGATCCGATGACCAAACTAGAACAGATGGAGGAAAATGAAACTAAACTTGAAAGGTTTTTTCGGTATTTAATGTTCCCTTTTGAGTCCTAAAGAATGTCTGTAAAGTCATCGTTAACCTCCAGTTAGATCTGTTTAGAAGCAAAAAGCAGCACGAGCAAGAGTTGGGAATCCTGAAGAAACAAGTCTCTGAACTCGAGTCACTGACTACAAATCTGGAAAGTCAAAATCTGATCTTGAGACTAAAGACTGAACGTTTTAACCCAGATCAGCACACCGAAACGATCAGTGAGCAGAACGTGGACGCTGCAGAAGGAAACAAGAGTCTTCCTGCTGAAAACGACTCTTTAGCAGAAAGCCTCGAGTCCCAGAAAGACGCTCCACACTCAGACACAAAAAAACAGGAAAAAGTTTCTGTGTGGAGGCATTTCAAGAAATTTGTAACCCCGGGATGTCTCCGTCAGCACAAAAACAACCAACCTAGCAACTAACCTCCCTGCTGACAAATCAGAAAACGCTAATTAGAAGACATCCCATCTCCTGGTGGCAGTGGGCAGCACTGTCCAGGATGAATCTGAGAAGTTAAACCAGCCACTGCCTCCCCAAAGACCCTGTTTAGATAAATAAACAAGACACCCCCCCACCCCGGATCACAGCCACATACAGTTGTTGCAACACATTCTTACTCCCAGCGCGTCAAAAACAAACGCTTGGTCAGCCACCCTCCGCCTCAGACCCCTGACACCAAAAGTGCCCTTTTTCGTTACTTATGTGTGAAAAGGGGTTTTTCCCTTTTCTAACTGCAGATCCCAATGCAGCGTAAAACTGACGCGATGGGATGTCCGCAGCCAGGGCACCAAACAAGCTCATTGTGTCTCACCCTAACCTTGTCCTCTTATTTAACCTTCCCCCCACCCCTATCCTAATCTTAACCCTCTTGCTAGCGAACACGTTAGTGATGTGTCGGTCGCTCCAAAAGCCGGCTCTATGAAGTGAACGGCGGGAGCCGCCTCATCATTGGTCGAGTTTGGACCGAGCCAACGTGAGGGGGAGGTTTCAACTACCAAGGTGGTGTTTGAAACCTCCCCCTCGCCAGATGGTATGTTCTAACGTTCCCCTTGGGCGGCAAATACGAAAATTCACAGTCAGAATGCATGGGAAACAAATGCTTGACCACAGTGAGAGTAACTTTTTAGGTAGCAAGAGGGTTAAGGTTAGGATGAGGGAGAGGGGAAGGTTTTAAATAGTGAAACGTTAAGGTTTAGGTGCGGTACGAGCTGGTTCGGTGCCGCATCAGCGGACATCCCATCGCGTCAGTGTAACGCTGCACTGGGATCTGCAGTTAGAAAAGGGAAAAAACCCTTTTCACACATAAGTAACGAAAAAGGGCACTTTTGGTGCGCTTTAAAGATCTAAAGGTGGTGGAGCCACGGGTCTGACGTGGAGGGTGGCTGACCAAGCGTTTGTTTTGGCGCGCTGGGAGTGAGAAAGTGTTGGTTGTCGACGCATGACTGCCCGTTGGCCCCTTGTCATCTTCTTCCACATCATTGATGTGAGTGCATACAATGCATTCGTGATGTGGAGAGAGGTAAACAAAGACTGGAATGGGGAGAAACTGAGCCAAAGGAGGATTTTCCTGGAGCAGCTTGGTAATGCACTGGTTTAACCTCAGATTGAGAGAAGACCGTGCCTTCCAAGAGCATCAACGGCTGCTGTAGTTGTTGTGAGAGACATACAGACAGAAACAAACTCCCAGATTCCTCCAGTGGCACAAACAGCAGGCAAGAAGCGTGGTAGGTGCCAGGTATGCCCCACCCTCAATGACTCTAAGACTAGCATGACCTGTTTGAAATGCAAGAAATGTGTCTGCAAGGAGCATGCACACACTCTCTACACATCCTGTGTACAGTAGTGCAATCTAAAAGTTTGACTGTGGGGATAGAGACTGTTCTATGTTCTGCCTGATGTTCTCATTATGATTTTCTGTTTCAGAGATGGGTGAACTTTAAAACATGTAATCCTCCAACACACAAAAAACAAAATATAAAAAGCAAATAAATAAATAAATAAATAAATCGTCAACTAATATAAAAGCAAAAAAAAAAAAAAAAAAAAAAATCTCTAACTCTGCCACTGCCGGTCCCAAGCCCGGATAAAAAAGAGGAGGGGAGAGTTTGACTTTCTAACTATGTGACAAAAAACAGATGAAAATAAATAAATATGTTTACAAGAGGGAAAGGGGGGGTCACCAACATCAGGGTCGCCAACATCAATCATTATGGTTCATTCTGTGAGAATCATGAATGTGCACCCTAAATTAGTAAAGATCTGGATGAAAGATTTGTAAGATACACTAACTCTAAAGTTTGACCTGACGGTGGCGCTGCAGGAAAGGTCATATCATCACCAAAACCCGTTAAGGTTCATAATCTTGTGATCATTAATGTTAGAAAATATGAGAAGATTTGTATCAAAACTTTTCAAGATACATTTATTTTAACTTTGGTCTGATGATTTTTGTTTGGCCTGATGGTGGCGCTAGAGAACAGGTCAGCTTTCACTTTCAAGGGCTGATTTATGTATTTTACATAAATACATACAATGTATTCATATTTTACATAGAAAACCGTTAAGCGTAGTTTCTGGTCAGCAGAGGGATACAGAGTGCTGTCCAATGTGAAGCTGCTAAAGATTTTGTGAAAAATCACTGAAACCAGTTTTAAAGCTATAGCTAAAAGTGTTAACTCTTTAGCATCGCTTTAATAAACCTTTATAAATTGTGCAATTTTGTTGTTGTTTTGATTTTAGAAATTATATTCCTCTTTTAAAGCTGTTACAGCAAATCTACAAACAAGCTTTGAACACAAACACGGCCATGGCACACATGGACGTTATGGTGAGTTCAATTTACCTCAGAAAATATACAAATGCACAATAACATCAACTTAAGATGGACCCTTACATGTTAATCTTGTAAAATAAACACGTTTGTACTACAGTTACAATTGTTATTACAACCAACTGCTACATTGAACCTCACAGTTGGATTAAAAAACATTCTCTGACTCCAGCAGCAGAAATATCAGCCATTATTCTGCTCTACGATATGAAGGTTGGATGAGAATGCAGGGTACCAGCTCCATGTCTCCTATTCATGTGTCGCTCATCCTGCCTTTACTTCAGCAGGTTGGAGCAAATGGATTGGTCTTGGCTGCTAA
The DNA here is from genome assembly GCA_006942095.1 of Nothobranchius kuhntae. Taxonomy (NCBI): domain Eukaryota; kingdom Metazoa; phylum Chordata; class Actinopteri; order Cyprinodontiformes; family Nothobranchiidae; genus Nothobranchius; species Nothobranchius kuhntae. Next base: position 711,464 of record SSNQ01034499.1, read on the forward strand.
AGCATCTCCTCACCTCCCTGCTCCTCCTCTAGGCTGATATTTTGGTGACAAATGAAATCTCGAAAGGAGACTGGAGTGAAGTTCCAGGAACACAAATAAACTAAAAGATTATTAAGAGTTAAAAAGGCAAAAGGGGTCGAGTTTAAAGGCAGTGGAATACATTATTCATCACAGCTATCAGGACAAATGATCATTTCTTTACTGAAACTGAGAAGGCCGAGGCTCTCTAATTAAAGCAGCGAGTCTTATTTAAAGCTGAGCTGTGCAGTCAGGTGTTCTCTGTGACTCTCATTCTCACTTCTGCACCTGTTGACAGGTGTTTTGTCCCACTGCTCATCAGCAAAGTGTTCTAAATGCTTCTGAGAATGTTTTTTTTTTCTGTTTATTTTTTCCAACCACAATTCAAAAGCAAACGTTTTATTTCAACACTAAAGACCAGTTCATTATTTAGTCCACCCCGTCCAAATCTTTTCAATCCAATTTCTGTGCCTTTGGGGATCCATTTTTATTTGATTTAAAGGGATACTTAGCAACTTATTCTTTTCTAGAGCCAGTACGTACTAAAATGATCCTTTACTGGGTTAATGAAAAGCCACCCAGACCCTATCGCTGCCTGTGTCCAGGATGTCGCATGTGCAACTTCACAGTTGCCGGTCTGTTTGGGCCAAGCCCCCATAATTCTGCAAGGAAATTGAAGCCAACAAGGAAGTGGCATAAACTGCAGTTCCACACTCATCCTCTAGGGGTGGCAGCAGAAGTGAGCAAATCCTTATTGACTCCCATGTTAAAAATGTCCGTTTCACAGCAGAAATAAACATGTTTACAGCCTAGTTCAAAAAACATTTTTGTCATGGTCCGTGGTGAGCTGCCTGCCAGTAATCCTGTTTTCTCTGAGCCTCGTCTGCAGGTGGGCGTGTCTGAGAGCCACCAGCTGCAGCTGATCCTGTCATCAAGGCCCAGTGGATTTAAGGAGCAGTGTGACACTACACCACGCCACTCTGTTTGGGTAGCTCTAGCCTCTAACCTGTCTTGATCCTGTGTTTTTGCTAGTTCCTGTGTACTTACTAGCTCCTGTGAATTTTGCTGATAACCTGCTGCCAGAAAAGCCCTGACTACTCTTCCCTGCTCCTCTCCAGATTTCGCTCCACACTCCACCATCTCCATAACCAGATCGGACTCCTGCAACCCAGATCATGCTGTCTCCTCCCCTGGCCGCCCGCTCTCAGCCACTCACCTGCCCTCATCTACCTCCGCTCCTACCTCATCTCTGGATAAACAGTTTTCATCGCCTTCTGCAGCTCACCCGGGCCAGACCAACCCCTCCCCATACAGTTTGTCTCTACCGGAAAACAAATCTTGCCCTGGAATCCTGCTACCACCGCAGAGCTTCTTCTGTTCCCGTTACTCCTCTTAGTTCCTTGTTTAAAAATAAAACCTTTTTACACTTACCTGTTTCAGAGAATTGATTCTGCATCTCGTGGATCACGAAATTGCCACCCACCATGACAATTTTAGGTTTAATAGATCTAGTTTACATTCATGACAACTCTGAGGGGGTAAACATTTTTGTAACTCTTCTGCTTAAGTGTAATTTAATGCTTAAATGGCTGAATAATTAATGAGCATCAGAGCCACGTGACTTCAGCTTAGCTCTGGAGGAAGACCTTGGCCTCATGTTAATAGATGTGCGGCCATTTTGGCTCTCTGAACTTTAGTTTCGTCTGTGTGTTCGTGTTTGGATGTTAATGATGGAATTATTTGGACACAGAGGGAAAGCTGTGCTTATTGACTGCACTAACAGGTCATCCAAGCAGTTTCTGCTTGTTTTTATCAGTAAGTAAAATTATATTTCTGTACTTCGTTTTGCTGGTTGAATGTTTAAACATGTCATGTTATTTAACTGAAAAACTCGGGTTAGCATGTAGCTAATGTCCCGCTGATCTCCGACTGTGGAGCAAGAGCTTATGTAAAAGGCTACAGCACCCGGCTGCGATTGCAGCAGTCTTAGTAACAGTTCTGGTCCATATTAGATTTCCACAGCCAACCGGCATGAATACAGTCTCGCACAGAATCAGCTATGCGGGTGGGCTACGCCGGTCCCCGGAGCCCCTTTGTAGCTTCTTGGGTTAGCTAAGAAGCCACATTGGTTCATTTGTTACATCAGCTCCACCACTTTTCCCATTTTTAGATTTTCTGGGTGTGGCGGGACTTGTGACACGCTCAAAATGGCGGTAGAGGTAACCTCCCATTTGAAATCAGAAACGTTTAATTCAAGCCTATGGACATTAATTGTCCAACTGAGCTGACCTACCTGGCACTGCTCTCTGGCTTCAGCACGTTTCCTGCGTGTTTGAGATCATGAACACAGCCGGTTTGTTTAATTTAGCTATGAATCATCCCTGTAGACACTTAGGAACGCTGGGAGAGGTTAGATTAAGGTGTTAAAAAGTCGAACGCACAGCGAGGAGATAGGTTTTGGTTTTGCTTCTACAAACGGACACTAGGGGTTGCTAAAAGCAAGCAAAATTACCTAGTATCCCTTTAAACACAACAAACATTACAGGAATAGTCATTTATTCATTCATAGAATTTTCAAAAAAGGTGCTTCCTCAACCATCCGTGCTATTATGTGTGAAGAAAAGTGTGAAAAGAAAAAGATATGTATGGACATGGAAATAGGTGGGCCAACATGTTGGCACATGCACTGAGAGGTTTGACAATACACAATAAAGGGGAGCGAGCTGTTGGAACTTCTCTATCTTTTAAATTACAAACATCTCTGTTGAAACCATGTAAATTATTACATGTAGGTAGACGTTTAATACAGAAACAGAAAATTTAAATGACACTATCAGTGTAGGTGCTTTCCAGCTGAAGTGAAAATCAGACAATTGGATTTAATGGTCTGTAACTCACCTGTGAAATCCTATAAAACTTCTTCCTTTCATTTTGAACCAGAAAACTTCACAGTTCCCTTCTTTTTCTCTGGTTCCTGATGACCTCAGACCTCCTGCGATCATCCTGCTCTGTGCATGCAGATACAACACAATCAGGAGCTGCGTGGGAAGTCATTACTGTGAAGAATGACTTGCTGAAGGCGTTCACAGCCTTTGCCTTATTAGAGCACTGATGATGACATCTCCAGCGGCGAGGACAGAGAGAAGTGATGGAGATATTGCAGGGTGGCAGGGCGGGGGGGCAGAGGAAGAGCTGGATCCAATTACGAGCGGTGCTGCCTGTGCTCTGCAGGCGTGCAGCGGCCTTTTCTCCAAGCATCCAAGGTGGTGCTGGAAGCTTTTTTTCAAGGGCAGGAAGGCTCTGCTGAAGCGCCCTGAGAGTTTTTCAGGTCAGGAAGATAAAAGATAAAATCTGTATGTTCATCTCTGTTGGAGGTCAGAAGAGACACCCTCTACCGGGTACAAGTCTGTAATCTCTTCAGAAGCTCTCCAGCAGCTGTGTCCTTTGACACGGTCTGTCTTTGTGAATCCACCTGCAGCTACAGCCAGGAAGTCAGGCGCCATGCACTCATTCTCTGATGGATCATCTTGCATGTTCTTTAAGAACCTGTTGACTTTTGAGTCCTTCCCCTCACTGTAACCCCGAATAAGTTCACTGAACTAAAAATTTATAAGGAAACTGATTACCTAATAATTGTTAAGTTAACTTATCTAAAAACTGTAAGTTAACCATGACTTAAAAAATATGACCTGAATAAAATCAAAGCATTTAACTACATGTAACTTGGTACTTAAGCAACTTACAAAGTTTAACCCCAAGAGACCCACGGTTGTAATATTACAACATCAGATTTAAGTCTACAAAAATAAACCTTCCCCATTTTTTTTTCTTTTTAAAACCACATTTACATTGCTAATAGATCCTATTGTTCAGTTCTGCAACACTATTGGCTGTTAAAATGTGTTAATAGGCCCGTTTATGTGGCCTCCTAGAACAACATATGAAAGGTTAAAAAAAGATTTTGCAGTTGTTTTCTAAATTTGGGTTTCTGGGGGTTAATTTCACTAAACTTGCATATTTTATTTTATTTAAACTTTATTACATGTTTTTAATAACTTAAATATTATAACTTATATGAACTCTAAATGGACCTAATAAACCCTGACCCAAATAAGTTGAATTTACTTAGAAATGACAATGTGGCAGGCTGGTGAAGGCAGTAACTAACACCAGATCATGACTCACTCACTCATTAATGCTAACAGCCCAAATGAAAGTGGAACACTCAAAGTCAAGAGCATCTGGTGTGAACAACCACTGTATTATTAACAATGGGACAGCACAGCCGTACAGCATTACTTTGACCAACCTCCTCACTTATGGTGCCAACATGATAGAAAAAGTAACACCACATCTGCAACACTGAATGAAATAATAACTGAGAACAACAATCCTCCACAATGAACATGCATAAACACCCTAGAGCAAAATAACTGAAAACATGACTACCCACAATGCACCTCCCCCACCAGTTGTTTATTGTTCCTGAAATCCAACAACATTGCTAGTTTGCGGTTGTTTTTTTTTTGTAAATCCACAAATATTTAAAATAATATACAAGTCAGTTTATCAGACACACTTTAGGGTTGACATAAAGATGAATGGAATAATGTATGGAACCGTCACTCCTCCTTGAACCGTCACCTTATCGTGGTGGAGGAGTTTGAGTGCCCTAATGATCCTAGGAGCTATGTTGTCTGGGGCACTTAGTGCCCCTGGTAGGGTCTCCCATGACAAATTGGTCTTAGGTGAAGGGTGAGACAAAGAACGGTTCGAAGGATCTTTCATGGCAGTTAAAATGAAGAGTCGGAGTACCCGGCCCGGAGGGTTACCGGGGTCCCACCCTGGAGCCAGGCCTGGGGTTGGGGCCCGTGAGCGAGC